>OX375866.1:89709708-89883065 GCA_947359475.1 Heligmosomoides polygyrus bakeri | reverse complement strand
ATGAGGCTTGTTTACTTTCATGATTCTTTCTGTCCTCCTTCCTATCCAAGTACAAATATTAATGAAATAATTGAATTAAAGTTGAGAACATGGTATCAACCAGAAGCACGTTCACTATGGATGGCTCGGTAGGACTTCAGGTCAAAGCCGCAAGTCTCAAATGTATTATAGAAGAAGATTTTACGCTATTAATAGAACAGCGGCTACTTTCGGAAGATTGACTAAAGGGTCTTTTAGATTTAACTACCGTACATTTAAAATCTTTTAAGGAGCTCAATATCTAATTCTTTGCACGTTTCTCAGCTTGCTCCTTTTTTTTAGCCTCGCTTGTCTTGCTGTCTAACTTTTCTTTTCTTCTATGCTATGGATGTTTTAATTCGCTTCAGTTAGGGCTCGTTTATGAGTTGTGTTGAATGTTGACGTTTTATTGAGGACTCTATTTATTGTTACTATCCAGCTATTTAGGGGCGTTCAGAGCATTCGCGCAGCGACGCGAAGCCCACCATCGGTGCGACGCGATCATCACGTCGTGCTCTTCTGCGAGATATTGGTGCTATGAACACCAATATGTTCGAAACGATAGCGTAGTAGCTAATCACCGAGCGATGAGCATCAGCAATGAGCAGCGATATCGCCATCGCATGGAGATGCTGATAATTGCGTGCGATAAGGTGTTCGCTGAAGAACAGATACGAACAGCTTGGGATGGGGCGACGCGACGTCACTCGATCGATATGGGAGATTCATTACGTCGCGTCGCGCCGTGATGCTGCTCTGATCTTGCGTTTATGACCATCCGTGTAATAAACGTTACTAAAATAACATGGTTCAGCGTCTTATCGTGACGTGGAGTAGTAGCGGGCATCAAACTGCTATATGCAGCGGAGGCTTTTCCATCTTCAGTAGGATGCCGAGAACAGGACTTCTACAATCCTTCGAGAGCCTCGCGAAGTCTGGGCCACACCCCAAACTCGTCCTGGCAAAACTTGATGTGGAGGAGGGTTTTTCTTGCCACGACAGCACAGCTCCAATAAAGTAAGCAAGAAAATTAAATATTTGTATGGAAACAAGGGTGATCAAAAACAGAAAACAAAAAAATCTTCAACAAACATTTCACAAATATAAGGTGTAGTGAAGAGAGGCCCGTTTTGCTAGTTTCTTCAGGGAACAGTTGTTATATAAGAAACACGGAAAGAAATATAAAGACGCACAAGAACGACACCGACCCTCTTCTGGAGGCGGCAGGACATATCATGCTCACATTTTTGCTCTACAGGAGGCGAATGCTTGAAGGAATGACATACATCACTTGAAGGATGCAACAACCGTTGTTGAGGAGAGTTTTCGTCCGCAACGTCTGACGCGTAGGCTTTGTCGCGCACCCATCGAAGTCGATCTCGTGGACTCCTACGATATCCTGTCACCTCGTGTGTCCATCCCTCGACTCCGCTTCATAGTCGAAAACCGATCAGAATCATCAACTGCTACTCGCCAAAGTCTACCGCTGATGGAATCAAACTCGATGCTTCCTAGAGGAAGTGGGCGAGAACTCCTTCTGCAAGTTCGTCGTCGTAACGTCAATGGCAAAATAAGAATGGCTTTCAGAAATGTATATAGTACCTATAATCAAGCAGCTGTACGGCTCATGCGAAACTCGAACACAGGCTGACCAACTAACGGTGGTGTCTGCTGGATTTTACTGCAGTGTCATCGTTCTCCGGATCACCACCTCCTTCGGGCGAAACTGCTACTCAGTTAAAAACTAGAGAAGAACATCAGAGAGCAGAGATGGCGCTTTCAATGAGGTTAATCTTTCGGTCTCCATATTCAGATACGATAGGTCGATTAATTAGAGCTCTCAATGAGCTACAGTTCTGTGGAAGTCTAACCTTAGAGCCCCGAACAATGAACTTGTATGACGTTTCGAGCTCCACCAATGAGTTCCTTCAAAAAAGGGCCTCAGAGGTGTTGCAGGAAACTCCGTGAACTCAGTACTTCGCTATCTGCTTTGGTGAACGAGGTTGGGCACTTTCAAACCAAACTCAGCGCTACTTTAAACAAGTTTGACGCTTTAGAAATCCAACTGAACACCTTCGAAATCAAAACGAGTGTTTCCCATTTAAACTAGGGATTCTACAGGAGGTTAGAATAATTGCTTGTTCAAGGAAAATTTAAAATGTTTTTTGTTGAAAGTTTTAAATTCAGCTCTCGCAGTAAGCGAACACACCGCATGAAATTTTATAAAACTTGATTTTTAAGAAAGAATAATGACGTAAAATTTGTTTCGAAGTGCAAAAAGACAGCAACCATTTAGTGTTTTGAAACAAGAGATCGTACCCTGCGCTCGACTAGATCATTGCGGTTCCCTTTGACTGCTAGTGAACATTTCGTTTGCCTAGAGTTACACACTTGTCAATGGTACAGCAAAGTGTCTATTTAAAAAAACAACGCATTCCTCACATTCATTTATCGAGTAAGCAGCATTTACAATATCAATCAGATAAAAATCGCAACAAGCCGGAATATGCCATGCCGTGATTGGTTTTCCGAATACGCTAAAAATTTGATTTATTTTGCACTTTTTAGAAAAAAAATTCATAAAATATTAAGCAGTTTCCTCACGTGTTGGTGTAGGGTATCAAACAATTTCAAAGCAAGTCATATCAGATGTTTCTGGAACAAGAAAGTGTTCCAACTTCTTGGAGATTCTCTTTCTTGGAGCACTTCAAAGACATTCGTTTTGATTTGGAGGATTGGAGGTGTTTTGATTTCAAAAGCGTCAAGCTTGCTTAGAAGAGTGTCCAGTTTGGCTTAAAAGCGTCCAAATTGACGTAAAAAAGGCATAAATGTGCTAGAGTGTTGTAGATATTCTACATGAAAATAGAGAGCATGGCGTCTTCTAATGAGAATGAGTTTTACTACTTATCCATGTCTAACCCGAGCGTGCACATGAACGATTTTAGCCAGAAGCAGATGTCCTAGAGAACTGATCAGCATCAGCAGTCAATCTAAACAAGTACGTCGTGAGGCCGACCATTTACGTTGTCATTAATACTAAATAATTTAATGCAAAAAATGGGCAAAGGTCATAAAGCACACCACAGACACCATAAAGAGCGGACACGATCCCATCTGCCATTCGAAATGCACTAACGACTGAATACGTAAGAAATGTGAAGAAATCGACTCTTCGTCGAGGTCACCATGGAGCGCCTGGGTGGAATCTGGTTTTTAATCCTCGACTGCAAAAACAACGGCCACTTTCCATGTGTAGAGCCGGTAATTAGTTATCGACTTCAACAACACAGACGAATGCAGTGCGAAAATTTGTTGTGTTCTGTTGTTGAAGACTAGCTGAGAAACATAGTGAAGATAAATTGAAAAACTGAAGTAAAGATTCAGTATACTGAAGCTTTTAGGTCCGAAGCCTATGTATGGCAGTAGATTTACTTTGGAGAGAATCAGAATGAACCGAAAGCGGAACTCTGTCTCGACCTCATTTCAGTGCAAACGGAATTCTGCCCGGAAATTAGAGAGTTCGAGCGACTGTTGGTTTACCTCGCAGACTCAGACATTGACACCAATAAAGAAAAAAGCTGATGTTGACGCTGAGAATATCACGAAGAGCTTTCAGTCATCCAGTGCTGAGGACGTTTTTGCCAGAAGCAGGAAGCAATAAGAAGAACAAAGCAGGAGAGAAGCACGTATCTGTACTACTGGTTAATATGAACTACGTGTGGAGGAGGAAACCCGCCAGCTACACTCCACCTCTTCTGTGTGGCACGCCGATGTGACGTGGCTTTATTAGTCTGGTGCGTTCGCTTCTTCTTATGTAGGCCATATTAACGACTAGTACCTACATGTCTATATTTTCATATGTTTATAACAACGCATGCAGACATCATCCTACAATTGCTAGGCGGCTCGAATATAACAACTCAGCCGAGAGGTTTAACCGCTTCAGGTGGACATCCCGCGAATATGAGTGGCGTTTAACAGACATCAAGAAGGAGATGTCGACCGTGCAATAGATATCAATCGGTGTTATGATTTTTGTCCAGGGGCCTGATTCATCAATAATTGAACTCATGGGTATGCGGAGTATGAGGTGTAGAAATAAGGTAAGAGTTCGCGGGTATCTCTACCTCCTATACCCGCGGGTTAGTCGTTGATGAATCCGGCCCCAGAAATGGTTTCTTGAGGTGAGAATCACGCGCATATGAGAGCGGATGGACATAGTTCAAAACGGACCATAGAATCAATTTGCCAATCAATGATGATCGATGTCATCAACACCTTGGCAACAACTCCAGCCTTAATTTAGACCGCGCCATAGGTTTGTTCTTATTTTGGGTGCAATTTTATCGATTACGTGTACATTAAACCTAATAATTTTAACTGACCATCAAATTAAAAGCAGATAACCAAGAAGGCTCCAAGGAAAATTTGCATTCCGCATAAATAAGGGGTAGAGAATAAAACGAAGCATCAGTCAATCCCTTGGTGGGATGTGAGACGCACCCTGATTCTATAAGATGTGGCAGGGGCAGGATGAATGCGTATTCTGCCTGACAGCAATTCACAGACCGAGGGCGGATGGAGGGCTTAAGTTGGCGTCACCTGAAATCGAGCCGTCAACATCGGTTCGGAGTGCAAACGGGAACCGGCTCCTCCTCCAACTGCGCAAGCGCCACTTAATTAAAATTTAAAGTTCCCGCAGTAATCTTCGCAAAGATGTAAGAGATTTCGTGAGTTACAGTGAGCAAATCCAAGTTGTCAGGCTTTGTCCTCACATGAACCTTTCGCTCTTTGCTTCACGCCCTTGTCTCGGATCATCTTCGCTTTCCATCGCAATTACTGCTTTCTTAGAAGTTGATTAGAGGGTTTCTTTCTGGGCGCAATTGCCAATGAAGTGTCGCCGAAACGAAGGAGGGCTTACGGCTCATTCTTTGTTCGGCGGACAAGCATTAGGCAGATAGCTGATGACCATTAGAAATCGTCTCCGGCGGAGAACTTTTAGAGGAACATGATAAAACCGCTGGTAGCAATTTTAGGGATTAACTGGAGTGAGTGTAGAGGAAAATACGTGGTGGTGGGTGTTGCAGCTGGAGCAATTATAATTGCATTAGTCAGCTGTCTGCTGGCCTGGGAACAATACCCTCGGTTGTTCAATAATTATTGTCGTGTATTTTATATTTTTCAAAGTGAACTTATTCATATTAACAACAAACATTAGTCAACAAATGGAAATCTGATGGTCTTAGTAATTCAGGGCTATAGGGTGGATGTGGCCTCGGTCCCCAATTAAGTCCCTATAATGGTGGGGTCTGGTGGTGATGAAATATCACACCTTTGCCACTGGCCAGCTCAGGGAGTTTTTATTTTATTTCTTCGTTGAATTTCAATAGCGACATCAGACATTCGATCAAAAGATTCGTTTCTTGGAAGCAGCTCGAAGTAGACCATACCCTTACTATGCTACACCCAGGTGCAGAATTATAGGTTCACCCTCCACGATTTGTCCATTAGTGCCATCTGCCAAGGGTAACTGATGTTTCTGTCGTATTCCTCTCTATCGAAAACCTCTATGGAAGTATTCTAAGCAAGCTACGTTATTAGTGCAGGATACCACGTACTTTTATTGAAAACTTAGCAAATGGAGAGCGTTGCAAAATATAAGTTCACTTCATAAAAAACTTGATTAAGCACTAAAGTGCCTATATACAAAGTAAGATTAGTATCTCGTCACATCACCCTTGTCGTAAGCAGCATCGAAAATTTATTTGGCATACTACTGATAAGGTTATCAATAACAGTTTCCTCTAGTACATTGATCCTTGCATCATCTATGGAGTTTTTCAGGTTAGAAACCGAAGTGTAAGCGGTTCCGTTTTGTACATTTGTTTGTAAGAACGAATCACATGTTCTCTATCGAATTGAGATCTGGAGAACAATAGGCCACTCCAAAAGTTAAACTCTGTTGGAGTGAAGCCAATCTGGGGCCAGATTCATCAACGATTTACAGCATTTTACCGGGGAAAATGGAGGTAAAGGAATCGGCCTGATAAACCCGGGTGGAGAACGAATTCTGGATCTGGCTATCGCCCACGACCTGGCTGTCTGTAGCACCTTCTTCGCGAAGAGGGAGAGCCAGAAGGTGACCTATGCTAGCGGAGGAAGAAGGACGGACATCGACCACATCCTGGTTCGAAGGGCTGCCCTGAAAACAGTCCGGGATGTGAAGGTCATTCCGGGAGAAGACGTGGCATCACAGCATAGACCCTTGGTAGCCGCCCTTAGCATTACTCTACCCACCAGGGCCAAAGTGAGGACGGAACCCAGGATCCGATGGTGGAGATTGCGGGGTTCAGAGCGGAACGAGCTACGAAGGGCAGTGCTCGAAGCAGGCCTTCCAGATCCAGCTGGTCCCGTGAATAAGACCTGGAGGAGGGTAGCCCAAACAATCCTGAGATGTGCCAAGGAAACCCTGGGAGAAGCAAAGGGAGGAACCAGAGGGGATAAATCGGCATGGTTCTGGAACGAAGAGGTGCAGGCTGCGGTGAAGAGGAAGAAGGAGGCCTACAAGCTGTGGCAGAAGACGAGGGCACCCGAGCATCTCACAGCCTACAGGAAGCTGAAGAGGCTGGCAAAAACAGCTGTAGCGAAGGCAAAGAACGCGGAAATGGATGCCCTGTACGAGAAACTAGACGGGCCAGAGGGAGAAAAGTTCGCCATCCGCCTGGCCAAGGCGCGTCATAGAGCTAGCCTCGACATTCGAGTAGTGAAGACTGCGAAGAGTGCTGACGGTAGGGTGTTACGGAAGCCGGTCGAGGTCAGAGAGAGATGGGAGGAGTACTTCAAGAAACTTCTGAACGAGGAGTTCCCTCGTCGGGAGCCCGAGGAAGAACAACCAACGGAAGGACCCATCCCACCCTGGGCGCAAGAAGAGGTTCGCAAGGCCATAGGGAAGATGAAACTCGGAAAGGCAGCAGGGCCTGACGGTGTGCCAGTAGAGGCTTGGAAGGTACTCGGGGATCTCGGAATCAACTGGGTGACGCAGTTCCTCAACAGAATCACGAAAGAAGGTAAGATGCCGGATGACTGGAGGAACAGCACCATAGTCTCCATCTTCAAGCAGAAGGGAGACGCTTCCGAATGCTCCAACTACCGAGGGATCTCACACACGATGAAGATCTACGAACGACTGGTCGACTCAAGGCTGAGGGAGATGGTACCCATCTCCCAGGTGCAATGGGGCTTCATGCCTGAGAGGTCCACCACAGACGCCATCTTCATCGCTCCTCGGGTGATGGAGAAATATTGGGAGAAACGAAAACCCTGCTACCTGGCATTTCTGGACCTGGAGAAGGCCTACGACAGGCTAGCTCGGGCCGTAATCTGGAATGCCCTTCGAGGGAGGGGTGTCCCGGAACGTCTGATCACGGTTATAAGGGACATGTACGAGGGCGATACGAACTCCACACGGGGTGACAAGGAAAGTGGACATCACAGTGGGGTACACCAAGGGTCGGCTCTGAGCCCGTTCCTCTTCCTGCTGACACCTGACTCTATAGTGAACCACCTTGAGGAAGGCCTTCTCAGTACGACATCGCCTTAGTAGCCGACAACCAGGAAGAGCTGGAGGAGAAGGTGCAGCTGTGGCAGAGAGCCCTCGCAAACAACGGCCTACGGCTGAACGTGAAGAAGACGAAGTTCATCAGCTCTGAGCAGTGCGCTGGATCGATCCTAGACTGCCAAGGGGAAACGATCGAGAAGGTGGAAGAATGCCGGTACCTCGGAATTGACCTATCCAAGGAAGGAAGTGTGGACCAGGCGGTGAGGGGACGGATAAACGCAGCCTGGCTCAAGTGGAGGGAGTCCACAGGGATCCTCTGCGACCGTAGATGCTCCAGGACGCCCAAAGGCAAGCCCTATAGAACAGCCGTGAGACCTGCCCTCCTCTATGGCAGTGAGTGCTAGGCCCTGAGTAAGGCGCAGGAGCGGCAACTGCACGCGGCGGAGATGAGGATGCTGAGGTGGGCATGTGGATGGGCCCGTCGGGACAGGGTGCCAAACGAGGATGTTAGGGCAGTGATGAAGACAGCCCCGATCCAGCTGAAGATTAGAGAGCAGCGCCTGAGGCGATATGGGCACGACCTCAGAAGACCAGAGGACCACCCCACAAGGTTGGCCCTAGATTTCGAGGCACCTGGAAAGCGTCTGAGAGGAGCCCCAAGGAAAAGGACGTCATCAAGAGAGATCTCGCCGAAGTCGGCGCCACGGCAGATGACGCCCTTGATGGGATGAGGTGGCGACAGATCACAAGAACAGCGGACCCTGCGACTGCGCGGGAATAAACGCTCAGGAGAAGAAGACGGGGAAAATAGAGCCAAAATCCCTGATAGCGCGGCTTATCAAGCGATGTGGTGAAATATTTCACCGTCGATAAGCCGCGCTGTCAGGGATTTCGGATCTATTTTTTCCGTTAAATTGCTATAAATCGTTGATGAATCTGGTCCATGTAGTTGACTATGATACGTGTATGGATGCATTATCATGTTGGAATTAAGGTTATGTCTACGAAATATTCTGAAATATTTCAGAAGGTGATCTCCGAGCAATTTCTGGTAGTCTTCACTGTTCATTCTACCCGAGACGAACTCCAAGGCATGGGTGTGCGTAATTACGATTTACTGCTATTTTTGCCGAATTTTTCACCATTTACGATTTACGACATTTTGGGCCGGAAATCGTAAATTTTCGTAAACGTAATATTTAATCAGCAACCAACTAGCGCCCAAATTTATGTGGATCAAATCATAGAGACGTGTCCACTCTAATGTTCCCTTCTTACAGCTCATTCCAACTTCCACTTAAAGTTGTTTCTACTTGATGCTCCAATGTGTTACTGTGGCAGGCGACACCGTCCTGTGCACAGGCTTTTCGAATCCTTTTCGCTTAACTAACTTTTCCGTTTCCCTTGCATTGTATGGGCTGCCATTTGGAACCGGACAGGTTCAAGTAGAGAAACAGGTGCAATATAATGTTTAAAAATAAGCTCCTGTGTAGAAGGCCGGGATCCTCCGTTTCCGGTCCAGAGCTAGCAAGGCACATCGCATTCCTTTTGTAAAGGTCGTTCCATTCCAGCCCAAGAAAGACTTTGGAAACAGTTTTTCAGAGAAAGAGAGGAGTAATCTAGATCCATGTCCTGTTTGGTAATAACTTCTAGTCACTTGGTTTGTAAAAGATAAATGCCTACCCTACCGAAAAGAATTGACGCAATTCCACGATCGAACGTCATTCGTGATGGGAAGCGGGGTCTAGAAAGTTGCTACAGTCATGTGGAAAGAATAAAGCACTGATGTTTTTATCGGCTTGCGCTGTATTTCATAGGGCGGAGAACATTGATACACAAAATGAGGTGTAACCAAGCACGAAGCATTTCAAGAAGTTGAGTTGGTTTTGGCTGTTTCGATCTCCATTTTCAGTGGTGTAGTTGAGTTTATCGTATTCACCCTATCTAATCCGTTGAGGAAGCTGCAGACTCTTGTAGGGCAAGCGTTCGTTACCGAACTTGCGAAGGGTAGCTTGAGCGAATGCAAAGAAAGCTGCGCAACATTATAAAGTTTTCGAAATCTTAAAAGCGCAGGCTTGAGCAGGAAACCGGTGCCTAGGTAGGTTTAGGTTACCGGGATAGCTAATATTGTCGGTCGATGGTTCAGAACTTGAGAGCACTTTCAAAGTTACGAAATGCCTTCGCTCCAATCTCTCTACATAAATCTCTACAATTAAGAGCTTCTGAATTAGAATGCGTTGTGGTTATTGCTCGGTACTCCCGCATTAAGCATTGGATGTGTTCTTTCTGCAGCGGTCCATGTACTGTTTTCATCTGCTGCGTTTAAAACGGACTTCTGCACACTCACACTGAACGTGTTTTAACTTAAGCCGCGTTCTAAATCGAAATTATCGATTTAGAACCTAACTGAAGATTCCTCTAGAAGGCTGCCTCAAGGAATAAGCGACTGCAAATGATGTCCAACAAGCATGGTCATTCTGTTTCGACCAAAAGTTCTTATCCCTCTGCTATAGGATGTTCCCAGACTTATTTCAAAGTGCACAAAAGCGTACATCTTTCTATGCATCAGACAAGGGATTGCGTCATGCGTATACTTAGTACGCATGGAGCAACATTGTCGTATGACAGCATGTTTGTTGGATTACTACATGCGCAGTTGCAGTTTTATGCGGGTAGCTACGGAGTCTGTATACGCAGTCAGTCTGTATACGCAGTCAGCACTACAATGTCGCCGCGACCCGACGCCGACGCGAAGAGGGAATATACCGTAGGCCGTAGTGACAAACACCCACATCAATTCATCGCGCTGCGATCGAGCTTGAACTTCCCCTAATACTTTCGTAAAAGGGTCGCCACGAAAGTCTCATATCTTGACACCCTGCGGCCTTATTTAGTGTGCACGCGACGCGCGACGCGATGCATGCGTAGTGGCCTGATCGAGCGACGCGATTGATCAATTCGGCCACTACACATGGCATCGCGTCGCGGTCATACTAAACAAGGCCTAATAGTAGATAACGATAACGATAGATTTCAATTCTGGCGAGGTTTATTTCGCCAAAGCGTAGTGCATTCCGCAGCTGTGTGAGTAGTTGCCGGTACTTTCTTCTTCCTTGTGATTGCTTTGCCTGCCAGGAATTTCAGAATGGATTTGTATGAACCGATAGGTGACCAAAGGAACGTCGTAGATGCACCGGTAGATGAACCACCACCGCCGCCGCCACTTGATCCACCACCTGTGGCGAAGAAATCGAGATCTCAAGGTAAGGGTAACCCTTTCCTTTACTATGTAGCACTACTCCAGCGAATAAATGCCCCCAACAAATAAATGCGTACTGCAGTAGATATTAACACCTTTGTCCGTTGAACCACCAAAAATAAGGTTCGCTGAAGAATCGTATAAATGACAAAATTATATCAATTTGTGCTAAGGGGAGCATAGATATGAGAGAAAGATTCAGTCGAACCAGAAAGCACACTAATCTTCGTCTAATGTGAAAACTAAGCGCAATGATAGGAGGGGCTGCCCATGGGTTTCGACCGCCTTGAGCGTAGTAGTTGAATTTGGTGTCGTGGAATTTCCCATATTGTACGCAAACTGACGCTTACGTACGTGTTATTCAAGTAGCAGCGAGAGCGCGCTAGGTCAAACGGTCCGTCATGGGCCAGCAAAACAGGTGAAAACTTGGGCGTTGTGGTAGTTTGGAGGGGAGGTCACCTTATAAAAAGTGTCACTAACACGAAGAAAAAAGAAATGATGGCACACTGATAGTAAATAAAGCAAACAAACAATGCTAGGCGCAAATAGGGTCGGGGGGGGGGGGTCAACATGGCCTGCCGCGGCGGGTAGCTACATACAGCGAATGTAAATACAGTCTTATCTCCTTGTTTCGATTACATATCCGTGTTTTATGTGCTTCCGAATTGGGCAAGGGAGGAAACTCCAGGATCTAGGCAATTTTAGCACGGGCGCGTCACTCGAACCACACCCTGGAGTCCCTTCCCTGCCCAAATCTGTGCTCTCCTACATCCTGGGACCGGATTCAACAACGACTTATGTAACTTTAACGGAGAGTTGTAAGTGAAATGCTCAGATAACCGATAACGGCTTATCAACCGCTATGGTGAGCGATAAGTTTCGTCATCTGATCTTTTCGCTGCCCTTTCCTCAACCAAACCAGCCAACCGGTCAGCTGAGCGATGGTTGGCAGTGGTCCAATGCCGACACCAGAGAAAGAAACAACGACCGTCCTCACCGCAAATATGTCCTGAGCCTGAGAGCGACCCCCGCCCCGTTTTTGGCGCACTGAAGCCGCTGCCGAGTGTGTCCAACCCTTTGAAGTTACGTAAGTCGTTGATGAATCCTGTCTCTGGAGTTCCATCCCCTGCACAAGTCGGAAACAGATAAAACACGGATCTCTGATCAGAAAGAGGAGATAAGTCTGCATGTACATTCGCTGCATGTAGTTGCTTCACGGCTGCCCGCTGCCGTGTGCTACGGTGATCCCCTAGCTACCATAGCGCCAAAACTCGTTCACACGTGGGAAACATGTGAAAGAGTTTTGGCGCATCATCTCGTACTTGTGTTTGAGTACTGATGGGCTACCCCCCCCCCCCACCCCCTCTTGCTTGCATTGCGCCGAAAACTATTAGGTCTGAGCGGGTTAGGGGTTTTCTATTTCCTCAACGTACGGCTCACAAAGGGATGTAGGACCAATATGTGTACGAAAGAGAAGAAAACTGCCGGCGACGCGGTCGCTCCCTTGCTGACAGAGGGTGAAGTCACTCCTCTCTAGCATTCCACATGTGAACCCGAACGCATTTACAACTGTTAGCGCTTCTAGGACAACCAATTTTTACACGCCTTAAGGCCGCCACAGACTTCTGCGGCGCCGCTCGGCGGCGCCGCTGCCCTATGCTTAACCATAGGGCAGAGACGCAGAGCTCGCCTCCAGCGGCGCCGCCAGCGGCACCGGCGGCACCGGCGGCGTCGCCCAGCGGCACTGGCGGCGTCGCTGGCGGAAATGACTTGAATCATTCCACCCGGCGGCGCCGCTCCAGCGTCTGTCTGTCTGCGCTCTGCGCTCTGCCCTTTCGCGGCGGGATCCAGAGCGGAGACGGTCGATGCGGGCGCGCGATCATCATCGGGGCGCGTTATTGTTAAGCACCAGTCGGTCCCCACTAGAAACAGTACAGTACCTCGCCGTCACCGCTCCCACTGATGATGAGTCAAGCCGCTGAGCGGCGCCGCTCAGCGATGTCGCTCGGCGGCGCCGCAGAAGTCTGTGGGGGCCTTTAGTCTTCGGTGATGGTTTTGTCCTTGAGAAATACTCATTTGCGCTCTGCGCTTTCTGATTTTCGGTGCAATCCTAGTTGGTGGTGGCGCTAGTAAACGATTTCACGACATAACGGAACACAATAAATAGCCAACAACATATAGAGATAGGTAAACTGTACCAACCTAGCTGCCGAGGTAGGCTCAGTTTCCGAGTTTCTAGTCGGGAGGGGAATCTTAAAGTGTCGTTCTCGGTGCCAGTCTAGTAAGAGTAGACCCTATTACTACATTTACACCGAGAACGGATCATATTCTAGCAGATAAAACAGAGAACATCATTGTAATAAAAAAATAAAATAGGTGAAGACACTACCAATCCATTAAAATTTTTGTACGCAGACAATGCAGTGTACTTCACGTCCTAATCTTTTGCGAACCTCCCGACCTAGCCTACAAATATATATTCTCATGTTCTTTGCGTTACTTATTTTGAATTCTTTAATTAGTCATTTCCTATGAAATGAGTGAATCCAACAATCAATACTGAACACATTTCCAATGAAATCGTTCAGGAGCGACCACCACCAACTAAGAGTGCACCTGATTTTCCATTAATTTTGAAATCAAAATATTCGTGCACTGGCCCGAAACTGTATGTGCAGTGCGAGCGATTGCATCACGAATAGGCAAGAAAGGGACAAGGTGCCGTTCACCCAAATCAACTGACCTAGCATGTTTTGCTTTTCTTACCATGGTCCATCCCAGCTCAAAGATTGCGCTTGAATAGAAATATAAATATACGTATATATAATAGATTAGGAAAGGGAGTAAAGCATCCGCACACTTCTGCACCAACGCGGCAGCCCCATGTATATCAGTATCCATAAGTATAGAGCAGAGACGCAGAGCTAGCAGCTGATGTGGGTCTTAATTAGACCTAACCAGATTCTGCTGATGCACTCGGTGGCGGCTCTTCTTCCTCCGCCAAGCCGCGTGCGGTCGCGTCATATCGTCATTTTCGATATCCACCTACCCACGGTCGGTCGATATGGAGGAGGGTCGTTGAGAGGTCGGTGGCGGATCGCGGCTCTTCCACCGCCGCTACAGGAGAGCCCTGGGAGACGGGAGCAATTTTCGCACGAGCAGCTTGGACGCACCACACCCTGGAGTCCCTTCCCTAGCCTGTCTCTGCGCTCGAGGAGCGCAGAACCCTACCGCGGACTCCCCGTGAATGACGAAGGCAGTTTCCACACGTGTAGCTGTGGAGGCACACACCCTGGAGTCCCTTTCCTGGCCTATTTCTTCGCTCGAAAAGCGCAGAACCCAGCTGCCGACTCCCCCTGGGCGACGAAAACGTGCTCCAATGACAACGGCTCGGATGGCATGAGCGGGCGCTGGCACTTTGCCACTCCGCACCTGGTTAGGTCTAATGGTTATCGCTGATGTGCCGCCAACGCGGCTGTGGCAGTACTTAATTATTCAAGGCGTTTTTGCCGCCGCAGCCGCTTTGCCATGGAAACTGATAATAACGTGAGGATGGTAATAATAATAAAACAGCATTGGCGATGGAGTAGGGTGGCAACGCTGAGGAGAGTGACTCCTACGAGGCAGTTTTGCTGCCTGCCGTGAGCCGTTTTGCCGCAAAAGTGTGCGGAGGCCTTAAGAGATGGCGTCTTCACAGCAGTGCACATTGTACCTCTACGCAGGAGAACAAAGCCTTCGACCTCCTTCGCATGAACCATCCACTATGCCACGACTCCTAGCAGTAGCGCCACCGCGGGCGTACAAGAGACCGATGCGCATCGATCGAATGCCCACGTGGAGGCTGACGCAGCCCACGTGTGCGGCGCGTCGAAAAGTGTGCTCGACTTCCAACTGCGCGCTCCTATGCCATGCGTCTATTCCGATCTGGTTCTGATGTTCTTAGCAATTCCCCAAAACGCGTATAGCATGAAATACGGAAATAAAAGATTTAAGCAATAGTAACTAAACTAACTAAGTAATTAAGCTTTCTTTCTCAATAAGTAGTAGCGGTAGAAATTCACTATATGAACGATTCTAAATCGCATTTGCTGGACTTGCTTCCGGAGCCCTTCAAGGTTTGCAAGTCTTCAGCGGTGTTCATCTTTTCGGACTTACTTCAGAAGTATGGGTCCGTCCCCTCATTAGAGATGATTACAGCGTGTTCTGTGGTGCAGCAGTTCTTCCATCCTATTTAGCATCACGTTGCTGCCAGTCTGACCGGCTTGACTCATCGCTGAGATCATTTAACAATAGGGAGCTCAACACCCTTCGTGCCGAAATGAAACTTAGAAGAAATGTTATCAAAATCCAAAAGACTTCAACTTCCCAAATATTTCACCACCCCTGCGTCAGTAAATGTGAATTTTAGTTATGGATACACGAACAGCTTCACAGTACTAACATTGCAGAATCAAAGCCCCAGACTTCAAGGAGGTCTTCTAAACCATCTCAAAAGAAAAGAACTAATCCTGTTGGTTTCTATATAAAAATTGTACAAGTATTTTCAACGTCTAATAAGAGGCAGGTTGAGACAAACAAATTTTTGTCACTTCAGACCGTCCTGATCGCTCCTATCTCTGTCGTTCTTCTACTCTGCATCATATTCATGGCCGTGACGTTTATCAGTGCTCTTCACGTTTTCGACGTAATGGACGGCATAACGTTTTTTACAGCAAAGTGTCCCGTGCAAATGTGAACAGACTTCTTCGCTTATTCAATGAATTGATATTTAGAACACTAACTCTGTTAACTACTTTAAATAGGCGATAAATTATTTGTATGGTTTCGACTGTTGTTTATATTATATTTTGCTATTATTACAGCCCTCGCAACGAATTAAGAAGCCAAGAAAACATTGTCCCCTGAGCAACGTGCCCGTCCTTGAAATTGCTTGCAAAATCTGGAACCATCACAGGAAGTGGACAAGCAGAACGGCTCACTAACGGAAGGGAATTCGGGTAGAGGCAGAATTTTTCGTTGTCATATATAACAGGCCAAAATGTGTTCGAGTGATAGCGCCGCGAACGTGTTGTAAATGAAAACTTCGGACGCGTTGGTTGCCGAAGTGATGTTTGCTCTTTTGAATTTTTCAGCTCGTTTTGATGTGAATGAAGGACGGTTCTCAATTACTGGACTTCAAATGATTATGGACAGTTAAATGCAATCCTACCTGGCAGTGGCTGCTGTTAAACGATTTCATAAGAACTGAAAGTGTTCCGAATCGAAACAACTTAAAGAACTCAGCTGTTCTATAGAAAACAATACACTAAGGAAGACCAAGTAATACAGAAAACGTGTGGATATATAGTATTTGTACGTCGGGACGTTTGCAAATGATAGGGACGATAAATATATCGCCTTGTCTGTTTTTAAAAGATTAATTGAATAGTGGTGTCTTAGCCGACCTTATTGCATTTTGCTAATGTTATCCCTTTCATCTCTAGAAGATGACCCGTCCTCGGTGCAAATGTAGTAAGCAATGGGATCCTCCCTTGCTAGGTTTGCACCGGGAACGGTCCTTTTTGGGTTCCCGACTAAGAACTCGGAAAGTCTCAAATGGCAACCAGGAGCCCGATTCATCAACTACTTACTCCCCTCTAACGGTGAAAATACCGCTAAAACCTGATGCTAATGAATATCTTATCGGGGAGTTTAGCGGTATTTTTACCGCTGGAGGGCGGTAAGCGGCTGATTAATCTGGCTCAAGGTTGGTGCAGTTCACTTATTTCTCTAGGTTATTGCTCATTTACTGTGTTTCGTTATGTCGGCAAATCGTTTAAGCGTGGCCACCACTAATTAGGATTGCATCGACAGTCTTCTCGGCGTCTTCAACTCAAGTGGAAGCAATAGGCGCGGTGGCCTGGTGTCTGCACTTTACATTCGCCTACATACATGGAACTGTAGCCACTACGGAATGTTCAACCCTTCCGAGAGTCACTGACGCAAACAGACTACCATATGCTGTGCCCACCACCCAATCACTTCCAAAAACGTTGACTATTTGGAGCAGCTCAGAAGGTGCTTCACCGAACTTTTCTCTTCAAAACCTCAGATTTCTATAGAAGCCGTATCCAACAATTGCCTTATACATGGGAATGCTGTCGAATAAGGAAGGTTTATGTGTTTGTTAATTGTTGGTGGTATTGAGGAACATAAATAAATTTGAGAAAATTCTGATAGTGACGGGAAACTTTGCTGCCAACCTAATACAGTGACTAAATTTTGAAACTGCCCTTGTTCGTGCTCTCTACTAGGATAGATCATCATGGCGCTCATGAAGCGTTGGGAGCCGGAATGTCAGCGCAATGCGTGGAGGAGAGAGGGCAGCCCATCGGTACTCAAACACAAATACGAGGTGATGTGGCATTTACCACGTGTAGGACAAGTTTTTACCCGTTCAGTTGGCGCGAGAGGTAGCGTTTGACCAAGCCGTCCTCGTTGCAACCTGCATTGCATGTACGTATTCGTCAGGTTGTATACAATCCTACTATATACAAGCGAGAGCTATAAGCGAGAACGGTCGTTTGTCTGTGTGTGAGTGAGTGTGTTTGTTTGTTTGCACAGAAGTGTTGGAGGAGTGTGTTGGGAGGAAGTGTGGGGAAGGGGGTGGGGGGGGGGGGTTGTAGTTGTGTTGTGTCACCTACGTCGTGTTGAGAGGGGTCAGAAGAGGGGATCGCCAATGTCACGTTCCGAACATGTGTCATCGACGTCGTGAAAGCGAGCGTCCGAGTTCAGAAGAGGTGTTATCGACGTCGTTCAACAGGCGTCTGGTTTTAGAAGACATGTCACCAATGTCGCGCAAAGGACGTCCAGGTTGAGAAGAGGTGTTACCGATGTCGCGCAAGGGGTGTTCGGATTCAAACGACGCGTCACTGATGTCGCGTAAAAGGTGTCTGGATTACGAAGACATCTAACTGATGTCACGCAAAGGACGTCCGGCTTGAGAAAACATGTAACCGACATCGCTCTTCAGGTCTATGGGTTCAGAAGAGGTGTCACTGATGTCGCGAAAGGCCTGTCCGGATTCAGACGACGTGTTACCAGTCAAGGTGGGACCAGTAATGGGGGAGCGGTAAAGGATGATGGTCCAGTGAAGGGGGACCGGTGAAGGATAGGGGGGACCAGTGAAGAGGGGACCAGTAAATCGAGATCCAGTGAAGGTGAGAGCAGTAGTAGGGACCGACGAAGAGGGGGCAGTGAAGGGTGAACCGGAAAAGGGTGACAATAAAGGGGGAGCAGTGAAGAGGGACCAGTAAAAGAGGGACCAGTGAGGGTGGGACCGGTGAAGGAGGGGAGGGGTCCAATGAAGGTGGGGGGAGGACCTGTAAAGGGTTCACCCAAAAAGGGGAACCAGTGAAGGTGGGACCAGTAATGGGGAGCGTTGAAGGGGTGTGGGTCCAAAGGGGACCAATAAATGGGGTACCAGTGAAGGACAGTAAGGGATCCAATAAAGGATTCAGCAAAGGATCCAGTAATAGAACCATTAAAGGGGGATCATAACTAATAAATAGAACGAGTACTTCAGAGAATGAACCGCGTACGTGCAATAGAGGGTGAGGCACCATAGGAGCAGTTTTGAAAATTTTGCCCTACCGTATTCCACTACACCATTCTATATAGCAAAACCAGTTTTTTTACTGTAGTGAATGAGAGAAGGCCTAAGGAGGACCAGAAGACGTTCAGCGTGTTCTATTCTCCGGGTTTGGGGCGAAGCCCCCAACCAGACGTTTGGCGACCGGGAGGCCGTTGAACGTCTAGTGTAGGAAATTCCAAATCATCATATCCGAATGCTAGGTAGAAGCCTAAGGGCTGCCCTCCCCCCCTCTTCCGCGCATTGTCTCGCAATATCTTCTCAGGCAAATCTCTGAAGCAGCCGCCGGCGAACTGACGAAATCCAGTTAGCCTGCTTTCGGTCGACACGCAAAATTGGCGGAGTCGGGGTCTCACGGTGCCGGAAAAGAGGCGTCTTGCCTTAAAGCCTTTATGTTCTTCGGTTCACAAGCACTTTGGTCTGCGGTCCACCGCCACATAAGCAGCGGTTCATAAACAAAGCGGAGGAGGAATGAGGAGGAATATGATCAGCGGTCCACTGGTTGTGGGCAGCGGTCCACAATATCACTAGTTTTCAGTTATGGACAAGACCAACTAAATCGGGTGGTTTCAGCATGATTCCGATGACTTTCGGATCGGCCAAAGGATATCCGAATGGGATATGATTTTCCGATTGAAATTAGTCATTGGAATCATTCGAAAATGGCCTGCTGAAACCATCTCTACCCGAATCGCCCCCAGATAGGGACTTGAATAATGTCGCTATCCTACCGGGCCTTTTATCAGATGTTTGTATAAAATCACGGATCCGAATTATCCGTCATCGGCGTCGGATCCGATATGTGCTGTGCAGTGAACATCGTTGCAGCTGGTGACCAGTATGGCCTCCGCTCACTGCTGACCAGCGGATCCGTGTATTACAAAAGTCACAGATGGTGTCCCTTTTAACTTTTCGTCCCTTTCAACGAACATCGGACCTGTAGTCGGATTCATGAAGGTTCCCGTGAAGGTTTCCGGCTTCCCACTGGAAGCGATCAGGTGAGAAAGCGAGGCGGGAGAGAGAGGCGAGAGATGATATCGCATATCACCCGCTCTCGCCGCTTCATGAATCCAGCCCTGATGAAACCGTCCTTATCTCAATCATCCCGAGATCAGGACTTAAAAATTTTGTTATCCCAAAGGCCAGTTTTTCATGGGTTTCTAAAAATCACGGACGATGCTCTTTTTTGTCCCCTAACTTTTCGTCCCTTTTAACGAAAATCTGGTCTGGTGAACATCACCTTATCTGAATTTTCCTGAGATCCGGGCTCTTGAAATAAGTCACGGATGGTGTGTTTTTTAACCTTTCTTTCCTTTCAACGATAATCCGGCCTGGTGAAAAACACACTATCCGAATCAAATGAAAAATTTACTCAGCCGAACGGCCAATTACTCACAGTTTTGTGGAAAAATGAAGGATGGTGTGCGTTTTTAAGGTTTCGCCCTTTCAATCCTTTGTGCTAAGGAGATGTTAACGAATATTGGTTTTAAATGGTTTCTCTTAAAAATAAACACATAAATAAACGAAGGCTTCATACGGATGATGAGCGAGCATTTAAAAAACATAAGTGGAACAGACTAAACTAACAATACTAATGCTTAAAAAGAAATTCTTCACTGGTATCATTGAGCAGTTCAGAGAATACAGCTAATGGAGTGAGGAAACCTAGATGGCAGCACCTTCAGCTAAACACGTAATGGAGTAAGAGATCTCTATTAGGATGCCGCATCTAAGCGATGTGTAATGTTTAGACGAATTGAGTTAAGCCCTCTTGGTCAAAGCTTCAGGTTCGTTTCAGGTTTATAAGGTATACCTCCCCTTGTTTATATGTAAATGAAAGCTGCCACCCTCTGGAAAACGAGGATAATGTAGATTGCTTAGTTTAATGTTGAAGTGATAATTTAACTAATTTTTCTTTGTTGATAGCGTTGAGATGTGGCCCCTGCAAGTAACTAAGGAGGATTGTGGTGAGTAGTGTAGTGTTAAACGGCGACTTTATTGACATCAGATGTTTTCGATGTTGTCCATCACGAGCCGTCTGCGCTTCGGAAAGAGTCGTAGATGAGGAGTGCATCGCTTTTTTGCGATAGACAAGAAATAGTTCTTCTTACATTTAACGGTGCGAGCGTGCCGTCTAGTTTAAAGTGATAGGTCAAAATGAAGGTAGTTTGAATCTACCCCATGATCGTAAACTGGATCAGGAGCTTCCTCTCAGACAGGACGTTTCAAGTCAGGGTTGGTGATGTTTACTCTGCGGTGCATTCAGCACCTAGTGGAGTACGTCGAGGAGGAGGAGTTTGTCCCACTGCTGTTTCTGTTGTACACGTTCGAGCTCCCTGATTTTGTTTCAAGGTTTGGTGTCAAATGTAGTATGTATGCGGATGACGTTAAAATTTATAAGGAAGTAGATAAAAGTGGGGGGCTTCGAGTGAAGTTCAAGATGATATTGATTTTGTTGAAAATGGGCAGACAAATGGGAGCTTCCTTTGCGGTTGAGAAAACACATTGCTTTGTAGTACATCCTAGGCGTCAGCCCCATTTTCCAATCTAAAGGCTCAAAGGCATTGACCTGCAGCAGGTTTCGGAGGCTCGAGACATAGGTATTCTTATATCGAATGATCTGGAATAAGACCTACATTTTAAAGCCGTTGTAAGGTCAGCTAATTACCAAACTTATAACCTGTTCAAGATTTTAAAAACTAATGATAGCCCCATTATGGAGTCTTGCACAACCGTTTTTAACCTTTGTCTGAAAAAAACACATCCAATTACTGGAAAGCGTTTAAAATAACTACGCACGTAAACTATTTATGAGGTGCTTTAAGCTAGGATATGCTAACATTCCAAATGGAGTTGAAAGGACCAGGCAACTTGGTTTACCCTCCCTACGAAGCAGAAATAAAAGGCTAATCTGATCATGCTTTTTAAAATTTTCACAAACAGAATTTCCATTGAAAGCATAGTTTTTTGATGTCTCAATAACGAGGAGTAGAAACGGAAGACTTAGATTGTATCCCCAAGTGCGAAGGTCACAGGTAACGTCTAACTTACTCACTTATCGGAACCTTAAGGAACTCAACCTGCTTATAGGCGTATCTGAAGGTTTTCATAACATGTCTGTCTGTCAGATTAAGCACGTTTTAACACGAAGAGGTCTTATATAGATGATTTTAGTTACATATTTCCATATTTGTTGTTTCTGGTAGTGTCCTATACATGTGTGACTGATTGTAATTCACGCCAGAAATAAATAAATAAATAAATAAATAGCTGCGCAGGTCGATCCTAAATGCACATTTTCTGAGCAGAAGTGTGTGAAGAACATGGAGTGAAATATGAATAGCACTACTCACAATGCACGCCCAATAGCTTGTGGCAGTGTTTTCCGGGACGATGTGACCACGTCAGCGTTGGTTTCTCTAACAAGGAGAGCCTCCAGAGTGGCCGTGAGCTTTTGCGATGCAATTTTTACAGGATGTAGGGTCCCGTGTGGGGAGTCCAAAACCATAGTTACTTTTTTTCGGAATGCTCTTCTTTGGTCGAAAAAAAAACGTCTGGCCGCGTGAGCGCGCAGCTCATAACGCCCTGCTGCCACCCAACGTGGTCCGTTGGCGTAGTGGTAACAGGGTCGCCCCTCTGGTGCACCGAGCGGGTTTGATGGTTCGGTCTCCGGTGCCGCCAATATTTTTGCACACATCGGATCGCTATTATTATGCACTTGCGTGATCACAGCAGTCAATTTGTACACGATTAATGCTTTTAGTATTTGAACCTACTCTTTTTGGGCTTTCGTTGAGTTACCTCTCAATGGATCGTATTTGCACTGTACCACATCAGCAACGACACCGTAAATGCACACAAACACATAAACTTCACGGGATAAGTATGAATTTGGTTTGATACCGGTAAGAATTTAACATTAACAATAAAACCTCCTTTTCACCCGCCGGGTGCATGATTATGTGATACAGCATCACCCGGAATTTGCGACACAGCAGAAATGGCATCTTGAAGGTAAGTAAATAGAATAGACCATTGTACGAACTGGATTCTATTCGCACGCATTTGCTCAATTGCAGATTACAAGCCAGACCTACCGGCAGTTCTGCGCTCCACTATTCCGACCATGTCTAGCATACGCTTGGTGGCGGCTGGATAAGTTGATGATCACCCGGGGCCCTTCTCTACGCCTACCGATTATGCCTTCAACGAAGAAGAAATAATGATGCCTTGTCAGGGAGAGGAGGATTGTTCGTACCTAGCGTTTGCAGGATGCTGCTGGTGTGATGAGCGATAATGTTTTAAATGTTTCATAGTTCTATATCAAAATTGTTGTTATCATTGTCAGCAATAGAAGCAGTTACTTTATGTGAGCAAGAATTTTTTTAAAGTTAGCGACCCAATAGAATGATATGTAGCAAATACATTGCATTGAGAGGTAACTCAAACGAAAGCCCAAAAAGATTCGGTTCAAATACTAAAAGCATTAATAGTGTACAAATTGACTCCTGTGATCCCGCAAGTGCATAATAATAACGATCCGATGTGTGCAAAAACATTGGCGGCACCGGGGACGGACCGAACCATCAAACCCGCTCGGTGCACCCGAGAGGCGACCCTGTCACCACTACGTCAACGGACCACATCCCGTTGGGTGGCAGCAGGGCGTTATGAGCTGCGCGCTCACGCGCCCAGACGGTTTTTTTTCGACCACAGAAGACCATTCCGAAAAAAGTAACTATGGTTTTGGACTCCCCACACGGGACCCTACATCCTTAAAAATTGCATCGCAAAAGCTCACGGCTACTCTGGAGGCTCTCTTTGTAAGAGCTGCCTCCTATGCAGGACTGAGACTTAACTTATCAGTGAATCGATCTAGTCAGTGAACGAAGTGGTAGACTGAATTAGGACTATAATTGATACGCTTAGAGTGACAGCCAACGCTGCAATGATATCAGCTTGCTGACGGACCGAGTCGCACAGAGGTTGAGCGGCAACAGAATCAGAGGTCGGGATGGAGCTAACCATATGCAAGTGAGCTCTCACACGTTCCATCAACTTCCTACTCCGTTCTGTCAACATTAAGGACCTCCTGTGCGAGCACTTTCTTCGTCTCCGGACCTCTGCGGCTGTTCGAAACCCTTGGTATCGGCAATATCCTTAGCCTAGTTAACAGTCTAACCGGCCCGGTCAAACGAGCCAATCTTTTCCCAAAGTCACGAATCTAATTTGCCGACTTCCCTTACCTAGATTATTCTATCGACTAGACGCTGTTTACCTTGGAGACCTGATGCGCATATTGGTACAATTAATACAGATTAATAGCCTTCCCTGTTTTTTCAAGGGCCGTCCAGAGAACACGAGACATCACAAAAACCGCCAAGCTTTACGAAAACAACATCCCTATCTACGGCTTATCCGATTTCAGGCTCAGACACTGGGAGAGTTCACCTGCAGGTGAAAATGGCGTATTTTGACGTCACAGTTGACCTGTAGGAGCTATTTTGGGGCAGAGTTTCAGTGAGCGGTCTACTACCGGTTGTTTCACCGCTGCTCGCCCGATACGTAACGCGATATGTAGTATACTTATGCTCTCCCAAAAACTTCGAATATTCGAATGGTTTCGAATACCGAAAATTTTCGAGCATTCGAAATCGAATATATTCGAAAAACGCGATTTTTCTGAACATTCGAATTCGAATACATTCGAAAAACGCGATTTTTTGAATATTCGAATTCGAATACATTCGAAAAACGCGATTTTTTGAACATTCGAATTCGAATACATTCGAAAAACGCGATTTTTCGAATATTCGAATTCGAATATTCGATTCGAATATTCGAATTCGAATGAAAAATCAGGCTGTATTATAGACATGATAGAAGGCAACACAGAAGAGAAAAGGGAAGCAATACATAACGGATCCCTTCCTAGTTAAGCACGAGGTTTTTATCGACAGGCATCTCATAAACCCCCATGTGAGTCGTAAAAATGAGATAGAGAACTTACACGTAGAACGATCAAAGGGCTTATGCAAGCGTCTAATTTCCTTGCTTACTGGAATACGAATTTTTCTCAAAGGAATACTAGTTTTTGTTAATTGCTGCTTATGAGGAACAAACGAAAGGTTTACAACACATTTGAAGGGGACATTATCTGGTTGAGCCACTGTAAGCTTCTAGGTCACTTTAAAACAATCCTTTTTGAAATTGGTGGCAGACTGACTGTTAAAGAACTTTCATGAAACAATGCTTTTGCCTATCGGCAGCTAGTGAAGGACTGACGACAAAGTACTACATGAAAATCTGTAGCAAGTCTGTCCTGCCCATCTACAAATGTGAAATATCACACTGTCGATTTTGCGGCCACAAAATGCATTACAAGTAGCTAGGAATAGGCTACCCATGAGGGCCAGTCTCATTTCGTTCTGGTGATTCACCCAAGTAAGTGGTAGGAATAAATTGTTTTCTTATTTGCGATGAACTTGTGAATGTAATTATTCTCCAGCCAACATATTGATAAACTACGGTAAACTTCAGAAAAATAGATCGATCGATAACATCCGGCCGACATACACTGCCTCCCCTTTGTGAAGTCCGGCATACGGCCAACGTATCCATGCGAATCCCACTTCAAATGGCCAATTCAGAGCAAAAATCGATAAAATCGATCGATAACATCCGGCCGACCTACGCCGCCTCCCATTTGTGAAGTCCGGCATACGGCCGACGTATCCATGCGAATCCCACTTCAAATGGCCAATTCAGAACAAAAATCGATAAAATCGATCGATAACATCCGGCCGACCTACGCCGCCTCGCCTTTGTGAAGTCCGGCATACGGCCGATGTATCCATGCTAATCCCACTTCAAATGGCCAATTCAGAACAAAAATCGATAAAATCGATCGATAACATCCGGCCGACCTACGCCGCCTCGCCTTTGTGAAGTCCGGCATACGGCCGACGTATCCATGCGAATCCCACTTCAAATGGCCAATTCAAAACAAAAATCGATAAAATCGATCGATAACATCCGGCCGACCTACGCCGCCTCCCCTTTGTGAAGTCCTACCTTATAATATAGCTTTTGCGGAACTGTAGTCGTTGTAGAAACGAAATCCAGAAGCAGAGCATTCAGACCACGGAGGAGCAGAAGAGCATAGCGTGACGAAAATTACAAAGCCGACTTCATGAGGTACTCTTCTGCACCAGGGGACACCCGACGTGACAGAAGACAGAAGCGCACCCTGTTGACCCTTACGCCCATCCTGCAGACATTTGCTAGCTTGTTGTCTCAGACTCTTAACTGCAGCGTGAAGGACAAATAACGTCCGTTTGAAACGCCGCTTGAACCATCATTTTCAATTTTTTTTTGTTAACAATTCCTATCTTCCTCGGCCGCTTTGCACAGGCGCAGTAATAAATGTGGAATGCTTGGTACCTCCCAAACAAGAATTTACCTTTATCCTTCCTTCTGCTGTCCTTCATCCTTTACGCTATTACGTTTACGGCGAAAATAGCTTCCAGAACTGCTTGAGTGGAATGCAAAACTGC
This sequence comes from Heligmosomoides polygyrus bakeri, assembly GCA_947359475.1. NCBI lineage: Eukaryota > Metazoa > Nematoda > Chromadorea > Rhabditida > Heligmosomidae > Heligmosomoides > Heligmosomoides polygyrus. The sequence continues at coordinate 89,857,044 of OX375866.1, read as the reverse complement.
TCCAGATCAAACTAACCCTTATGTCCATACTCTAAGATCTAAAAAACGTCTGATACTATATAGGAGCGCGCTAAGAGCTGTCGATCGTCGATGTGTCAGAAATTACTGACAGGAACAGGTGCATAAAATTAGCGTAGAATAGGTATACAAAATACTGGAAAATATTCAGACGTCTCCAGCGAGCGCCTTAATTCAGAAGACCATGTCACAGATTGATCAGGCAATCAATACCGGTTGATACTATCCATGCTTTTATCGGTGAAAGTGGTCTTCTCTCAGAGTTCACCAATCGGGGTGGCGACGATTACTGGTCCCCGATCGGTCATTCACTACTGCAGCGATTCTCTGTGGAAAATTTTTTGCAATTCAACATTGTGAGACGTTGTGGAAGTTCTCCCTCTTAACAGGGCTTTTCGGGAAGTGACTAGTATCGATGAGGCGCTCAGTATCCGGGCACCTAGCCACCATCGTACCACAGCTTTGATTCACAGACAGAACCGTTTTGGCGACCCAAATTACCCGAGAAACCCACCAAGCCTTTTCAAGATACGCCGATACACAAATTCTTGTTGGGCATTCGAATGACACTTTTCGAATACTTGAATAATTTTTGCTTTCTGGGAAATTGCGAATATTCGAATGGTTTCGAATACCGAAAATTTTCGAGCATTCGAAATCGAATATATTCGAAAAACGCAATTTTTCTGAATATTCAAATTCGAATACATTCGAAAAACGCGATTTTTTGAATATTCGAATTCGAATACATTCGAAAAACGCGATTTTTTGAACATTCGAATTCGAATACATTCGAAAAACGCGATTTTTCGAATACTCGAATTCGAATATTCAAATTCGAATGAAAATCATTCGAATACCTATTCGAATGGGTCATTCGAGCATAAGTATAATATGTAGGTGAACTATAGGTAAAGTAGGATTCATTCCCACCTCGGAAAATGAGCGGAGAGGTAGACCGCTCGCGTGATACGATGCGCATGCAAATGTAGGTCTGCAGAGCTTATGTAGCGCGGTAGGTCTCATTTGCACGGTCGGTAGGACGAAGTACATAGGCATAGTCCGGTTGGTTGTTGTAGTTTTTCGACTTGAACAGCTTATCCACTCCATTTAGGAAGAGCGTTAGGACAAAACAAGACTTTGAATGATGTTCAGATGCGGAGGAGATGAAGCCCCCGAGAATAGCAAAATTTTTTATGAAATGTTCAAAACCACGATCTCTCTTTAGGTGCACCCACCGAAGTCTCCTCCCATAAAACGGTGGGTACCTCGTGCCGGGTTAGTGAAATTTATACTTTTTAAAGTTTTATCAGCTTGTTGCGTTCGAATGCACAATTTTTCAAATTTATCCAGTCAATTTTTAGATTACCTGTGTTCACAGGAGAAGTATGTGAATGTCGAAATATTGCTTTGCAAAGCCTAATTGGTGCACCATAGCGGGATATGAACCCTACATAAATATGTAAGTATACTTTAATTGAAGCAATATTGTTTATATACATCAATCTGATAATTCAGAAAAAGGGATTCGAGCGCCAATATACTATTGTGAAATATTCCAATTTATATGTAAAAGATATTCACCACCAGACTTAGCGAATGATCGAAAAACTGCTCTACGAAACATCTATGTGGCATGCTTTAAAGAAAGCACTGTAAGTTTATTCCTGATGCTGCGATGGTGTTAATACATGGAGTATGACAACAGGCTGGATTTTATTGTTTAGGAGTCTCAGAAAGCTCAAAATGTGAACTTTAGTGGGGCATTAATGGTTCCGATTACTGCACCTCAAGAGAGTTGGAATACACTTCTAACACACTTATTTTCTCTTTTAAATGTGTCATTTTTACAATATGTTTGTTGTCGCTACTGTTTCAGTAATAAAATCTATGAGTCATATATGAGTTATTACAGCTTAATAGCAGTATGTAAAGCACACACCTCTTTGGATGTCGGGATAGACCAAAACTAAGGCTACCAAACCTTATTTAAACAGTGCGCGTGGAAAGGGCGAGTGGCGAGTTTCACGTCCTCGGCAAAAACCCCCTTTCAAATCCCGCCTAGATACCGGTCATCTGTAGGTCTTCGACCGCTCACTTGTAGGTAGAAATGAGGTCACCTACAATTACATTGTTAGTTCACCCATTCTTCACCAGCAGGTGAACTCACCCAGTGTCTGAGGGGAGTCCGCTCCTTAACTAGAGAAAAGAACTCTAGCTCGGTCTCTGAGTGACGTAACCAACTCCGAATGCGTTACCGTGCAAGTGACACAACCAGCCACAATCTCTGTGTCTGCGTTAGGGAATATTAACCCTACTCCCTTTTGATAACCGAAAGAAAAGAGACTTTCCCCCTCGATGATACAAAGCATAAGCCAGCATCTTAGGATCGACTGACCCAAATCCAACTTCAGTTCACGAGGAATCCTTCTTCACCTCAGTTTTCAAGGATCGAAAAGATCTAACTTAAATATTTGCCACCACCCAGAGATCTGCACTGACGGAAGCTCCAGCTGGGCCTACACCCAAAGCCTTCGACGCAACCGACACGACCCTCCTACTCGTTGCCGCCAAGGGCTAGACAACGCACAAGCCAGCAACGGTTGGGTATAGGTCTCTCGCTCAAACGCCATCCATTTTCAAGGCTAGTTGATTCGGCAGGTGAGTTGTTACTCCATAGCGGGTGCCGACTTCCATGGCCACCGTCCTGCTGTCTATATCAACCAACGCCTTTTATGGATCTCATGAGCGAAAGGCTAGGCACCTTAACTCAACGTTTGGTTCACCCCACAGCGCCAGTTGTGCCTACCAAAAATCGCCCACTTGGAGCTCGCGTTAGTGTCAACATTTCAACGAAGAAACCGAGACAACATTTCCAAAGTTTGAAAGTTTGAGAAGGTTGAGATCGTTTCGACCCCAAGTCCTCTAATCGTTTGCTTGACCGGATATAACTGCTATGAGCTCCAGCTATCCTGGGAGAAACTTCGGAGGGAACCAGCTATTAGATGGTTCGATTAGTCTTTCGGTCCTATGCCCAAGTCTATCGATCGATTTGCATGTCAGAACCGGTACGGACTTTCGCCTGAGCTTTCTCTGCCTTCGTCCTCTCAGGCATAGTTCACCATCTTTTGGATCCCAACCTGTACGCTCTACCGCTGCCCAATTGCAAGCAGACAAGACAGGGCCATGGTGCGCCGCTTCGAAAACGAAGCGGATCCCATGTCAGCCCGTTAACCGACCTTTACTTTCATTACGCCTTGAGGTTTTCCACCCCTTGACTCGAGTACAAGTTACACTCCTCGGTCTGTGTTTCAAGAGGGGTCGGAGAGGTGGTCGACTTTCACACTGACATCCTAAAATGAAGTAGGGCAAAAACGCTAGCCGAGTCAAACCTATGCGCCAGCAAGACACCACCGCCGAAATGATGAGCAACCTTAAACGGTTCGGAACGCACGACCAGCGCTGTCAGCGCAGCCATAGGCAGCATACATCCCCGCAGTCACAATTAAGCGACATTAGTTGACTTAATCACCCGGCTATGTCAACTCTCTCCGGTTCCACTTCAGCAATTTCACGTTCTCTTGAACTCTCTCTTCAAAGTTCTCTGCAACTTTCCTTCACAGTACTTCTTTGCTATCGAATTCGACTCCATATTTAGCCTTAGGTGAAGTTTATCACCCACTTTAGGCTGCACTTTCAAGCAACCGACTCGAAGGTATGATCGTACAGCTTGCTCCACTGCCCGCACAGGTCTCGCATCCTCTCAGGAATGTGGCCATTATCAAACGGACTTTGGACATGCAGCACAAACTGAAAGCCGCACCTATACGCTACATTTCTTAACGATGTAACACCAAAAATTCCAGGGCCCCTGTCAGCTTTTCAAAGGAAGCTGGTTACGATCAAATGCACTTATGCTCCTGATGGTTATAGAGATGTGTCGCCGGATTCCCCATTGACCCAACGTTTATTCTTCCAAGTATGAAACCGTCATATCTCTTACACTACCACATCACGCATACATGTACTATGGCTATGAGTGAGATCCAAGTCTCACACCTCATGTTATAGAGCTATGCTCTCGAAATCGGATCATAGTAGATGTCCAACATTTCTATAGATGTTCACGAACGCTTCCACTCGCCAATAGCAAATCTCAGTAAGTTATCAGGTCTAGGCCAAGTCCATCTAACTAAAGTACAATTTTGGGGTGTGCAAAAAATCAAACCTACCTTTAAAAAAGAAAAAGTATAGAGCACACAAGGCGGACATGATCAAGCACAAGTTAAGCCCAAGGCCATGAGGGCTCAGGCTCAACCGTACCTGGCCACACCGCCCATATGCTGCCCGTATGCTTCCTCCCACCCCGTGATGGGCGGCAGTTCCACGAAACCTGAAAAAAGGCATTACTCGGTATTATACTTGATGAACGAGAGCTGTGCTTGCCTCATCCAGCACTGTTACCACAGACCTGTAACCATACAGACCCAAACGCAAACTGGAACCAGAATTCCACGGATTACAGACCCATGCAACACCAAAACCACCAGACAAATACAAAACTTTACTTCATTTACAAGATGAACCACCAGTTCACCCTCTTCGGGGACCGATTTTTTACACTTTTTACTCTTTCCTTTCTTTCCTGAGTGCGAAGCACTCTCATCCGCATCCACGGAAGCTTTCTCCAGCTTCCTTTTAAGTCTGTCGACCTCCTTGCAGTCATCCTCTGTTCTCGCGAAGGAGATGGACCTCGGAGTGCGTACGTTTGGCTCATCCCTCAAGGAGCCGCTCCATTGGCTTTCTATTCACAGAAAACTTGGAGCCCCTAAATAAGCCAATCCTTTGGATAAGAATTTTATTTCCACAGAATCGTTCAGAAGTCGACATACCTTGGCCCTATTGAATTTATAACTGCCACAATATCGACCTCTATGCACATCGGCTCCCCATCTTGGTCATGTTCTGAAACCGAAAAGTGCCAAGAAGCAGTTTATACCTCTTCACACGCTGCCTTCACATTAACATCAACAGAAAAGCTGGGCATAGTAGTGCGAACCTTCAGCCCCGTTTGGTGACTGCAACCGGAGAAAGATAATTCAAAAGGACTGCTGCCACGATCCCTACTCTACACAGGGTTCTCCAAAGAAAGAAGAAATAATTATAAAGATTCCCCGATGGACCAATATATTCCCCGTGAATACTACGGTGGCCGGATAAGTGCAATATGTGATCAATTCAGTCTAGCAATCCTCGAAAACTTGCATTCGAAAAAATACCTTTTCAAGGAAAAGGAAGACGATTGAGATAAAAATCGAGCTGAACATTTAGGGGCTTTGGTGCGATAAGAGCATTGTGCTAGGTGAAAACAGGGTCGGGGGGGGGGGGGGGGTCACTTTGTAGAACAGCGCTGTGTACTTTTTGCAATCGGAGATTTTTTTTTGCAGCAATGGTGTGTTCTCCCATGCGGTGAACTGAGGTAGGCCATTCCTATGTAACTGGACACGTGCCTTCTTTCCAAGGCGTACAGCCAAGGACACTGAGTAGGAGGTGACCCCTCCCTTCCTCCGACCCTATTTAGCAGCTTCTTCTCATCGCACCCAGGCACATTCAAAAAACGACGAGCTCAGCAAGAACTCTTCGGTTTTCTGAGCTCTTAAGAGCTTGTGCCATGAATTTGTCGTACTGCAGCAAAAGGGCACCGGACGGGAACGAGCTGTGAGCGGCGTGCGCGTGATCGACATGCGCGCCAACGACCGTTGTGGACAGCGAACAGCTCGCCGGAGGTCCGCCGTTTGCCCGGTCAGGGTATCGACCGGCGATCGACCCCTACGGGTCGATGGCAACGACGCCTCGCTCGACGCGTTGGTGCCTCGCACGCCACTAAGGAGTCGTTTCTTCTTCTTCTTCTTCTTCTTCTTCTTCTTCTTCTTCTTCTTCTCCTGAGCGTTTAGTCCCGCGCAGTCGCAGGGTTCGCTGTTCTTGTGATCTGTCGCCACCTCATCCTATCAAGGGCGTCATCTGTCGTGGCGCCGACTTCGGCGAGATCTCTCTTGATGACGTCCTTCCATCTTTTCCTTGGGGCTCCTCTCGGACGCTTTCCGGGTGCCTCGAAATCTAGGGCCAACCTTGTGGGGTGATCCTCTGGTCTTCTGAGGACGTGTCCATACCACCTCTGGCGCAGCTCTCTCATCTTCAGCTGGATCTGGGCTGTCTTCATCGCTGCCCTAACATCCTCGTTTCGCACCCCGACGGGTCCATCCCCGACGGGTCCATCCACATGCCCACCTCAGCATCCTCATCTTCGCCGCGTGCAGTTGCCGCTCCTGCGCCTTACCCAGAGCCCAGCACTCACTGCCATATAGGAGGGCAGGTCTCACGACTGTTCTATAGAGCTTGCCTTTGAGCGTCCTGGAGCATCTACGGTCGCAGAGGATCCCTGTGGACTCCCTCCACTTGAGCCAGGCTGCGTTTATCCGTCCCCCCACCGCCTGGTCCACACTTCCTTTCTCGGATAGGTCACTTCCGAGGTAGCGGAATTCTTCCACCTTCTCGATCGTTTCTCCTTGGCAGTCCAGGATCGATTCAGCGCACTGCTCAGAGCTGATAAACTTTGTCTTCTTCACGTTCAGCCGTAGGCCGTTGTCTGCGAGGGCTCTCTGCCACAGCTGCACCTTCTCCCCCAGCTCCTCCTGGTTGTCGGCTACTAGGGCGATGTCGTCCGCGTAGAGGATCGTTCTGCGAGGGCCTTCCTCAAGGTGGTTCACTATAGAGTGAAGTGTCAGCAGGAAGAGGAACGGGCTCAGAGCCGACCCTTGGTGTACCCCCACTGTGATGTCCATGTCACCCCGTGTGGAGTTCGTATAGGGCTCAGAGCCGACCCTTGGTGTACCCCCACTGTGATGTCCTTGTCACCCCGTGTGGAGTTCGTATCGCCGCTTTCGAGCCCTCGTACATGTCCCTTACGGGACACCCCTCCCTCGAAGGGCATTCCAGATTACGACCCGAGCTAGCCTGTCGTAGGCCTTCTCCAGGTCCAGGAATGCCAGCTAGCAGGGTTTTCGTTTCTCCCGATATTTCTCCATCACCTGACGAGCGATGAAGATGGCGTCTGTGGTGGACCTCTGTGGGCATGAAGCCCCACTGCACCTGGGAGATGGGTACCATCTCCCTCAGCCTTGAGTCGACCAGTCGTTCGTAGATCTTCATCGTGTGTGAGATCAGTTTGATCCCTCGGTAGTTGGAACATTCGGAAGCGTCTCCCTTCTGCTTGAAGATAGGGACTATGGTGCTGTTCCTCCAGTCATGCGGCATCTTACCTTCTTTCGTGATTCTGTTGAGGAACTGCGTCAGCCAGTTGATTCCGAGGTCCCCGAGCACCTTCCAAGCCTCTACTGGCACACATTCAGGCCCTGCTGCCTTTCCGAGTTTCATCCTCCATCTTTCTTTCATCTTTTCTTCACTAAGGAGTCGTTTAGGCCTATGGTATACTCCCGTCCGCTGCAGCGACGCGGGAGTGCACAGCGACGCGACGGCTCGCGATGCGCGTCGCGAGCCGTCGCCATCGCTGAGGCTGACATATTTCACGCAGTTCTGCAGACGGAGACTTTTGCAGAATTTTAGCGAATCAGCTGATTCAGTGCATTTTCTTCTTGGATTCCTTATTTTGTAGATCGTTACGTTCGTGATTTCGCGTTTTTCCTGTTTTATCGCCATCTGATCCGTAAACACTTGTAGGATTGTGGTTTTCAACGGTATTTCGTCGATGTCATGTTTATTAGCTAGGAGAGGGGGGGGGGCTTCGCCATGCCTGTGTCGACTTATGCATTTCTTTCGCTCCTGATTCCATCCACAGGCACGGAAACCCACGTTTCTAGGGAGTGTGTTTCACTCCCGCGACGCGGAGGTATAACATCCCTCTGCGACCATCGCATCGCGGGAGCGATGGCGCGTCAACTGACAACCGTGCCCCACTGCGCCGTCAGCCACTGCAGCGAAGGCGCGCCGTTGACAGCTGCCCCGCGCCCGTCGCTGAAGCGACGCGGGAGTATACCATAGGCCTTAGTGTGCGCGTGACGAGATGCCATCTGTTGTGTCCGAATTGATCAGACGCGTCGCTCGATCAATTTGGACACTACACATGCATCGCGTCGCGCGTCGCGCGCACACTGAACGACCCCTAGTGGTGCCAAGGATCCCGCGGTAGTGGCTCGCCTGAATCCAGCTGGGATCTACCGCCCCACCGGAGCTTCCTCTGTGTTCAGGTGGCCCAGAAGCGGGTGCATCGACCGGCGCTGCACATTCCGGATCGATGCGCGCCCATGGCCGGCCAAAGGCTGTGGAAACGCCTATGCAACGCCCCACCGGAGTTCTCCCGTTTGTTCGGCCAGCCGAAAAGTGGCGGATCGGCCTGCGGTCGCTCCCGAAGTTTGTCTGAGTAGCTGTTTCTAGTTCTCGACCTGAGCCAGATTTATCAACCGCTTACCGCCTTCTAATGGGGAAAATACCGCCAAATACCGATGCTGACGAATGTTCTATCATAAGGTTTGGTGGTATTTTCACCTTTAGGCCCCGTTTGCCGGGCGAGCGATGCCACGTATACTGCCCAAATTAATCAATCGCGTCGCTCGATCAATATGTCCACCATACATGGCGTCGCGTCGCTCAGCGTCGAAGTATAAGAGGGCGATAAACGGTTGATGAATCTGGCCCCAGGTCGCTTCCCGTAGGAGACCGTGAGATTTCCCGAGAACATTTATGAATGCGGCCATTGCGGCTGGAGATCCTAATTTCAAGACGCCTGTAGATTTCATGGAAATTTACCTGCTCCATCGAATCACGGTGTTGGTTCCTCATCTATTCACCAAAACATCAAGCCGTATCATGACATCATATTAGTGATGTTCACTTTTTGAGCGCATTCGTGGGAGCAGGGAGCGAGGTGAGGCTTCCGAAGTGAGCGTGTTTCCGCGTAACCTGTCGAGGTCGTTTCTTTTAGCAGATGGATCTATATGAGCCTCTGGGTGATCAGAAGAATGTTGTGGACGCGCCGCCCTTAGATCAAAAAGATGCGCCAATGATGCCGCCAATGCCAGCTCAAGACAAGAAGAAGCCGAACGAAAATATGGCGCCATTACGGTAACTGGTTTTCAATAAAAAAAGTGGAGCAATTAGACACCCGACCCCTTATCACAACTCTGTATTTGAGAGCATAAAGGGTTAAGGGAATGCTACCACGATCCTAGCCCCCGAATGGTTACCGTGTCATATGGGCGCGCGTTGGCGGCGGCGCGCAAAATACTGCCTAGCATTACACACGCGAACCTCTCGTGGCTCAGGGAATGCGGATCTGGTAGGGAAGGGACTCCAGGGTGAGTGCCATACAAGCTGCTCGTGCGCAAACTGCTTTCGTCGCTCAGGGAGACTCCGCAGTTGGATTCTGCGCTCTTCGAGCGGCGAAGCGCATACGGCTGAAACAATGCGCACAAAACGCGCAACGTTGTTTAGCCGTCGGAACTTCTCAGATCTCAGATAGTCAGCTCAACAGAGTGCCACGACGCATGGGAACCAAACCCCCAACATCCCTCCCATGAGGTAAACCCCCTATCCACTGCACCACGGCCCACTTGCCAGCGGTGCCATCGCGGGTGCACAAGGCATCGATCGATCAATTGACAACGTGGACGCCGACGCGCGATCTCTAAGCAGGAGGGCGCAAACAGCCGGTATACGGTAAACATTCGAGGGTGCGTTCGTCGAAATCTCTCATAAGGAAATACGGGTGCAATCCTAGTTGGTGGTGGCCGTTCTTAAACGATTTCCCGACATAACAAAACAAAATAAATGGGCAATAACCTGTGTAGATAAATAAGCTATGCTAACCTGGTTGTACAGATAGACTCAATTTCCAATTTCCTATTCGGGAGAGGGGACATAAAAAGAATCATTCTCGGTCCAAGCCTGGTAACGGAGGTCCCTTTACTAAATTTACAAGGAGAGTGGATAATCTTCAAGCAACTCAAACAGATAACATCAGTAAAATAAAATAAAACCAGGTCAAGACACCATCAATCAACCTTTTGGACACAGACAAGACAACGTATTTCATGTCCTAATCATTTGCAGACGTCTCGACCTAACTTACAAATGTTATACACTCTCAAGTTTCTGTATTATTTATTTTGATTTCATTAGTGCAGTTCTTTTCTAAGGAATGAGTAAGTTGAGTGTTTTCAGTAAATTTCAATACGGAGCGTATTTATTTCTCATGAAGTCGTTTGAGAGTGACCACCATAGAAATGATCCTACCATACAGACACAATTTCTACATCGTAATCTTATTAGGCGTTCAAGTTAACTTCACGCCGTTCCTTCGTATGTGCATTAGCTCCATCGCGAATGTTTCTCATGTTAGGTTCTTATGTGTTTTCTCTGCTTTGACTGGAAGTACACTTCTCCAAATACCCACAACAGTCGATGTTTTCCGTTGTTAGAGTATCATTTCACCAAAAATGAGGGCGCATTAAAAGGAGAGGGCAGCCCATGGGCTTCGACGCCTTGAACGTAGCAGTGGGATATGGTAACATTTCCCAATTTCGCACATCGTACGCAAACTTGGAATTTCCCACATAGTACGCAAACTCACGTGTGCGTTGTGCATGTTCGTTGCAGCGAGATGGGCCTAGGTCATATGTACATCATGGTCCAACTCGTTCACACGTGGGAAATGGCGCCTAACCTCGTACTTGTGTTTGAATGTTGATGGGCTGCTCCTCTCTTCCTTGCATTGCTCAAAAATGTACACCTGGCACCGGCAAAGAATCATACGGAGCGGTGGCTAACGCAACCGATCAGCGCAATGTCGACGTGAAGAATGAGTTGTTGATGGCTTTGTGAATACCACTGGTCGGAAAGATAAGCGATAAGGGTACGGTGTCGTTTTTGCGCCCGTATCGCAAAATCATGCTTGTTTGACAACCACCAACTGCGGTTGCATAAAAATTCATGAAAAAAAATAAAAACTAATATTCCATACAAGGATTTACAGAACAATACGTATGCCTCGAGGCTTGTGCTCGGTGCAATCCTAGGTTTGGGGGCTCGACGTACTAGAGCAATTGCTTCATCCATCGATGCACCGCCACTGACTCAACTGAAATTGGTGAACCCTCACAGTCCACAAGACTCTCGAGCAGCAGGTTTATCTATTTCAAGGGTCTTTATAACCTTCGAGTAACGATCCGAAGATTTCTGTAGGTGAGGTACGGGTACCATCCGAGTTGAGTGGCTGCAGAAAATTTCGATGGTCCAGATAGGATGCACTAGACCGCATCCTAAAATGCAAAAATGATATCCGGAAAGCATCAAATGCAAAATAGAATAAGAGGGAAAACACCCGTATGCCCGCTGGAGGGGGGGGGGGTTGGCTTGAATCTAATGTGCTCATCTAATTTGCTGTCCAAAACAGAAGTAGGCCCTCACTTAGCATCTGCGCCCGGATTCATTAACGACCTAAGCCCTACACACACTTTTGCAACAACACGGCGGCCCTATCCTTAAGCATAGGGTAGAGACGCAGAATCGCCGCGCTAGGAAAACAGCTCTAGTCCGGACTGCCTGTGATGTGCCGCCTACGCGGCAGGCGCGGTGTCGCCAAAGCGGCAGTAGCTGCCGCAAACGAGGCAGCGGCAGTAATACATCGAGGCATTATTGCCACTGCAGCCGCTTTGCTGCCGATAATTTCTGTGTGGGCTCTAGCTGAACGTGGCGGAATTTAGAGTGGAAACTGATAATGATAGTGATAATGAAACCGCTTTCGCGATGGAGTGGGCGGCAATGCTGAGGATGAGTGCCGCCTAAAGCGCTCCTCACACTTCTGCGGCATTGCCGCAGCCCTATCCTTTATCATAGGGTAGGGACGCAGAGGCCGCCGGCGCCGTCCCGCACCCGCACACTTTTGCGGCATTGCCGCACCGACGGCAATAATGTTTCAAATCATTGTTGCCGTCGGTGCGTCAATGCTGCAGGCAGAGGATGCCTGCGCTCTAGCCGATCGCCCTAGGAAACTGAAATGAAAAGACATGCGTCCTTTATGTTAGCTGATCGATAGGGCCAAGGAGCTGTTAATTTTCGACGATCCGAACGACGTCTGTGGTGGTATTTTGTTGTTCTTGTGTTAGTGTTAGCTATTTCGCTTGTTTCATAGGTTTCATAGGTTTCATAGGTTTTGTGTGATAGGTTACTTATCGCGTAAGCTGTTATTGCAAGCAACCCAAAATCAATCCATAAATATATCGCTAAGTTTCAGCTTATTTCTTGTTTCGGACGCGCGTCGCTCATCGGAGCGCGGTTTCCTTCGGAGCAAGCAGGTTCCACTGGAGTGCCCCGCGACGGCGCCGTGCTGGGCAACGTCGGAGCACGGCGCCGTCACAGTGGGGAAGAGCCCCGCAACTTGAAGGTTCCGCCCCACTTTTGCCGGCTGCCGGCTGCGGCAACGCCGCAAACCCTTAAGGCCCCCACAGAGTTCTGCGGCAACGCCGCTCCCCGCTATGGTTAAGGGTAGGGCAGGAACGCCGCAGGCGGCGAGCTCTGCGTCTCTGCCCTATGGTTAAGCATAGGGCCGCGGAACTGCCGCAGAACTCTGTGGGGGCCTTTAGGCGGAGCCCTTAAGCGGCAGTTTTGCCTTCTGCGAGCGGTTTTGTTGCCTGCCGCGTGCAGCGTTGCCGCAAAAGTGTGCGTAGGGCTCTACAGCAATTTCATGGAGAAAATACAGCCGAAATTCCTGATAGCGCGGCGTATCAACAAGCTATATTGTTAAACATTTCGCAGAGCTATCAGAACTTTCAGCTGTATTTTTCTGTTAAATTGCTATAGGTCACTGATGAATCCGGCCCCATATCGCTTGATAAGCTGGCTTTCAGGGATTTTGGCTTTATTTTCTCAGTTAAATTGCTGCAAATCGTTAATGAATCTGGCTCCTGATTGTGTGTGCACTCGACGTAGTAATAAGGAGAATGCAAAGTGAAACAAGGGATAAATGAACTACGATGATAGAAAGCCAGGACAGACAGGCTGTAAAGGCCACACACATATCACCCGCCAGTAGCATGTGCTACTAATATTTTCAAAGGCACAAATTAAAATAGATCTACCATAATTCATCATCAAGCCATCTTTTCCATTTACTTGTGCAGCTTTTTGTACATGGGATGCTTCATGCATATAGAAAAATAGTCAACTGCAGTAAGAGTATTCCTCTACAGGGAAGGAGATGACGTCGATCTCATGACGGACACAACCTCTGGAGTAGGAGTAAAACAGGGTAAGATTTTTTTAACGCATGTATAGATGTAACAAAGCGAAAAGTAATGGTTTCATTAACCAAGCAGCCCATCTCTGTTATTTCGCATTCTAGAATCCTTGTTTCAAAATGAACAAATAGTGACTTTCCCTGACGAAACTTTACCATTTTGGCAGGGTTCCGAGCTTCGCAGCGGTTCAGCAGAGTTTAACATTCCCTGGCTTCATACGAATAAGTTAGTACCCCAAGGATGTCATTTCCGAACAAGACGAACTGGGTAACAGTAATATGGGACTGATCCGACCTAAACTTGGGTGAACCCTCACGGTAATTGTCGCCTGACCGAGTTGCTGCAGAAAATGATAGCTTTAAGCTTTTCCTGTAGCCGTATTCATGAAGCTACGGGAGCGGAAAGGTAAGCGAGATTCTCCCGCAATCGCTCTATTCCCTTCTCTGCCTCCTGTTACGCGGTTGGTTTTCATGTTCACATTCGCTCCTTGAATAGGCTCCCGACGAGGTCGCTTCCCGTAGGAAGCCAGGAATGTTCCCGGGAACGTTCATGAATGCGGCCAATGGTAGTCTTAAATTTCTGATGGGTTTTCGACACGACAGGAACGTTCATGAATGCGGCCACTGGTAGTCTTAAATTTCTGATGGATTTTCGATAGACAGAAGTTACAGATTATCCACCGGGACGGATCAACAACGAAGAAGGATATCTACTTGAACGAAATTATAACTAGGACGAGAGTACATATGGCAAATCCCTTTCGATTCAATATTGCAATCGATACGGGGGATATAGTGATGGTTACTGATAGAATGCGGTATTGTGACTCATAGGAGTCACGACATATATGATCCAGGCTGGTCCCGTTTACCACCTTAACCATAGGAATTATTTCCATCTTTTAGCTATCTAGAGGATGGAAATAATTCCAATGTAATTCGTTCCCGCCGTTAACACGTACGGTGGAGGAAATTACGACGTAAGTATTTCTACGTACACAGCAAAGCAATGAATAATAACGGTTTTCAAAAATGAGTACAAATCGCCACAGCTAGAAGTTTGTGACAGATGGTTATGTGTTGATTCTAACATCATGAAGTTTCTCTGAAACACGATTTTTAATTTCCAAGGTAAGGAATGTCTTTTCAGCACCACCCAAAAAGAGGCCTCGGAAAAAGACCGCTGCGAAGAATTCCAGAAAGCATTCTGGTGGTAGCAGAAGCATAACTGGAGGCCCATTTGTACGTTGCACTTTGACGTTGTGAACAAGTGACCACTTTTTAGAGTGCGCAGTTTTCAGGGAACAACTTTGCTCGTCATCATTGCCATCACTATGATGTTTTTTCTACTGTTCCTCGCTCTGACTATACTTGGCCTTTTGCATTTGTTTGGTGCGACTGAGGCAATTAAAGCCCTTTCACCGCTTCACTGCTAAAAATTTCAGAATGTTAGCTTCACTGAATTCATATTCTTCAAATCATCGATTAGAATACCAACATTGAACTTAATTGTTGAGTGGAATGCAATAAAACATTTCATTAAATATGTCGGCATTACATACTGATTATGTCCCACCTGTATCATCTGTCGTCCGTTGATCATCGAGTTGTTCGAGCGTGTGCCAGCCACGTTTCCTTTCATCTTTGCCGTGTGCCAAAGTGCTCCAATGAATACCCGAGAACATCATATCGTTCAATCGGGGCTTTTACGAAGACGTCTATCCAACGCTTCGATGAGTGCCTTGGTATGCTCTTAACATCCTGCGAATCCAGTCGGTGAGGGCCCTCGTCCAGCGGGTGTCTACGAAGCGCATTACGTGACCGACCCGCCTAATTTTCGACGACTTGGAGTATGCGACAGCGTCTCTAATTTTTACTGAATATGTGCTGAGTAGTAATCTGAGGTTCAATAATCGAGCGCATGTAGCGCATTCGGTGAAAAGTCTCAATACTGCGTGGAATGTTTAAGTTGACTAAAACATCCATTAGGCTAATCCATCAGAATTTATCCTCTAAAAAGTTCCTAATGAAAAGCTTAAAAACGTTTGTGATCACCTCATGCGATGTATTAAAGGAGAGAGGAAGAAACGCCTGTTTTGCTTGGAAAATTTCTTCATGCTAAGGTGGGTGCAGTTGTAACAGAATGGCTTCTCTGAATTAAAGCAATTATTAATTTGTGCTCCGCATCAAAAACACCAGCGCGCGAAACGTTTGAAGCTAAAGCACACGCATGTCTGTAAAAGAAAGTAGGGGAATGGGGATGCAATACAATTTCTTCCTAACGCTTGAGAGAGAATAAGCCAGCGAATAATCCACCCACCTTTCAGACTATATTAGGAACTTGGTCGTGCAGCACTCATCATAAACGATGAGGAGAGTGGTCTAACTGGACTACAAACAAACAGTGATAGAAGTGGAGCTGCTTGGACAGAAAACGAATGCTTTGTTGATATCGGTTGATATCGGTCTTCAAGCATTCTACCGTTAACACTTCTAGAAAGGTCTGCTGACGCAGGTTTTGATCTGGACAATGACGTGAAAGAGATCCCAAATGTCGACCGGGTACCGATCTTAAACGCTCAGGAAACGACATGTTATTTAAAGGTGCCGTTCGTGTCAGTTTGACAGTGGACAGAAAACGGAAGGTTCAAAAAAAGAAGAGTCGCGTTCTTTGTCCTAAAAGGAGGTGATGGCATGTTAGTCTTGGGAACAAACGTGCTAAAGAGCCTACGACCTCCGACCTTCGGAGCAGGATGCCGCAGGTACAAACGACAAAGCTTTTCAAATCGAGGCCTCGTCGAACTGCAAAGGCACATAGGACCAAGTCGGATAGCCATGTCAAAGTCCTGTCAAAGTTGCATATCAAGCCAGGAGAAACGAAGGCCATGGGGTTATCAGCGGCAGCGGGAAGTCCCGAAGGTGTGCCGTGGTCGAGTGGTAAACTCGAACCAAATGCAATCTGCCACACGACAGCATCTGTGATAAGTATTCCGGTAACAAATTCTACGCCAGAGGTACTGTAGTAATGAACGGCACTCCGCTCCAATTTGCCAATATGCTGGAATGTACACCTGCAGAGTGTTCTAATAGATGCGAAACGCTGACCTCCTTTGGCAACGGAAGGGCAGTCGCCAAGCTGAAGCCGATTTAAGAGAACTTGTCCGATGCTCCAACAACGATGTTTTTTCGGTAACTGCTCAGGAGGCATAACTGAAGGAAGTTTAACGGTTACACTATCTCTTTGAAGCAATATTTTTTCATTTCTGCCCTTGCACTGGTAAATTTTTGGCAAATGTCTTTGTGGATAAATCTTTGCAAGAAATCAATTTGCTTTGATTAATACGGTGCGTTTGATTCAGTGCCTACGCGTAGCCACGTGAAGCCCGCTGTCGATGCGACGTGATCGTCGCGTCGCGCTCTTCTGCGAGGGTGACAGCACTTTGAACACCACACGTTCGAAAGGATAGCGTAGTAGTGGATCAGCAGTAACAGCGTGGTGATGCTGATAATTGCGTGAGATGTTGTGTTGGCTGCGCAACACACAACGCATTCGACGTCGCGCCATCGATATAGGAGCTCATCATTACGTCGCCGCGATGCTGCTCTTGGGCATATGTTGTACTTCGGCGACGCGTCGTCGACGTCGACGACGCTGTGTTGTAGGTGCTGCGCGGTGCGCCGGCGTCGACGACGTCGTGACAGATGGGTGGACGACGTCGGTGACGGTCAGCACGGCGACGGTCCGTCACCGACGTCGCACACGTCATCCAAGGGTAGCAGAAAATGCGATCCGATGGAGTATTTTGTTTGTGTGTTGGCTCTACGTTCCCGGCACTGCCATCATCGACACCGAACCTCGAATTACGAAATCGAGAAGTGCAAAACCGCCCGTCTTGACACCGATAGTGCTTTTTTATTCTCAGTACGTAGCAGCCCGCGCAAAGTAGCGTCGCCGACGCGTCGCCAAAGCATAACATAGGCCATAGGTCTACGCGTCTGTGGCGACGTTGGCGATGTCGTCGAGAGATTCTGTGGCAGCGTCGACGACGTCGTCGAAGGAGAGCATCGAAGCGCAGTGTACTAATAGAAGTACTTTGCAGTGTTGAGCATTTAACGACTACTGATTCAACGAATTTACCAGCATTTTCGATAAATTTCTTTATTGGAGTTTAGCAAAGCCCTTTTTCGTTAAATTGCATTGAGATTAAATTTACGCGGAATTTTCGAAATTCACAGGGAAATTTAACTCTTAGTTAATGTAAAGTGTAATTCGAAAAAGCTCTTCGTAGAGGTTTGCAGTATCATTTCAGAAAGCGAGGAAGCACTACTTATTTGAATTAGTTTCTCTACCGCCGTTTCGTATTTTTCTGTTTCAAGGCCGTCTTTCATATTATGGCAGCTCCTTATAAGTTCTTCGCAATTCTTCACCGTTCTCTTCACGTTTTCAATTTTCTTCACAGTTTTGTTTTGTGTTACTTGCTATGCAGAAAAGGGAGAAGATCTAGAAAACGCGAATAAAACGGGTGAGAACGACAGAAAAATAAAGGGAAGGAAACGTAAGGATTAGGCTCCCACCCCGTCCCCAAACACTCAGTGTTCCTACAAGCTGAAAGGATTTTCTTACAGCATTAGGTAATGGTTGTAAGACTAACCATAAATGACCGTTGAGAGTAAAAATGGCACTATTGGTGTCCGCAAGACGGGCGTTTTTGCAGTTCTCGATTTCGTAATTCGAGGTCTAGTGGGGGTGATTGTCAAGTACTCCATCGGAGCACGTTTTCTGCTAACCTTGGATGACGTCAGTGACGTTGTCGAAGCGCCTGTGGCGACAGAAGTATAAAATCCCTGTGGAGCTCGCGGTGCGTCGTCGAAGTATAACATAGGCCTAATGGCTCGTTTATACTTCCGACGTCGAGCGACGCAACGGCGTGTATAATGGCCAAATTGACTGTCCTGTTTAGTTTTTAAATTTTAGTTATTTGAAGGAGCGGCCATAGCCGTAACCAACCGGAAACGGACGATTAATTCTTCCATCCCTGCTATGCACATATCCGTTCATCGGTTATTCAGAACATTGCCTTCTTCAAATACTCTGTGCCAAGCTATGGCTAATCGTTTCGTTGCTGCGCAGCGTGCTCAAGGACAGTTCTTCGTTGTCGAACCGTCTTAGCCGTCATCCTCAGCGCACAGTCCGTAGTACGCAGAAGTTCGAGGCCGCGACTGACTCTATCCTTTCTGAAGGCCCTCCCAGACTTCTGCGGCGTTGTCGCTGCCCTATCCTTCATCATAGGGCAGGGACGCAGAGCTCGCCGCCAGCGGCGTCCCTGCCCTATCTTTAAAGGCCGCCACAGACTTCTGCGGCGCCGCCGAGCGACGTCGCTGAGCGGCGCCGCTGGAGGCGAGCTCTGCGTCTCTGCCCTATGGTTAAGCATAGGGCAGCGGCGCCGCCGAGCGGCACCGCAGAAGTCTGTGGCGGCCTTTAACCATTGCGGCGAGCGGCCTTGCCGCAGAACTCTGTGGGGGCCTTAACTGCAATCGCGCAGCGGCGCGTGAAATTGGCAGAGTGGCGCGGCCAATCGCCCCGCGGCATTAGTATAAAAGCCACCTAATGTTCCTGTAACGCAGTTCCGACATTGTTGCGAACGGGAGAAGCATTAAACGACGCATCTTAGGTAGAGCTGTTTACAGTCTTCGCCCCTCTCATAATCGTAGCTGTCTTCTTTCATTCAGCTGTTGTTTCTATATTTTCTTAAAGAAATTTAGGAGAAATTCCTATTTTCTGCACTAAACATTAGGCTGTCGCAAAATTAATCTCAGTTTCGAAGCATGCATAAATAAAGTTTTTACATTAAACCACTCCGTCTCAGGGAAAGCCATACATACCTTTCCGTACCGTTTTTGCTGCTTTTTCCAAAAACATACGTGGATCTCGCTCTAATTTTTTAGCCGACTCTTTCCAGGGCTCAGTAAAATCATGAACCGACGCGACTATGGAGTCACCATGCTTTACGAATTTAAATTGGGACATTCTGCGGCAGAGGCATCTCGTATCCTTGGCAGCGCTTTTCGGGCGGACTGCCCTTGCAAAGGAACGGTGAGGCTCTGCTTCGAAAAATTCGCTTCTGGCGATTTTGATCACGAAGGAAAACCGGGTCGCGGGCGCAGGTCGTCGCTTGACGATAAAGTTTTAAGGAGGGCAAGTCCGGAGATGAATGCAAAACCGTTAGCAGAGGACCTTGGCGTACATAATATTACGGTAGCAAGACATTTGGCTAGAATCGGCAAGGTGAAGAAGATATCAAAGTGGGTGCCTCATGAGCTGACCGATGAGCAGCGTCTGGCACGTTTCGACACTTGCTCCAACCTGCTACTTCGCTCTAAAAATGAGCCTTTTGCAAGCCGTGTTATAACTGCAGATGAAGTTCTTTAATGAGTTCATTAGGATATCAGGAGGCGGAGATTTGTCTGGGTAGATAAGGATGCTCCTCAAATTTTTTTTCATAGACCCGTTCTCCACCCTGAAAAGTTATGCTTACTTTGGGGTGGTATTGTGAAGGTCACTTCATTACAGCTTTTTGCAACCTGATCAGGCAGTCACATCAGAGTGAGAGTGTTACTGCTGTGATTTAGACCAAATATAAACAACCAATATAATACCGTCTGACGGCAAACTGGTAGTCGAAGTGAATTCATGCTTGAGTGCAGCTTGGTCCAAGTGGCGCTCGTTGACTGGCGTGCTCTGCGACAAGAAGATACCAGAGCGCTTCAAGTCGAAGATCTACAGAGCACTCGTCCGGCCCCTAGCAGTATACGGCGCTGAGTGTTGGCCTGCAACTAAGGAAGTTGAAACGAGTCTCAGCGTCATGGAGACGAAGATGCTACGCTGGACGGCTGCAGTTACGCGCATGGACCACATCCGAAACGACGTCATTTGGCAGAAGTTCGGTGTCGCGCTGATAGCTGACAAAATGCGCGAAGCTCGCTTGCGATGGTACGGCCACGTTCTGCGTGGAAAGGAAGACAGCGTCCGCAAGATAGGCCTTAACTTCGAGGTAGGAAAGCGGCTTAGAGGACGCCCGAAGAAGCGATGGGCTGATACGTTACATACGGACTTGAAGGTAACTGGTGCCCACTCTGATCTAGCGCTGGATCGGGAAAGGTGGCGTCATGACACCAGAATAGCGGACCCCGCCACGAAGCGGGGCAAACGCTGAAGAAGAAGATAAACGACCAATATAAAGACCAATAAAAGTTGCAAATATTGTGGCCGGCTGTAGAGAATAGAATAGAGGAAGGCCGTTCCTGTTGCTGGACAACGCAAGGCTATACACCGCACAAATCACTTTTCAAAAATTGACCCATTTAGGTGTCGTGGGAAAAGGTCGGGAGGATATGGTGCCTCACCCACCATATCCTCCCGACCTTTTCCCTACTTTTTCCGAGCTTTTGATTCTCATTTGCATCAGAAACAATTCACTAATTTGGCCGGTGTTGAATCTGGCCTCCTTGATTTCGTTAATTCCTGTCACATTACATTCATTACCCAAAGCATTACACTCATTGCCCATTACATTATCAAAAATGTAAAACCTCTGGTGGTTTCTACTTCAAATAATAAAGTTATGTGTAAGCTGAGTTATAGCATGTTGAAGTACGCGGTCCGTTTGGGCGATTAATTTTGCGACAACCTAATAGTTTTGGGAAGAGGGAAGGGGTGGGGTCATCTATTCAGAAGGTAGATATTTATTTCTTTTCTTAACCAAAAGGAATATCCACAATGTATAATAATGGCATATAACAACAATCTTTCAAAATTTCGAACAGCGCAACGTGCCACTTATGGGCGTTTACTATGTACCCTTCATTACCTTCGCTACCACGGCTATCCATCATCCTACATAAACGCCTCAAGTTTTCTTCTTGAACCGGCGAAATTTTTCTAAATTTGTAAAACCCCTTTTTCAAGATTAGTTCATGAAAGATTTATTCGGAGCAGCGCATAGACAACTGAGTTCACAAAAACGTCCCGTTTGTGATGCGCTTCACGAAAAACGATTGAGAAATTCAATGAGCACATCACATTGATAACGAGGCTACTAAAGCATATTACCAATGGTGAACAAACGAGGAGACTTCTGCTCTAGATGGATATCTATCACAAACCTGCGAGCTATTAACATGATACGTTGCCAGAAAGCGTTAACATATGAGCTTCAAAATGATTGATGGAACATAGACGTTAGCAGTTTTACTGCCTACTTGAAACTATTACGTGGACACAAAACAGGACCAAGTGCTCGAATATATCTGACTATTTCAAACATGTGCAGCAGGCCGATAACAGTTGCGGAAAAGGTTATTCCGAAAAGAATTACGAATATGATCATTGCGGTCCATAAACAGCAGCGCTGAAAACATAGTTATTACTTTATTTTAGAAAAGCAATTTCCCTAACAAATTGCTCATATCTTTTTTTAAAGACAAAGCTTTAAAACGGCTGATCCGGTTTTAAGCTGAATGTACCTCATATTTTCCCCACGAAGATGGTGCGACGGCCTCTTCTTCATTTTCCTCTACTGAAGAAGAGACCAGACGATCTGTTCCCTCCGTAGAAACGCCATTTTCCGCCAATGGTCTCCGATTCATAGCATAAGCCTCTTGCGCTGTAATGGAGCGTGTCATATCACGAAAATTTTGCTATTTTGTAGCCTTCAAAACGATAGTAATACAATACAATACAAAATAAAAAGTACTCTAGAAGTATAGTGCGCTGGCTTTCTCGTCAGAACTAACAAAAAATAACATGTGCAGTAAGAAACGATATTACAGATGTTCTGGTATTACTCTTATTGCTGGAGTACGTGGATTACCTAGTCAAGATTCGCTCAAAATTCAAAAGTCGCTCAAAATGATCTCTTTTGCTCGGATGCAGACATCGAGTGACTTGATGGCCGCTCCTATTGAGGGCCGCACGTAGTTGACATCCTTTGCCATTTTCCAAATGAGGTTTCCTTCAAAATGTCCAAACTTTGATGACAGTTTGACGTGACCCTTTGATCTAAACGCTCCAGGCGAAATAGTACATTAGGAACAGGTCCAGCGAGTTTGAAGAACACACGTCCTTGCTTTATGTCCTATTATGCCCACAGAATGTGATTGTAGACTATGATTTACGTGGTGGGGCCCGGTCCTACAGAAGAACCAAAATTGCTATTGAAAATTTCTTCTGGTTTCTGAAACCACATCAACTTTTTAAGTTACTTTTGGTATTTTTTCGCGTTCCTATACACATCAATACTAAAGAACATAAGGGGAGTGAGGGTTTCTTAAGCTCTCCTTCTTCGTTACCGTTCGTCGAACTAAACTGGACTTCATAACTTCTGAAAGCGTCAAGCATTGGTGTACGATAAAAAGGAAGCTACCGGACATAGGACAGTTAAATTCAGACCTTATTTAGTCAAACACATTGTCTGATGTTATTGCATCTAGGATATGTATGCTTATGAACGGCACGTAAAAAATCCACCCAACTAATGATAAGTTTCCAAAAGATAAGACTTCACGGCTATCGCAACGGGGTTCATGGCATCCTCAATGTCAAGCTGAGGGATGCACTGTATTATATTTTCTGTAGATAATTATGCTGTCATCTGGGTGACCCCTTAGTTGTAGAGACATTTCCATCATAGGCGAGAACTATGCCTAAAGTGACGCATGCTACACTTTACGCCAACGTAATATTTCCCATTTCTCACTAGCTCAATTATTTACTTTTACAAACACCTGCCTGAAGGTGAAAATGAAATCAAAAATATAAACTGACATCTTTGATGCATACGACAATCCAGAGATCCTCGCAATGTTTTCGTATCAGTTTCACTGTCCAAATCCACGTCGTCATCGAAGCTGAAAGCATATTTCAGATGGAGCTAGAATGCTCTTTTTAATGCTGACGTTAGTGTTCCTGTTCATAAACGGTTCTCTTCGAACGCAAGGGCTATTTCACTCAACCGTCGTGCGTGCATTCATTATTCTTCGTGTGTTGCTTTACACGATTGTCTTGTTCGTTTCTTTGTGCGCTATTATAATGTGTCTAAGCCTCCGGAGTGGCGGTGAGCTTTTGCGACGCAATTTTTACAGGATGTAAGGTGGGGAGTCCAAAACCATAGTTACTTTTTTGGAATGCTCTTCTGTGGTCAAAAAAAAAAACCGCGTGGACGCGTGAGCGCGAAGTCCATGGCGTCCTGCTGCCACCTAAGCGTAAGAGATCGGTTGGTGTAGTGGTGGCGGGGTCGCCTCTCGGGTGCACCGAGCGGGTTTGATGGTTCGGTCCCCGGTGTCCCCAAGTTTTTGCACACACCGGATCGTTATTATATGGGTTTACGTGATCACAGAAGTTAATTTGTTTCATTCTTGGCCTATTTTTGCCGCAATGACGTATCAAAACTAATCATGTTATTCAGCGGAGAAGCGCGATAAATGCAACTTGATTTTGGTTACGGAATATTGGAGCTCTTTTACGCTAGACGTGTTTCAATTACGAGACTTAAACCGGCAATGAACACAACAGGTAAATTCTCATGGTCACTTGCTCGTTAACAAATGCAGCTGACGACTTAAAAAAATCGTACCTCAGTGGCCGAAAAGCGTATTCTTTTGATTTGGGTGGCTTTTGTTGCAAACCAAAATCCATTTTGATGCTCTTCTTCTCTCAGAGGTTTCGTTCTCTAGCAATTACTTTACTGTAATAAAAACTGTTTGAATCATAAACATAGGTAGATGTTCTGTGAAGACAGCGGCTACACTTGAGTTACTCCAATCTAATCATGTAAACATTAGTTGTTAAAGAAACATCGCTCAGACAGCTTGACCGTGCGTGAGTATCTTCTTTCTGCTTCTGCCTTTCTTGTTCTTCAATTTTTGTTTCGTTTGAGTTCAATTACTTCACAATATCTTCCCGCTTTGTTGATCAGCCACATGGAGATGAGAATGGACAGATAAGTTTGCATAATGTTTGTGGCGAAACCAACCGTTTTATTTTTGTGCAATTTTTAGTTCACTGTTAAGGAAACGCTACTGAACGTACTGACGCCAATTGCTGGCCGAATGAGTCTGTACCTGAACTTATGGTTAGGAGCACAGCACACAGCCATGTGTTATTGTAGAATTAGCTGTGGACGACGCGCTAACCTTCCTGATGGGCGATAGGATTGTAAACTCTCATCAGAATGTCGCCGTTTTCCTTTTTATGTAGTTACAAGTGCTCCGACACGCCTACCGGCGTGTCTCATACTTGCGCGCTTTGTGCGGCCTAGCACTGACCTACGAAAAGCAATATATGTTAAACATAAAATTCGTTAACATCTAGGTTTTGCAGCGTACATTATCGACGTGAACCCATTCACTGCTTTCGTCATAGGATTTATTATTTCGTCTTCTGCTTGACACACCGGACCGTCCAGTAATGTCATTGGTTTCTGCTGCTCAGTACTTCTATCCATCAGGTTGCTCCTCTGCAGCCGTTCCCATAAATTCATTCTCTTGTTACGTGACGAAGAGAACTCGTATTCTGAGCCTATACTCTTCTTGCACGACGTAAAGGACACTTCGACTGAATGCAGAAGCTCAGAAACGCGAATTTGCCGGTGTGTCAAACAGGAAGAGGCTGCACCTTTTTACGGGTTCCCGTTCTGTGGCCGGAGAAAATTACAGCCCTGACAGCGCGCCTGATCAAGCGAAAGTTATGAAAGTCGTTGACGAGTCCGACCCCTAGTCCCACCTTCAGGTCCCTCCTTCTTGGTCGCTCTCCGAGTCCTCCTCCACCCCCCCCCCCCCCCGCCGCCGTGGTTCCCCTTACTTCTCTACCTCATAAAGTTGCCCTCCCATGCTCATGGCACGACGACGGTGAGCGGATGCCCATAGTGCGACAACTGTCACATCTTTCAAACCCGCACGCTTTGTCTCCCTTACTGGTCCAGTCGTAATGGATCCCGTAGCTGGTCTTCCTTACCGCTCCCACTTATTTTAAACTCCCTAATGGCCCCTCATTATTGCCTCCACCCTTCTTGGTGCCAACTCCTGATCTGCTTCATTGTTGTATGTGTCCCATTCTGATCCCTCCTTCAGGTCACTCATTGCTGGTCGCTCTCCTGGCCCCCACTCTCGAAGTCCCTTTGCTATTTTTACATTTTAGTGGTTCTTTTATGCTCATGGCACGAAGTCGGCGACACGCGTTCTGAATCAGAATGCTCAGAAACGCGCACAGTAGAATTACACTTATTCTGAATCCAGAAGGTAATAAACGCGAGCAGTTGCCGTTGTGTGATGCAGGAGGAGGCTGCTCTTCCTCTCCTGCAGAAGAGTCCCACGTTGAATTCTGAAAGAGGCTCCTCGTCGCACGACTTCGGTGATACATCTTCTTAACCCATATGCTTCTAGCAAGGCGTAGAGGAGCCATCTTCTGAATCCAGACGCTCAGAAAGGCGTGCACTTGCCGTTGTGTAAAGCAGGAGGAGGCTGCACTTCCTCTGCAGCACCAGCATCTCATGTTGAACCCTGAGTTCTTTGGTCGCCGCACGACGTCGGAGACACATTTTCATTACCTAGATGCTTCTAGCGCGACGTAGAGTACCTTTCTTCTGGAACCAGAAATTAAGAAGATCCGTCTTCGAATTCAGAAGCTCAGAAGCGCATGCAGTAGCCGCTATGTTGAGCTTGAAGAGGCTGCACAGATGGAAGATTCCTTGTTTCCCGTATGAACTACCTTAAGGCTCCCTTCTTGCTGGTTCCCTGTCCTGGTCCCGCTTTCAGGTCCCTTCTTCCTGTCTGGTCCTCCCCCCCCCCCCCCCTCGTGGTCCTGCTTACTACTCTACCCCAATTAACTAGCGCTCGCATACTCATGGCATGACGACGGCGAGCAAACGCCAATTGCGCGACATCGGTGTCATATCTTCCAAATCCGGTCTCCCTTACTGGTCCCCTCGTAATGAAACCACTTGCTGGTCCTGCTTACTGCCCCTACCTTATTGGTAACTCCTTATTGGTAACTGGTCCCTCCTTATTGCCTAAACCCTTCTTGGTACCACCTCCTGGTCTGCTTCATTGTTCCCCCTATTGACCCCCATCCTGGTGCCTCCCCCAGGTCGCTCCTTCCTGGTCGCTGTTAAAATCCCCGTTCTACTCTTACCCCTTTAGTGGTCCTCCTATGCTCATAGCACGAAATCCGCCGCACGGCTTTTGAATCTGGGCGCTCAGAAGCGCACGTAGGTGCTGTTGTGTTAAGCTGTAAAGGGCTGCACTTCCCTTGCTGCAGCATCATCCCACGTTCAATAGCAAATTTTGCCCACGCTGTAGATGATGAGGCGTATCTCACCCAAGTTAGATCACTCAACCGCACCGCTGTAGATGATGAGGCGTATTCACTTAGGTGAGATCATTCGACCGCTCTTGTTGTGGATGATGCGACGTATGTCGTTTAGGTTAGATCATTCGGCCACTCTCGCTGTGGATAATGCGGCGTATCTCACTCAGGTTAGATCATTCGACCGCTCTCGCAGTGGATGATGCGGCGTATTTCACTTAGGTTAGATCACTCGACGGACACTCTTTTATATATAGGTGGTGATGGTGATAGTGACTTATTTCAGCTATATTTCGAAGTCACTAGTCTGTACAAAGCAGCATGGCTAGACTCTCCATTTAGCATTTGCAAAGACTTTTTGTAAACTGGGGCAGAGAAATTTACTCAGCCGAATACCAATACTCTGCAAGTACAGTAAAGTTTCTAGAAACTTTTTCTCTGACGATATACGAGAAAATTTCTTTTTTCCTATCATAAGGCGCCACCCTGTTTGCTTTAGTTCGTTTCTGTGCCCTCCTCCGCCGAGTGGAATAGATCCGACGGATAAACAAATACCAAGGCCTAGCATGTCTGACAGTGATTACGCGAACTTGTGTATGTACGCGATTTCGCGTAACCGTTGCTAAACGGTCCTATCATAAGGCGCCACCCTGTTTGCTTTAGTTCGTTCCTGTGCCCTCCTCCGAGTGGAATAGATCCAACGGATAAACGGGTGGCGTTTACAGCACCGTGGTGAAGGGGTGACGTGAGCGTCGCATCTCATTGACAGTGAGCATCTCGTCTGCAGGCGAAAACTCGCCCTAAGAATTAACCGAGTTGTCGCATACACCACTTTCGGTTGAAATTGACAATTGAGAAGAGTTTCGAGTACTTTATTGTATTGGGAAGCTTATCAAAAACGTCTCTCCTTAAAGGACCAACAACCTCATGATTAGGTTCGGTTGCGTGGTCGCACCACCGCGCGAAATCTCGTCCGTACTTAGTTTTTATGTATGTTTGACCAGTAACTCAGAAAATTTTTGAAGAAGTTACTTGCAAGCTACATGCAGGTAATAGATTGCTTCAAACTAGTCATTCGTAAGCTGCTGGAAGCTAGCACAAATGCCGTATCTAAGTTACACGAAGATCCCTGCTAGCGATTCGTAAGCTGCTGCTAGTATAAATTTAGTTTAGATCTAAACTCGCATGTAACTTACATATTCGCACCAGACAATGTATGGAACTAAGATTAAGGATCCTGTAGCTAATAGCCATCCGCTGGAGACGGTCAGGAGGTACGCCCGCCCCTGCTGGGAGGCGTGCGATCTTCCTCTCATCCCCTTTGCTCACCCACCCCAACCCCCTAACTTCACCGAGAGTCTAACGACTGCCTTAACAAAACCTTTGACGCGCAAAACAAAGTTTTCGCTCCGCAGAACAGCGGTGAACCTCCTGACGCCACGCCCACAGCAGCGGCGAGTGTACCTCCTGTCGCGCTGCTGCCATCCGCAGGTCATATTTAGCTTAAAGGGTCCTCTTTGTACTAGTCGGAGTAGTCACTCGAATGTTCCCCCATATAAGCCTAATCACGCATTTGTAATGGTCCCAAAGCTGTTTTCCAATATTCATGTTTTATTGGCTTGAGCAACTCGCACACTCAGAAAAATATTCGCACACGATTAGCAAAAAACCTGACAAATATCAAGTGAATCATATGTATAAGGCGAGGCCAGATAGGACGAGAACAATATTGACGCCTTGCAAGATAGCAGTGATGTGGATAACAAAAAAGAACAACAAGGAGATCTAGTAAAGCAAGAATATGCAGTGAGCACCGAGCAGCAGCAGAAAAGACAAGGAGTATGGAGGAGCAAGAAAAATTGTGGCACAATGTGAGGCTTAATAATGGAGATCTCCGTAGGCGAAACAGAACGAATCTGCTAGCCGTAGCTTTCACTACGGCGCGCGAGTAGCGCCATTTGACCAGTCTGCAAGACCTAGAGTTTTTCCTAAATATTCACCAAAGGTCAGTGGCAAACTGAGCTAGGCCAATTCTAGAGCCAAATTCATCAACGATATCGCCAGTATCACCTCACCGCAAACCTATCGGCCTACGTAGAAAGTGATACAGAGAGGTATGCCAACACCGGTTGATGAATCTAGCCCCTGATGTAAGTTTGCAATCATGTGCCTTTTTACCAAGGCGGATAACCACTTAATGCAAGGTGAGTAGCTGGGAATTGCTAAGACCACTTGAATCAGATCGGATTAGACGCGTGGCGTATGAGCGCGCAATTGGTGCAGGAACACACTCGTTCGACTCGAATGTGCCAGGCTCCAGGTGGGCATTCGACCGATGCGTGCCCGCGGTCCCCCTACTGCCGACGGGTCATGGCCAGTGGATGGGGCTGCCTCATGCGAGTGAGGTGGGGTTCAGTTCTCACGCGTCGCGGGATTTTTGCACTTCAACTGACTGTTTAAGATTTGAGCGGTTTTGACGTTTACACCATTTTCGAATGTTTTGTGCGCATTTTCCAGCTGTCTGCGCTTCTGCAGAACCCAGCTCCGGACTCCCTGGGCGACGAAAGCAGTTTCACGAGGTGCACAGCACCGCGGAAGGCTGCCGACCGGCGGGCGGGAAGTATAACAGCCCTCTCGCCGTCTGTCGGGGGCGATCCGCGGACGGCGGGCGCGACGGGGCACTGCCATTGGCCAGTGAGAGATCTCGGCGCGATTCCCGCCCGTCCGCGGATGCTCCCGCGGGAGTATAACATAGACCATACACGCATCTGCCACGTTATGACTGCCTCTGCAGACTAACCATGAGATAGATTCGCAATTGCATACTTAAGTAACATAAACGCTCGCTTATATTTGGCGAACAACACATCGAGTCACCGTGCATGTGATTCAATCGATTCGCTGCGTCTATCGTCTATCGATATGCGATATCATCTCTCGCCTCCCTCTCCCGCCTCGCTCTCTCACCTCACCTATCATTTCTCGCCTCTCTCTCCCACCTCGCTCACTCACCTGTAGCCGGATTCATGGAGGGGCGGAAGCGGGAAATACGCTATCATCTCTGGCCTCTCTTTCTCACCTCATCTATCATATCTCACCCATCTCTCCCGCCTCGCTCTCTTACCTGGTCGCTTCCTGTGGGAGGCCGGAAACGTTCCCGGGAACGTTCGTGAATCCGGCTACTGGGGCCGTATGCTCGTCTACCCCGAGTCTCCCCCGGTGGAGTATTGCAGCGTGATAAGATATAAAGGTATATAATGGTATTGATTGGTTTTCCCCCAACGGCGGACCACAATCATACAGCCCCTGATCGCTTTCCCTGGGAAGCCGAGAACCTTCCCGGGAACGTTCATGAATCCGGCTACAAGGGTGTGCGTAATTACGATTTACGATTTCACGACTTATTGTGGTTTTTTGCAATTTTTTACGATTTACGGCATGTTGGGTCGTAAATCGTAAATTTCGGTTTGGGCACTATAGCGTAGATACATGAACGACGGCAACAAGAAACGTGAGAATAACGAAGATGAAGGAAAAGACCCAAAGAGGGGGCACAAGTCTCAATGCGAGCTCGCATTGGAGCTCACACGCCGCGCGTGGGGCCGCGTGCGTAACATTTCAAACCAATTAGGCGCGAAACATTAGCCTGCACGGAAGCTTCTTCCAAGCTTGCACTGCAGTTAGTTGCATGCAAGTTTAAAATTCCTGGGTGCAACCTCGCAAGTTAGTTAAGCGCGACGGATAAGTCGCAAGTAACTTTTTTCGAGTGTTAAAACTGCAAATAACCTGTTTTAGACTCATAGTGCAATAACTTGTGCAAAATTTTCTGAAAATTGATGGGAGTGCCTCTTTCTTAGCCTGAGTGTAGGCAACAGTGGTATTGCGTTGTGCGTATAAATTCTTCAAAACACTTTGACCACTCACCGTAGGAGATGGAGAAAAGGCAAGGATCAGCAGAAGTCGAACAACCGATTGGGCTGCAACTCTAACCGAATAAATAACGTAGATAGGTTCGTCTACACTGATTCCATCTCAAATATGAGGAAGATAAAACTTCATATCACTAAGATAATACGAGATGCTGTCGTTTATTAATTTGGAGACGGTGGGCTCCAAAATGCTGCAGCAAATTCACAGCTTTGTAATTCCGAACTTCGGAGGGATCGATCTATCCTAAAACCAATGATGAATTACAAAGACGGCGCACTAAACTGTCCTACAAGTGGGATTTTCTATGAGAACTGGTAGGCGGAAAAGCTGATACAGCTTATATTTCTTTACTTTTCTAACGGTGCTCCACTCCCCCCCCCCGCTCCCACCCTCCCCACCTCGCAGACTAGGACAGAAGCCATTTGCTGGTCATGAGCTTGTAATAGACACATAGGGGATCAATCAGAGAGGGAAGAGGGTACTTCACTCTGATTTACGACGACGGCCGAACTGACAGCAGATGATTTTACAATGACACACTGAGCTGACCCACGAAGTGGTCTTATGGTTAGCCTCACTTTTACAATCCATCCTTCTTATGCGCACTCGAGTCCTAGGAATGTTTCGCGAAATTATAAATAACGACATGAAAATTATCGCTATTGAGATCGTTCCACTTTCTGAAAGTTTTTTTTTTCGTGTGTTGGGCTCTAGAGTGCTTTTTGGCCTACCGATTTCTGTAGTAACCAATTTCTTCTACTTTGCCATAATATTGATGTAATCCTTTATCTCTTCCTCATCCGAGATCTTCGTCATCAGCGTCACCATGTGTTAGGCGGTGCACGTCAATCACGATGATTTTTCTTCCTTATTCCAAATGGATCTTAGAATTGGAATATGCCAAAGAAAGCACACTATGCTGCACTACCCTAAACACTGAAGACTGAAGAAGTTCACGATGGGGAAGGAGTGCCTCCCAACCCCTCCTAGACATCATCACCGTCATTTTCGTTAGCGTCTGTCTCACTTGGTGGCAAAGGTTCGCTCTTCTGGTGTGATAACGCCAGCGCTCCTGATGCTTAATTTGGATGCGCACAAGCACTCCAAATGCAACGTATTTACCCAAAGATGTTTTAAGCGTCCTTGGGGCCACTTTCCAGGGACCTCAATGTTTAGGCTAACCGGTGTCGCCGATGTCGTTGGCGCGAAGGATGTGGCCGTACCATCGAGCTTCGCGCAACTCCTCGGCTCTCGGAGCGACTTTGAACTTCTGTCTTATGGTGTCGTTGCGAACACGGTCCAAACGCGTAACTCAAACCGTCCACCATTGCGCTTTCGTTTTTATCACATTGAGCCGGCTTCCCATTTCCTTGCGCTTCGACCAGCACTCAACATTATGCGTCGCTACTGTGCGGACGATTGTTCTGTAAGCCTTTGACTCAGGTGTTAAGCATCCTCTTTTCGCACACCACTCCAGTTAATGTGCGCCCTTTGGAGCAGCCTGTATTTACGCATGCATTCACCTCCGGCTTGACCGAGATACCGAGACACTAAAAAGATGTAACCCGTGAGAGCTCAGTTTTATCTTTATATTATAGCTTCCCTTTCGCTTATATCCATCGTCAAGTATTCGGTATTTTTATGTTTAGCTTGAGTCCTAACTCACATAGTGACTCGCTTTTTTCATAGATGACGTAAATGTGTCTGTCTGAAACGCTTAGTGAATATGTAATGACAAATCATAACGGCTTTATGTGCAACAAATCCAACAATTACCTATAAAGAACAATTCATTTATTAATCGGATGATATCAAGCATTTAGACAATATGTTAGTGTTTTAAGTGGTAAATTTTTGACACTGAATTGAAATAATGGATGGCGTCAGGATCTAGAGCATTCCGGTGTGAGCGCTTTAATTGCACTCATAGCGCCGAAAACGTGCAGTGCTGCGAAGAATGTCATAAAGATAAATATGGCGGAAAGGGCACCGAGAACCGCAAGGACGACGATCTGCCAGATAGGCTGAAATAATGGTGAGTGCCGTTGAATGAGAAGACTTCTCGTTTGATGTATAAAACAGGGCATTTACCTACGAATTCTCACACAGATTTAGGTTAAATGGCAGGACAAAAGTGCTCCATTAAATAATCAGTTTCTGTAATTTGATGTAATCTCACCCATCCTTTCCACATCCTTGACTTTCCACTAGCTCTGCTGCCCGAGGAAGCCAGAGATCCCTGCCCTGCCGCTTTCCTTTTATTCTTTGAGTTCTTTTTAGCATTTTTCGTAGTTTTCTGTTTTTTATTAAGCTTGCCAGGTCCAACTGAAATTACTAAGCTTGACTCGTTAATCAAATTAAATCAAGTATCGAGGAATAGGTTGAATTGGATTAAAAAAGTATCGTTCATCAATCTTTCGGAATGGCTCCTTTGACACACTTCAATAAGTCTTCGAAAAAACACAATTGTGATTCTTAAGTGGAGTCGAAATTATTCTGTTAGATAGAGGCAAAAATTATATATTAAACGTTATATAACATGCTAAGTATATAGGTTGAATAATAAATTCACTAATAAACGAACGAAAAGCGTTCGCACCGAAACCACCGAAACTTTCCAGTTAACTTAATACAGCTCTATATAACATCGTGTATTGTACAAAATTAAAAATTTCATTCTGCGCTGGTATATACTACCGTTATGGTAAACTGAGCTAGCCATTTCTGATGTAACCCATACACACGCGCCTTCTTAGCATGACGGATAACCAATGAGTAAGTAACCGAACACACACTAGCACGATCCTGTCGAACACACCTCCGAATGGTTACCGAGTTCCTTCCCTCTTCGAGCGCAGAACCAGTCTGGGAGGGGACTCAAGGATGGGAGCCATTCAGGCTGCACGTGTGGAAATTGTTTTCGCCGTACAAGGAGAGTCCGCAGCAGGCTAGGAAAAAGATTCCAGGGTAGGTGCCATCCAAGCTGCTTGCGTGAAATTGTTTTCGTCGCTCAGGGAGAGCCGCGGCTAGGTTCTCCGCTCGTCGCATACGGCTCGAAAAATACGCAAAAATGCCTCAAAGTTGCATGCATGTCGAAGCTCCTCAAAACGCAAGTACCCCACCATGCAGGGGAATCGAACAACCCACCTCCGTCGCATCGAGCGACCCCACTGTCCACTGCACCGTATTCGCTTGCCGCGGCCATCGCGGGCGCACAAGAGATCGATCGAATGTCAACGTGGAAGCCGACACATCTCTAAGCTGGGAGGGCGCAGACAGCTTTCTATCACAGTTTCCGCGCTCCATCGCTAACCGGTATACCGTAACCATTCGGGGTGCATTCGTTAGAATCGTTTTACAAACACACATAGTTTAAGGTTACTCCCCCTCCCAAACCACTTTGCTTCTTCCGCTTTAATGCCATCTGTGCAGTTTGCCGACTATTTCGAAATAGATGACTATTACAGCAAGCAAAAAAACTTCCCAACTCTTAATGTTATGTATAAACACTCCTTTCTAAACATGCATCAATGTCTCACTCACCAGAAGGCTTCTGCCATCCACATCCAGTGTTCGAGTCAGACATAAGGTCCAAGTCATCGCCGTCTCTAAAAGAGTCTGCTTTGTCTATGATTAACGTAACTGTCCAAAAGCTAGCCCTACCGCAAAGGCTTAGCAGACTGATCCCCACTTCTCCACTGCCGCCCCTTGGGTTTTGGTGGCATCATAGGCTGGTTGGGAGAGCAAGGTTGAAAGGGTGCTGCTCCCGGAGGAGGTAGGGGAGAGGCTGTCTTTTTCTTGACATTCGACAGTGGTGGAGGATCCTGGACCTCTTGCTGGTTTCCTAGCGGCTCGTACAAATCCATGCTTGGAGAGTGCTTGCTCATGCTGTAGATTGATGCAGAAGCACTTTGTAAGGTGGAGTGCTAGTAGCGATGTCGCCAGCTTCGATATGTCGAGCTTGCCCACCGTCCTACTGGTGCGAGCACTTGGAGTAGGCGAAATGGGAAACACCTCGCACCATAGCATGCTCTGGATGATGCTGATAAGTGTTTACGGTCCTAGACATTTTCTGGGTCTCGCCGACGGCTCTTCAACTAGAACCACGAGAGCGCAATGCTTGTTGGGGTAGGGCGCAATGCTGTGATTGCGAATTTTCTTACTTTATTTCGTACTATGCCTTTGTACTCCGTCGCAATCATAAGGCTGCGATGGCTCACGGTAAGGAAAGTGCAACGTGCTGTTCTTCTGTGAGCTTTATATTGAAGAAACAACGCTTATGAGGTACTGCCTCCAATAACCCGCATAGCGCCTAGGTGGATATCAGCTCGGCAAGTTCTCGTGTGCTTGGAGGGCCAACCTATAGACACTTCCACCTGGGATGTGAAAGAGCGCATGTCAAACTGACGATGCGTAAGAAACATCAACATAATATAGCAAAAAGAAAGCTAAGCATCAAGATAAGATAGCAAATAGAAAGCTAAAGCTAGAGATGAAGTGTCTTGAGCTGGCGCACTCTATCGCGAAAACCGCCTTTTGGGGAGTGCGCGAAACTGGTACTTTAAGTCAGAAGGTTAGCGACTTGGTTTGCACTCTCCAAATTTTGTTTTCCATCTACTTAGGCCTCATTTTTCACTTTGGTTTAACTTCAATGGAGGGGAAAGGGTATGAGACCTGATTAAACTTTCGCCATCGCGCGGTGCGGCACGCGGCCCGGATCTCGTCCTTTTCCCTTCTATAGTGTTGAAACCCACGCCCCCGCTGTAGTGGAAGTTGCACCAAGTGCTCCTTGCACTCCAGCACGACTCCGCTGATAGGCGCGGTTCGCTTCTAAACCGCGGCGTAAGAGTAGAGTTTTCTAAATATGGGCACATCCCCTAAACAATTTTGCACATTAATTCCAGATCGCAGCGCTTGGTGAAGGCAAATAGCACAATGCGATTAACATTATATATAATATGGGCAGCGGTGGCCTGCAGCAGTCCTGCTAACACCTTCCCTCTTTGTATATGGCATAGACCGGCCATATACTCAGATTTTGGTCTGCAAAAACTGTCAATCCCAGCACTGTACACTACTGCTATAAAAACAAATTCTTTAAAAGTAAGGTTGATGGTCGTTACGTTTTATCAGAATTTGGCAATGAACACTGCGCTTTTTCATGTTATAGTAACTGTAGCTATTGTATAGTTATTAATAAAGAGCCTTTCATAATAAGCAACTCCACCAAATTAAAAATTCGTACTAATGTTACAGAAGGTTGCAACTGTAATAGTAAAAATGTAGTTTATTGCCTTGAATGCAAGCAGTGTAACTTACAATATGTGGGACTTACTACTAGAATGTTTAAGTGTAGGATAAAGGAGCATCTATATCATATATTCAAGAACGACGTCAATAATTATTTATATGATCACTTCAAAATTAAATGCCCTAATAAAAAGGTAGTTTTTCACATATTAGACGATAAGGCTGAAAACATAGATAAACAATTACTACACAATAAAGAATTATTTTGGATTAAATTACTTAACACAGCTTATCCATTAGGATTAAACGATAACATCAAAGGTTACGGCAACATTTCCGACATAGCTAATCCACTCACCTTTAAGGACAATCACCGCTTTTACAGTTTATCCATAGTAAAAAATAGGGTGCGTAGTAAAAGGAGAAATAAAAATAAAAATAGAGAAGGTTTAGATTCATTTATAGGTAATATTACACACATGAACGATTCTTGGACAATTTATAAGTATATTAAAAGCTTAAAAAAGACTTTTGTTAAACAAATCATAGCTTTTTGTTTCAATGGCAGTTTTTTAACTAATTTTAATGAGTTTTATAAACGAACTCTGTTGAGTGTACTTTGCACGTTCCAATTTTCAATAAAAAGCAATAATAAAGGTAGCAATAAAGATAAAGATAAATTTAATATTATCACTACTACCTTTATTCATAGTATTTTAGATAATATTAACTTTAATAGAACCCTCAATAACAGTTATGTTAGAAATGATATACAAGAAACCAATAAGCAGTTTCATCGTAACAAGCTAGTGTACACATACTCCCCAGCCATATCGCTTCACTTATTTAACTATAACAAAACACTTAAAAGTATTAATAAGGAAGATTTGCTTAGATTGGTTAATAGTAATTGTATTTGTAATAAAACGTTTTATGATAGATTTATAGATGATAACCATGGTCATATAATTACAGGTAATTTTACAATAATTAAGGATAATTATCTTCGCGCTATAATGAACAAAGGAACAAAGTTTAGGTGTAATGAGGAAATTGGTAAAAAGGATATTTACAAATGGATCACATTCACCATAGACAAGGTTATAAGTTCTTTCAAAAAGGTTTACAAACTTAACAAGTGCCAGATAGATAACATTTATAATTTCCTTAAGCAACAATTTATAAGGAAATTTAAACCTTTGCTATACAGTGATAGGCTCAAGGTTAACATTTACAATTATAACTCTAATTATTTGAAGTTCTTACACAGAAACTTTGTTTTATGTCCTTTGGATAAAGCTAGCAATAATTACGGTATTATTTGCAAAAAATATTACATAATGGTTATTCTAAAAGAAATGGGTATTGATATTGTGGACGTTTCTATGCAGAATAGCACTAATGCTGCTATATATGCTACTTATACGTACAAAAGTAGACACGAAATTATTGAATATCATACTAAATTTTGCAGTACTATGGGCTTAAATATGGTTGCAGATCCTGCAATACCCTATATTTATTGTCTTCCTAAACTACATAAAACACCTATAAAGTTTAGGTTTATAACAGGAGCATCTAATAGTAGTATTAAGCCTTTCACAATTGAAATGCAAAATATTTTTACATTTATAAAAACACATTTTAAAAATTATGTTAATTCTGTCAAATATAGGAATCATAAGTTTACAGGTTACTGGGCTATTGATATTAGTGATAGTATAAGAGACATCTCTACTAAAGATTTAAAAGTTTTCTCAGCCGACTTTACTAACATGTTTACCAATCTTCTACATAGTGTTATATTGCGAAATATACAAGGTATACTCAGCATCTGTTTTAAAAATGCTAATAAAAAGTATGTAGCATTTAACGGTTATAATAAGGTATACTATACGGACAATAGTACGATAAAAAACAGCAGAACTTACAGTATTCAAGAACTTCTATATTATGTTGAATTTCTTTTAAATAACAGTTTCTGTAGATTTAGTGATTTTATTTTTAAACAGAAATTAGGTGTTCCGCAAGGTGGTAATTTCAGCCCATTGCTCGCGGATCTTACTATGTCCTTTTTTGAATATGAATATTCCATTAAACATTTTAGCTATCATGGACTTTTCAAACCTTTTAGATACATGGATGACATCTTAGTAATACATGATAGTTATAGCGATCATATTGTTGAAATTTTAAAAAGAGTTTATAATGATGTCCTTACATTTGAAACTACTCATAAAAGTGATTATAGTTGTAGCTACTTGGATTTGGATATACAAGTTAGCGATAATAATATTTCCACTAAACTTTATAACAAAACGGATGACTTCACTTTTCCCGTAAAGCGACTTCCGCATGCACATTCTTCTCTTTCCGTTAATATTAAAAATGCTACTATTTATGGAGAGGTCTTACGCATCGCACGCACATGTACATGTTTTGAAGATTTCATTGAGTGTCTAGAAAGGCTAGCTGACATTTTGTTGAATAATGACTACGATAAAAATTGGATTATTAGCAGTATATTTAAAAGCATCTGTAAAAATAAATACATTAAATTCAAATACGGTATTACTAATACAAAGGGAATATTTCTCAACAACCTCAAACCAATATTCACCACTTAATTTCCTTTATTTTAGGACATTTGCTCTTTTATAGCAGGTTTTTCTTACTTTTTATAATTCAGCATAACAATTTTATGGTTACCATATAATTTTCTTTACTTTTTTGGTTGCTATTATTACTTATTCTTTCTTATACAGCCCTGGTCGGTTCTTTTACTGGTTTAGAAGGTCTTTTATCGTTTACTTCCGATATTTACCATGGTTTCCTATGTCCATGGTAGTTTTCGTGCTCCAATGATAACGGGTGTGGTGTCACACGCTGCGTATAATATTTTACGATTTTCCGGCAAGGGTCCTTATTTCTCTTCTTCTCCTGCCTTTCTCTGCTCATTCCTTCACCTTTTCTTTCTCCTCACCGCCATAGTTGTTATGCTTGTTTGTTTTACCCACCTTTCCTTGCTTCCTTATAGTCGCTTCGGCTGTTTTATGACCGGTTTTGTCGAAATACCATTGCGATGCTTGCAGGTGTCGCACTTCAGCGGAAGGAGCGACTCCTTCGGAGATGGATCCTGTCCAGGTACGTTGTTTTTATACATCCTTAAGAGCTTCCCTCCTTACTGAGGAGTTCCGGGGAAGCTCTTATTTTCTTTTATTTCTCTTACATTCGTCTAAGGGTAGGAACGAAACGAATGTAAGAACGTAAGATTAATTTTTATTGTTCTGTTTTAATTCCAAACAAAATCGTGGAGAAGATATCTGCAGTAGTTTGCGAAAAGGGTTAAACCAAATCACGAGAATAGTTGCACGCTCTATCGGATACAAAAAAAGATGAACAAAAGATATGTAGGACACAAAGACACAAGGCGGACCTTCTGTTTTGTCTTTCGGGGTGGGTGCAATTAGAGTAGATTGACTTAGATTCTTTTCTTTTACGCAATCACTCATAACCATGTATACGTCCGCAAATAGCCAGCAACTTAGTTCAATTGCTAGGAACAGGGACCATCATGCGGTTACAGAGCACGCTGAAGAGCGGAAGTGTAGACCCGCGTTTAGTATATTTCCCTTACCGAGTATGACTTTACGCCTGGCGCAAGGGAAGGGACGCAGAGGAAATGGACAAATACGAGGGTTCGTTAGGGAGCATTTGTTGTGCACGTGATACGCAAGGCGATGTAACGATATTGTCCCATATCGATTGCGTGACGCGATGGATCGATATGGGTGAGGTGCGATACTATTAAAACGATCCGTTCGCGGCGGCGCGGGGGTATTATGCCGCCCAGCGCGACGTCCTCGCCGGCTGCCGTCTTGACCTCATCGCACGGGCGGCGACTGCCGCCGTGATAGCGACGGATGCCGCATATCGCTCCGTAGACATACTCTGCTGCAGTTTACTCAACTATTCCAAAAAAAGTCAGGGAAAGCTGTACAGATCAACAAAGTAGGGAGGAATGTCATTATGACAGTGGTTCATTCAAAGTATACCTGCGAAGCTATCAGGACTGCCTTGTGCTAGGTCACAAGGACTCTTCATAGTTAGGAAGTTAAAGCCACTTATATAGAACTGTTTTAACTGGAATCGTTTGCCTACATTTCAGAATATTATAGTTCCTCAAACTTAACTTGCAAGTGCATATTCGGACTCACCGATCCAATGTTTACTAAAAGCAATAACAAAGAGAAGCAATCTGTGTTGACAGCTTCAAACACCGCAAGAGGTCGTAAGGTATTTGAGATGTCAATGATCTGGGAACTATTAGAAGCATGACAAGAAACGTTACATAATACGAGCCAACAGACACATCACCTGTATCACCTGTCGTCCCGTTGATCATCGACTTGCTCGAGCGGGCGCCAGCAGCGTCTCCAT
The DNA here is from genome assembly GCA_947359475.1 of Heligmosomoides polygyrus bakeri. NCBI lineage: Eukaryota > Metazoa > Nematoda > Chromadorea > Rhabditida > Heligmosomidae > Heligmosomoides > Heligmosomoides polygyrus. The sequence continues at coordinate 89,816,737 of OX375866.1, read as the reverse complement.
TCGTCCCTGTCGTGTGCCAGAGTGCTCCAATGGATCATCTTTGCTCAAGGGACACGGAGAGCGTCATAGCGGTCGTTCAGGGCTTTCACGAAGAAGTCCGAGCAACGCGTTGGTGGGCGTCCTGGTGTTCTCTTGACATCCCGCGGAATCCAGTCGGTGACGGCTCTCGTCCATCGGGTGTCTGCGAAGCGCATTACGTGACCGGCCCACCTAATTTTCGACAACTTGGCCCACGCGACAGCATCTCTGATCATCGAACGTCGGCGAAGCTCGGAACTCCGGAGGCCTTCTCTCACTTGCGTGAGTTGTGTCACTCCGAGAATCGTCCTCTCGATTCCACGCTGCGCGACGCTGATCGCGTGCTCATCCTGCCTTCGTATAGCCCAGGTCTCTGAGGCGTATGTTAGGGCAGGAAGAACGGTAGAGTCGAATAGGTAGGCACGGGTTCGGACGATCATCGTCTTCTTCGCGACTTTTTCGACGCTCGTGAAAGCTCCACAAGCCGCTCGTTTCCTCCTGCTCAGCTCTGGTGCTAGGTCGTTGGCCATGTTGACTTCGCGACCCAGATACACATAGCTGGAGCATTCGCAGATGTTCGTACCGTTGAGCGAGAATGGGGCATCAGAAACTTGTCCGTTCCTCATGAAGATCGTCTTCGTAAGATTCAGCTGCAGTCCAACGTTCCCACATACATAATCGAAGTCGGCCAGCAATTTCCTGGCTAATGCTCGGTGTTAAGAGCACGATGTCGTCAGCGACGCGAAGACGGTGCAGCTCCCGGCCGTCGACTTTCACTCCCATGTCCTCCCATTCTAGTTTGCGCATGACGTTTTCGAGGGTGACGCTGAAGAGCTTCGGTGATATGATATCACCCTGCCGAACCCCTCTCTTCACGTCGATGACGACGTCGTTGTAGAATGGTGAGATCGTGGGCGTGAATCCATTGAACAGCTCTCGAAGGACTCTGACGTACTGAGTAGGAACGCCATGGGTGAGCAGGGCTTCCATGACCGCTTCAGTCTCGACGGAGTCGAATGCCTTCTTCAGGTCAATGAACGTAAGGCACAGCGGCAGCTTGTACTCTCGCGACACTTCGATGAGCTTCGTAATGGTGTATGTGGTCGATCGTGCTGAATCCTCTCCGAAATCCTGCTTGCTCGCATGGCTGTCCTTCTTCCAGCGTTCTGCTGATCCTATCCAGGATCACTCGAGTGAACAGCTTGTAGACTACGGACAGCAGGCAGATCGGGCGATAGTTGCCAATGCCGTGCACGTCTCCCTTCTTGTACAGCAAGACGGTCCAGCTGGTCTTCCACTGAGATGGAACCTTGCACTCCGACAGGTAGCGCGTGAAGAGCCGCGCCAGGGTGTTGATGAGCGCTGGTGGTAGGTTCCTCAGGTGTTCAGGTCTGATCCTGTCGGGACCGAGTGTACCTTTCTTCACCGACGAGATGGCGTGTCGGATCTCGGAAGGGAGAACAGAGGGGACGACGTATCCATCCTGCGGATGATGGCGTGGGAGCAGGTGGACGTGGCTATCAAAGAGACCGGAGTAGAAGTCGTGGATGACCTTCTCCATGGTCCTTCTGGAAGAGGTGACGGTTCCGTCAGGACGTCGGAGAGCGGTCATCTTGGTCTTGAAGTTGGAGAAGTTCCGGCGGGCATTGCGGATGCTCAAACCTGCCTCTGCAGGTTCAGCCATCACTTCCGCCCTTCTCTCCTTAAGATCCTCCTTTATCGCCGCTCTGCATAGCTTCGCAAGCTCGGACGTCTGTTGGTATTGCCTGACGCTCATGCTGCTCCACGCTGGCGTATCAGCTCGAGAGTTCCCGGAGATAGGCGTCTCTTGTTGGTCTTCAAGCTCTTGGCTCCCTTAGCACTATCGCGGAGACGGTGTACGAAGTGGTCGTATTCCTCGTCGATGTTGTCCATAACGGTATTTTCCCAAAGGCCGGCGAGAAAGGTGTAAAGGTCCCAGTTGATGGTCATTCTGGGACTCCTCTTCTTAAACTTCACGGCCTTCTCTCCTTGACGCGAAAAGCGGAACCTTGCGCGAAGGAGGCGGTGGTCCGATCCCGTGTAGAATTTGGGGAGAACGGAGACGTCGGTCAGGCAATATCTGCGATTGAAGATGATGTGGTCGATCTCGTTGTGGAACTGGCCACCGGGGGATTCCCAGGTCCATCGTAGAGAAGGAGGCTTTTGGAACTGTGAGTTTCCATGGATGGTCTTGGTCGACATGATAAACTCAGACAGCCTTTCACCTTGCTCGTTCCACTCCAAACCATGGGTTCCGATGTGAAGTTTTTCCGGCGACCTTCCGGTCCGATCTTGGCGTTGAAGTCGCCGACGATCACCTTGTAGAAGGTGTGGTCTTCCTTATAGAACTTCTCCAGCTCCACGTAGAAGGCTTCGACCTCTTCGTCGTCGTAGTCGGATGTTGGGGCATACGCGACGAATACAGTCAAAGCTGGCACGGAGCCACATCGCTTCAGTCGCAGACGTCCGATTTGGGTTGTCAGAGACTCGTACGAATCGATGTTCATGGCCAAGTGCGTGTTGACGAAGACACCAACGCCGCCTACTCCCCTGCTGTCGCATGTTCCGAGGAACAGTTCTTCTCTGGAGTCGTAGGCGGCGTGTAGGGGGTGGTGTCTTCTCGTCTCGGTCAGTCCGATGACGCCGTACTTGATCTTCCTGGCTTGCATCATCAGGTCCTCGACGATGCTTCCGATGCGAGCGTGCGGGCGTTGTAATTACAGATAGTCATTCTAGTCCTTCTCAATTTGCGCAGCCTGGTTAGGCCCTGAGATTTTAGCAGCCTCTTCGTACTTGTCCTTCCCATCGCTGCAGAAATGGGGGCTCTTTCGGGGTCAGGGGAATGAGGGTCTTTAGTGCTGCTGTGTATGACTCCAGTACATACGGTAGCCAGTCAGGCTCTGTCGTGCGGGCGAAGAACTCCGGGCAGCCAGCCAGACTGCTCGAAGGGACGGGGCGAGACTTAAGGCGGCCTCGATTCGCCTTACATATACTCCCAGCCTACCGAGTGTAAGCTTTTGGCCGAGCCGCCACAGTTACAATCCGCACAGTCACGGACACATCCACGCACACTATGCACGAACATGCCGCTCCCACGCACAAGGAACGCATCGACCCGACACAGCAGGAGCAAGGAGTCCATCCCCTGCATCCCACTTGCGTCTCAGGGCAGTACACGGTCGCATTTGGTTCGCGTTTAATTCCCCTATCCACCATGCGGGGACGCGCCGCGTGGCCCTGCGACAAGCGGCCCGAGATCCCCCTTAACAAGAGAGCACGAAGGCTCTCTATCGAGGGAGATCCGTGGAAACAGACACATAAATGCAGGATTTGTTGACTGATCTGGCTCACTATTCCCTTAACACAATTTGATGTGTGAACATACCTCAAAGCCACACCCGAATGCTGACTGCCTGTAGTATTTACTAGCCAGCTCATCGCCTCACTATAAATACTCTAGATAACTGCAGCATTTTTACATGCTTTTCTATTGTATACTGCTACCAGACGTTCAGCGGCTTCGCGGCCGCCAAAAGCCTGGTTGGGGGCTTCGCCCGCAAACCCCGAGTATAGAACACCCCGATCGTGTTCTTTTCTTCTTTAGGCCCTCTTACTTTCATTTCATTCTCCGAAGTGCATGTTTTACTAAGTCCTAGGAACATACTGTGAGAATCTCAATCCAAAGTGCTTAATCTGCGGAAACATAAATGAAACCAATGGGTGTCGGTAGACCGCTCGATACCGTTAACTGTCCGACAGTAATCATGTTCCTCCGATAACTTTAACCATTCTCCTTACCCTCACTCTCAACCCCGCCAGTACCCCTTACAGTTGTGCCGGAGTGAAATAAAAAAAATTCGGATTCGGAAAAAAAAAGGCGTAATGAGAGTCAAGTACGCGCGCACTTGTCGAACGAAGCCTTTAAAAAGTTCTCACGAATGCTGTGCAAAGTATGATCTGTGGAACGACTTCTGGATCTGGAGACACGTTGTACGACGTCTGGGTCACGTGTTCTGAATCCGGATGCATGTTGATATCGTCTGTGATACATATGCTGAACCCCAACGCACGTGTAACGACGTCAGCAGCACGTCTTGAATCCTGATACCCGTTGGACGATACTGATAAAAATCATGGTCCGCCCTTACTGGTCCCCTTCACTGGACCCCTTCCTTCAGTGCTCCCATCTTCACTGGTCCCCTTTTCCGTCTCTCTCTCCCCCTGGTCCCCTTTTCATTGGGCCTTCTTCACCACCACCCCCCCCCCGTTACTGGTTCCACCTTTGCCTTTTACTGATCCCCTCTTCACTGGTCCATCCTTCCTCCCCCCTCCGTTACCGGTCCCCCCTCACCGGACCCTCCCCTGCAGTGGTCCCTCTTAGTGGTCCCCTCTTCACTGGTCTCCCTTCTTTCCACTCCCCCCCCCCATTACTGGACCCTCCCCTGCAGTGGTCCCCTTTACTGGTCCCCTTTTTATTGGCCCTCCTTTACAACTACCCCTCCCCCATTACTGATCTTCCTTCACTGGTCACTCATCGGTGACATGTCGTCTGAACCGGGACATCCCTTGCACGATATCGATGAGACCCCTTTTTAACCCAAGCATCAATTCCGCGACATGGGTGACACAACTCCTGAACCCGGACGCCTGCCGAGTGACGTCGGTAACACGTCTTTTCAAACCGTTCGTACTTTGCACGACATCGGTGACACCTCTTCTGAACCTAGACACCCACTGCGCGACATGGGTGACACAACTTCTGAACCCGGACGCCTGTTGAACGCCGACGGTGAGATGTCTTCTCAGCTCAGACGCCCTATGCGCGACATCGGTGACACGGCGTCTGAATCCGGAACCCCTGGCGCGACATCGGTGACACCTCTTCTGAACCTAGACACCCACTGCGCGACATGGGTGACACAACTCCTGAACCCCGACGCCTGTTGAACGCCGACGGTGAGATGACTTCTCAACCCAGACGCCCTTTACGCGACATCGGTGACACGGCGTCTGAATCCGGAACCCCTGGCGCGACATCGGTGACACGACGTCTGAATCCGGAACCCCTGGCGCGACATCGGTGACGCCTCTTCTGAACCTAGACACCCACTGCGCGACATGGGTGACACAACTCCTGAACCCCGACGCCTGTCGAACGACGTCGGTAACACGTCTTTTCAAACCGTTCGCCCTTTGCGCGACATCGGCGACATGTCTTCTGACGCACGCGACACGTCACACCTCGTCTCAACCCGGACGCCTGTCACTCGACGTCTATGAAAGGCTAGATGGACCGACGGAAGGACGGATGGACAGACGGACGGACAGACGGACGGACAGACGGACGGACAGTCGAACGGACAGACGGAAGGACAGACACAACCGCTTACTCTTTTATATATAGTAGGATCCTACTATATATAAAAGAGTCGTGCGCGTGTTTCCGTCCTTCCGTCCGTTCGTCCCTCACAACTGTAGTGGGGGCAGAGCGTATTGTCGGTATTTAACGATTGATGGCGGTCAAAGCGGCCCCAAATTTCAGCCCTGGGGATAGTCGAGATCGCTGACCATGAATCTGAAGTTTGTTTTTGCAGTCTCCATCGCGATCAATTGGTATTGATCAAATTACCGATTTTTGTGGATGTCGCTCATTTTTTATATTACCTTCTAGCTTGCCCCACGTAGTTAATGTGTTCTTCCTGCGGAAACCATGACGTATATAGCAGCTACAATTGGTGCGGCCACCGTTAGTGGGGCCAAGAGGCCACTCTGACGTATGGTAGTTAATATTTTAAGAAGAATAAACGCCGTCTTCGTATTTTAGACAAGATGCCGCTTCAGTCTGACAACCTTTTTGAGCTTATCGTATCGACTCAATCGTTAGAGGCCCAGCTGGTGCTCTGCGTGTTGAGCACTAACCGGACGGACGTATTACACTGGTATCACACTTGCCTGCAGAAGCTGGTACTGAGCCGCAGCTATACCAGGAGCAGCCAGGTATTTGATATCTCTCATTTGATATCTGTATTTGATATCTTGACTACATACCTCAACAGTGATATAGTTATACTATATCCATGACTTGAAATATTGCAGGCGCTACCAGTGTGGGAGAAGGTTCTACATCACATGGACGGGTCATACAAAGAAGTGGTAAGATGGAATCGCTGACATTTTTGTACACTCGTTAAATGTGCACACGTTTTCAGTGACTATCCAAGTTGTTATTCATGTAATATATGTTATTATTGCAGATCCCACACACCATTTCTCTGGTCTTCCCGAAGCGAGTAAAATTGGACAACACCCTGTCCTTGTTCATAAACTTCCTGGACAACGGATGTGCTACATATTTCGACATCACAGGACCAACAAGAACGATAGGGTATACCGTTGTCTAGGTTGTATGAAAGCTGGTGGTGTTTACTCAAAAATAAAGGTTGGCCATTTTAGTTTCTCTGAGCTCGGAATGATTATCTTCCTAGAGAAATGTTTAGGTAAAACGGGACATCGACTTCGAGAGGGATCCGGCCGGTATTTGTCACGTATGTGTACCAATCAGGGGTGTGCGTAAATGAAATCCGAAATTTCGTAAATCGTAAATCGTATTTACGAAAAATCGTCGTAAATCGTAAATCGTAAACCGTAAATCGTAAGAGGTGCCCGACTTATAATGCATCTAATTTCCTTGTTTTTCTATTATGTTAAAGCTAATCGAAGCTACGTTTTGTTGAGACGTTTTCAGCTCGAGCTGTACACTTTTCTTATTAAGATAGAAGCCATTAAAATCAACTAGCGCCTTTTAAATCTAGCTGGACAAGTCTTTGGAGAACCAAAATAAACCGCTTGTTCAAAAACGCTATCTTAAAAGGCGCCTATACAGGGTGCCCGAATAAAAAGCTTGCACTGCTTGGACGATCAAAAATTTTTATCATTCTACTAGTCATTGGCTTGCATCTAAAACTATGACTTTGTAGAAACAACCGCAACAACTCCGAATAAACCAACAAAAACCATTCCATACAAAACCAAAAAATTTGATCGCTGGCCAACTCGACGAAAACAGTATTTGCTCAAACAACAAGCATCCTTTACTGAGTGAGCGCATGACACATTTCTATGATATGACACCTAGAGTTCTAAGCATTCCCAGATTTTGAATTGTACCCAACAGCATTTTTGTAGCAGACCGGAAGGAATTGTGGGACGATTGAAAGAGTATGATCACGTTTTGGACACTCATCATAGTCGGATTTTTGACTTAATATTGTAAAAGAAGATATTTTTGTGGCATTTCTTAGAAGAAGCAAGGTGCAGCTTGAATTGAAAGTGGTTTAACTGATTCGTACAAGGTGCATTTTAAACATATAGGGGAAACACATGGTGGAGAAGTCGGAGTAGGATGACTATCGCGTGCTCCAGAATAGAAGTTCTTAATTAGAATCCTACCACGGGCAGTCAAGTCTTCCATACCTGCTAGATTGTGAATACCTGATTTGTCTGGGAAGGATAAAGCGCTGACCTCTACATCGGCGGCAACCGCAATTCATTCTATAAGGCAAACCCACACTCAAGTGACCTCTACGATATCCCACAGAGGTAGAAAGAATGGATGGCGCATCTCAGAGACTGGTTAACGTCATGCTTTGTCCTTTATCATTTTTGAAGGCAACCGCAACTTCTGGAATGAAAGTTAGTAAACTAATGGTCACCTTCTACACTATTTAGAAGCTACAAGAGTGGAGGGACGAGGACGCGCAGCATAACTTCACTGCTAAAGAGGAGTACAAGGAGTTACTTGATGATGTAAATAACAGACGCACACTGAGTGAGTTTAGCGAATCAAGTGGCAATCAAGTCATACAACAAATTAATTTTGTTAAATTTTGCAGCACGCGAAGAGGAGGACAAAATCCTAATTTTCTTGCACAACTACGAGAGACGCAGGTTCACAATAGGAAGGTATAAACATCCAACACTTAAATTATTTTCGGTACTATCCTATTTCACAACTCCACAGGTCGAGAGATCGAAAAAAATCGAAATAGGTGATCATTACTGTAGCTACCCGTGCCTACCGTAACCTACCGTAATCGACGTAAATTTCGAAAACAATGTCAGATTCGTGATCGGCATCCCAAATAATCCCCCTAGACGAAGTTTGAGCAAAAAATTTCGGCTTTCCTTGAAGCGTGGAATTGTGAAAGTGCAATAGCGCCTTATTTTCTCACTATGTGATGGGTACCTTTAAAAGTGAAGCCAGTCGCGGTGCCACAGTGACTATGGAGAACGTACCGGAGTCGCTGGCGCATGCGAATGGGGAACTATTCCTTCAAAAGTGGACGTCGACAATGCATATAATATTACACAGGAAATCATAAAGGTATACATATTACCAAAGTTTTAACTGTTTACTATGTCGAGGTTGCTTTGATTTTCAGTTGGCACGCCACAGTGGTCTGTACGGGGCCGGGTGGGAGATGAGATGTTCTCAATGCATCCCTCTTCGAATGAGAACATTGGCCAGTTGTATACGATACACGGTGTATGCGACGGCAAGGTACATCATATTCATATTCGGCATCTGTGTTGATCACTTTGTTGTGCAATTCCCCCTTTAAGGTCTATGTACTGTTGTTGTACTGAATGGCAAACAACAAGACGTACAGCGTATGGAGAATCGAAAGGTACGTTGCGGTAACCCAAGGAATTAGTCTATCAATCCATTTTCGAATTTTAGGAGCAATGGCCCGAGTGCCTGACGACATCACCTGGAGCTGAGAATAATACTGGAATACGAGCGAGCCGCGATTAAAGCCGCAAGAAGGGCATTCCCGAGGGCCACCATCGAGGGATGCGCTTTTTATCTTGCGCGCGCATGGAATAGGAGACGGGATCAGGTAGGTTTGCGAAAATTTATACGAGGTAGGGGCAGTTGTAGGCAAGTTAAACAGTGGTGGGAGACACCAAAGGGTATAATTTTTTGCCACCCGATTTGTATCCAAGGGTACCGGCCCTCAGCCGAGTTCCAGTACCCAGGGATCATCAGGCTTATGAACCTTGTCGGGCTTTTCTTACATATTTTCAGGAAACATGGCTGCGTGGACCGTTTGCGGGAATCTGGAACAAGTGGAATGTAGAGACACCACGGACATCTAATATCGCGGAAACATTCCACAGCTTCGTCATTAACCAACTGAGCTATTTCGATCGAATTTCGTTTTCTTCAATAACGTCCTGACCGAAGTGAAGAAGAAACAGCCGCCGCTCAAGTCGCTGACCACAGAGTGGAGGGCGAAACTTCTCGATCACCAAAGGGTGAGTAATATACCAATGGCCGCCAAGAAAAAGAAAGAGACAGCACCTATTTTTAGCACCTGTACGTTTCAGAACCGCTGAGGAGAGAGGCCAGCGGCGTCTACACAATGTGAACACGGCCATGAGGAGGTTCGAACTTTGCTGAGCAAGGGGACACTTGTCTACAAGGATTATAGACACCTATTGTAAGCGAATGTCCCACCTCGGATAAATCCAACTTGTAGAAGATAAGTTTTTATTTTGTTCTTATCTCGGTTTATTTCAAAGTTTTTGTATGTACATATAATCATTGTTAACGCCCTTTTCCAGCCGATGTCAGTTGTGCTCATTAGAGACCAATTTTTAAATGAATAAAGTGATTTAACAATGTACTGTTCAAACTCATACCTTGCTGTTGAAGGAATGGTTCTATGACCTCTTCCAATATTCCTCACCACGCTTTATCGATTTCCCCCTACTAACAACCTTTTTTGCGACCTTGTCATAAACAAGATACCGTTGGCTATTTAGCGCGCGATGGAGGGTCGGAAAGGTCAATTAGTGCCTAGCATCGGCGGATCGCGTGAAAACTAATCAACAGATTGTTGGGGACCACATAAGGATGAGAAAAAGACGCTAAATAATCATAGGCAGGTCTGGAGATGTGAGAAAGAGTGGAAGGATAAGCAACCTCTGATAGCGTTTTTTTATTTAAAAAAAAACTAAACAAACACACATTAGTCGATTCCACCAGCAATGCGAAAAAAGAGTGGCGCAAATAGGGTCCAAAGGGGTCACCCCTTGCTCAGTGGTTGTACACCTTGGTAAGAAGGCATGCGTATGCACAGTTACATCATAAATGGCCTACCTACCTCAGTTCACTGTAAGGGGGATCATTTTTATGAAATCACTCCTGTGTCGACGGTGCAGAGTCTACGAGCAGTTCTTCACAAATTTGTTCATAACTCGGTTCATTTTTTGGAATTCAAAATGCCCAATCGCTTTTTGAAAAATAGAGCAAAGATGCTTTCTAACCATATAGAAACCAGTTTTCAAAAAAGGGGTCTTCATACGGGGCAGGGGGTTCGATTTTTGGCACGTATTTCTGCAACAATGGACCAGAATTCGAACCCCCACCGCCCCCTATGAAGACCTCCCTGTTGAAAACTAATTTCTATATGTTTCGAAAGCGTTTTTCCTTTATTTTTCAAAAAGCTATTAAATCTTTTAAAATTCATAAATTTACCGGGATATAATTATTTATACAAAATCACTTCAATTTTTTCGCTCAAAAATCGAAGGCCTCCGCCCCGGATGAAGACCTAGCTTTTGAAAACCGATTTTTACACCTTGTGAAAGCCATTTTCTTCTAATTTTTAAAGAGCCGTTGGCTTTTTCAAATTGTGAAAAACTTACCGAGATATAGGCATTTCTGTGAACGTCGAATTTCGTCGCTCCTATGACGTCGGTGCCATATCGACCAGTGGTCGATCTAATCTATTCGTTTCAGAAAACCATGATTTTTACACTTTGCATTGAACAAGACTTGTAAATTTTTGTGGCAAGATTTCAACTGTGTGCGTGATCTGCTTCAGATATAAACTTTATTTTTAATGAAACATGAGAATTTGCAAATCGATCCTCCTTGATCATGTCGGAGATCGCTGCGAAGAAGCTTAGTTTTTGATTGTATACTAATCACATCTTGAACACTAAGATGGCACAATTTTCATCTTCTGATGCTCTTCCTCCAGAAGGTAGAAATTTTTTGCCAGAAGTCCATCCTTCAGTGGCGACCGGTGATCGGAGAACGCAATGGCTCCACGTAACCTACCATATTTCGGAGTTTTTGCGACATCTCTGAAAAATTCACAGAGCTTTTAAAACAATAAGAAGTGTGGGTTCTACGCTTTAAAAAGCAGGCTGTAAAAATAGCGGCCTCCATGTAATTAACCGTGTCGAAAATTTTCGGCAAATCATACAAATCGGAGCGTCTGTTCATACAGTGGATCGTTTCAGAAAAACAGGTTTTATTACCGTGTGTCAAACTGTGGATTAAAACTTTATTTGGTACAACTCCACTTTCTGATGCTGTTTCCTGCAGAAGAGAGAAAATTAGTTTCGTGACAAGTCCATCCTCCGGTCACCACTCGGACATCGCTTCGAAGAGTGCTTCGAAAGATCTTGTAGGAAAAGCATTTAATTTTCCTCAGCAATTGACACTTCAAATTTTATAGACGGCAATTTAGGACGATGTCGCTCGTTCAGGCAGTAAACTGTCGCGTCCATGACTTCCTGAAAAAAAAAACGAAAAAATGGAGAGTTCTCATTGACTCCAAATCTGCCGGCGGAAAACCTTTATTTTTAACGAGTTATACAATCATTATTTGAAACTTTTTTATATTAATTTTTACAACTTTGCGGGACGAAGAAGAGACTCCACACCTTCGTAGGCATTCCTGGAAAAAACAACTTATTAAGAATTGAAAACATCACCTGAAAACCTGAAGAATAAGAGAGAATCCTCTACCAAAACCGGAAGAGCACGACCCCCCTCCAGACGAGGCCACAGTACGACCCCCCCCTTGGATTCCCGAACCTCAAGCTTGACAATGGCTTCGGGCCGCTTGAACGACACCACAAAAAAATCGATGATTTCAGTACCGATTGATCGCGATCGAGACTTCAAAAACAAACTTCAGATTGTTCGGCGACCTCAACTACCCCAGTGCTGAAGTTTCGGGCCACTTCGATCGCCATCGATCGTTAAGTACCGACAATACGCCGTGCCCCCACTCCAGTTGTGAGGGATGGACGGACTGACTGAAGGACGGAAACACGCACACTACTCTTTTATATGTAGTAGGAAACCTGCCTTCAACGTCAAACTGCGCCCCTAACCCGCTCAATCTGCGTGAACATTGGCGGTCGTCGCGTCTGCGGCTCTCGACGCCACCTCTGCGGCAGTGGCGGCCGACCTCTTGGCGTCCGCTGCCGAGCTGGCCCACCCCCTCGCCGCAAACGCGACAATAATCGTTTTAAAAGATACCTCCATATGGGTGCCTATCATTACGTGTGTCTTGTGCACACTAAACGCTTCCATAACCCTAGTTTATACTTACTCCACTACGCGGCGCGGCACCACAATTGTCATAGATATCGATTTTTCGCGCCGCCCGATCGATATCTATTCCGACTTGCCCCGCCGCGCAACGATGAAACTATAAACCAGAGCTTATGACTATGATATACTTCCGCGACGGGCTCGGCGACAGAGCGGGCAACTATCACCGATGCAGGCGAGAGTACGGTATTTCCACCCAGGACAACGCTTCAGCTGCAGCGGCGGACGGCGCATCAGGTGTCGCGGGAACAGTTGCCGCGCCGTCGCTCCCGCGACGCATCGCAGAGGGCGTCATACTCACAAAATTTTGAACAAGTTAGTTGCAAGCTGCATGCAGGTAATAGATTGCCACAAACTATTCATTAGAAGCTGCTGCAAGCTAGCACAAGATGCCGCATGTAACTTACACGAAGACCCCTGCTAACACTGAGTGATGCAAGCCTAAAGTGGAGGTGAGGTTATATCTGGCCGGGCTAACATGCGCTCGTTGTCCTCAAATGGCACCTTTTCCGACTTGCACTGCCTTATATTAAGTTTCTTCTTCTTAGACTACAAGGCTGTCACACATCATGTTCTCATTAACCTCTACCATCAACCTTCATTTCCGTTTCAAGAGCTTGTTTTTAATGGCAACAGTCTGATCAAAGAGCTCATGAAAATAGTTCAAACGTGGTGTAAAGAAGGAGGAATGGGATACTAACGCCTTCAAATGACAAGAAAGTGAAAATGGAGACGACTAGAAAATCTTTGCCTTGCCAGATAACTCACTCCAAAGCAAATTTGTCCCATGAGGGCCGTCTCAGTAAAGTAGGAAAGTGCTTGAACCGCCAACGCTTTCCTACTTGGAGAGGGGAGCGGCTTAAATATGTCCATGTTTAGATTCCTCTCAGCAACACCCATATATTTTGATGCGTTCTTCGAACCAGAGTGCTACTATGAAAAACAAACTTTAAATATGAAACTGCAAAACGCTAATGGAAACTAATAAAAATGTGATGACTGATAGCCTTGTAGTGTTGGACGAGAGTAAGGATGTATTATAAGGTATTTCAGGGTATTGTAGGGTGCAAAAGGTGCCAAACGAGGATGAAGAGAAAATTTTCCCCGGCTAGACACAGCAGTTCAGCAACAGTTAACAGAAGTCACCTGTTTGGTACTCCCCCTTAAGCTCCCTTTACAAAGCTGACCCGGACAGAAGTTTACTAACTACGAAAGGACCAATCCGGCAATCAATGACTGAAAACACATTCAATATCAAAGTGCTCTGCTAATCGGCGAGACTGGACGGAATGTGGTAATACATGCTGTTCCAGAGAATAATGCAATACTGCACACATTCACGGTACCCCCCCCCACGCTAGAATGGATCACATAAAGCTGTTGGAGGTGGAGTAAACATGAGACTAGCCACGTTCCAAACTGGCACCCTCCTTCTCTTTTCTCGGAAACATTTCGTTTCTATTCATAATCGAACTTTTCCTAGTGATACGTCGCTTTAGCTAGCTATGCCTTCACTGGTCTATATTTTATATTTTTTAAGAGGAAGGGAGTAAATAGGGTCGGGGAGGGAGTCAGCATATAGGACAGCCTTACAGAATCGCTTGTACTGTATTAAAACGCATTTTTTGCAGCGCTGATGTGATTTACTCCAACAGCGAACTGAGGTAGGCCATTTCTCATGTAATTTCACATACACATGCCATCTTGTCAAGGCAGACAATTGCTGATTAGGGTCTATTTGCGTCAAAAAAAGTCTTCGTTCAAACCTAACGGTGCAGGTTTAGAACGTGAAGTCCACTCAGCATCTCCTTTCTTTTTTGCTGCTTTAGAGTAGCCGCGGTCAAGCTAGGTGTCCAACTAGGGCTGTAGTGAGTACGCAGAGGTATTTAGGGTTCCATTGGTTTTGGGTTCTCTGGATATTATAAAAGAACGTAAGTATGCAGCCCTCTTTAGTCTTGCTTAAACGCGTCGTTCGCATTGGAATGACTACAGCTCTAAGAATGACTACAACACGGGGAGAAGGTTCCGATGACAAAACTAGAAATTGGCAAAACAACTAGAATGCATACTTTCATTTCTGCTCATTTATTTCATATGACTAATTATGATGTAAATGTACTCATTACTCTCACTCTGATACTGATAGTTGAATTGATTTCCTGTATGAGAACAAACCGTGTTATGAACCGTACAGTATGGTAGCTACTTCTGGTAGCTACTTCTAATTCTCTAAATTACCTCTAAAAAAATCTACCCGTCTTCTACAGAATAACAGAGCTAGATCTCCAGAAGAAGCATTGCAAGAGCCAAAAAGGATGAGGAGAAAAAATAAGGAAGATGAGAGAAGGAAGGGCAGGGCTGTCCGGCTCGGCAGAGCAGCTTCGGTTTCAACAGATACACCGCATGACCGCTGCGCGTGGGCCGCGTGCGTGATATTTCAAACCAATTAGGCGCGAAACATTAGCCTGCACGAAAGCTTCTTCCAAGCTTGCACTGCAGTTAGTTGCTTGCAAGTTTAAAATTCCTGGGTGCAACCTTGCAAGTTAGCTAACCGCGAGGGATAAGACGCAAGCAACTTTTTTCGAGGTCTAAAGGCACAAGTAACTTGTTTGTTTTGGAGCTCATAAGGTGCAAGTAACTTGTTCAAAATTTTCTGAATACCTCCGAGTGGTGAAAGAGAAACATACTCCCGCCCGACGGCCGTCGCTGGCCGTCCTTCGTCGCCGTGCAGTGCAGCGAGGTCGCGGAAGGGGAGTCGTCGTGCACTTTGTCTGCACCGATTTCGACACCTGCTTTGATTATAACTCTCCCCGCTGGCACGAAATCCACATTTCTGTGCCTGATAAGTTCTATACCATAGATTTCTACGTCAAATTGGACACTCTTCCAGACAAGCTTGACAGTTTGGAAATCAAACTAAACATCTTCTAAATCAAAACGAGCCCTTTGCACAATAGAATAGAGACACACCGAGATGGTGAAGCTTACCAGTTTTGTTTGTTGAAAGTTTAGTATGACTTTGATGGAAATTTTCAATACATTTGCCCTCATAGGTGGAGACACTTGGAAATTTCTGCCCTCATAGGTGGAGACACTTGTGAAGGAGAAATAGCGAATTAAAATTTTGTAAGCCCATAGAGACTGTAATCACTAAGTGTATTAAAAAAAGGAGATCGCGCCATGACCTCAACTACATCGGATTCATTTGATTGATAGTGTAAGCGCTGCTTACTTGGAAGAGCGATATGAGGATATGTGTGTTTTATACCTGTTCTTGTTATACCGTCTACATCTGAGTCACTCCACGCGAACAGAATGCTTGCTATCAATCGAACAAGTATTGCGACAATCAGTCGAGTGCAGTGCATGGTGATCCTTATAGTGATATTGACCTTGATTGTAGCTCATAGTGATAGGTGATAACTATAGTAATAGTGACAGTGATAATGTTCAGAGTGTAAAGATCTGCCGTTCTAAAATGCTCTCGATATCGTCTGGGGTCGGATTCGTCAACAACTTACATAACTTTCTTCACTGATGAGCCACCGAGGAGGTGTTATAACAAACACGGTTCGTCTAAACGAAGGTGGCAAAACGAGCCATTGAAGTTTCCTGTTGTTTCTTCATCATATTCAACTATATTTAACAGAGAATTCACAGCTGAAAACTCAGATAACGCAGCTTATCGCTCACCATATGGCCTGATAAGCCGCGCATTCAGGAATTTCGGCTGTAATTATCTCTGCTAAATTGCTGTAAGTCGTCGATGAATCCAGCTCCTGATTAGTGGTCTCTGACTGTTTTTCGGTTTGATTGCTATAAACGTCGTTTTCATGAGACCTGTTGCATGCCACACGGTTCCTTAGTTCATTCTATCGGCAAGCGCGTCGCCATCATGCCGAAGGACACCCAACTAGCTCGCCGTATCCGCGGTGAAAGTAAGTCCGATAAGTCGATGATTTCTATCTCCAACAGTGGAGAACATAAGCAAAATCCACACTGTTAGCTGTGCTGCAGAAAAATCTGCAAAAGTATCCCGTTGCAGAACTGCGTGAGTTATGTCAGCCTCAGTGACAGCCTCAATGCGCGTCGCCAACTGTCGCCGTCGCCGTGCAATCCCGCGTCGCTGGTGCGGACGGGAGTATACCATAGGCCTTAATTGTCGTGTATTTATGGATGGATATGTCAGCTACACTGCGAGCCCAAAAGTACGCAGTATCGCGTACATTAATCCCCTTGCGACACGTCAAAAGCCGCCGTCTTAATCGCGGCATGACGGCATGCCATAATACTCTGCCTCCGGCCAAAGATGTCAATTTTTAGCGTCGCCCGACTGCGGCGTATCGTATTTATAGTTCCCCGTCGTAAACCACCTTATTTGGCGTTGTTTTGTGGAATAGTGTTTAGCGAATCGAGCTGCAGAATGAACGGACGCTGTGCGCGCGGTGACCAGCAGCCGGCGACTTTCCGAGGTCTGCGCGGCACTTTCGCCGCTCGAGAGTATAAAACCCTCTGATCGGAGTTGTAGCCCCAACCCTGTGCCATCCACGTCACAAGCCCGTCTATGCATACTTATTTCCAATTTTAGGCTTTCCGGCTTTTCCATGCTGCTTAGGTCGTAAATGCTTGGTTCTTCAGACGTCATGTTTCACTGAACGTTCACATTAGACTGCAGTAATTTATGTTTGTGTGCACTTCTTTCTATTTTTGAACGCCCATACCCTTCTATCCTAAAATAGTGACCACTCCCTAACTCGTTAATATCCGTTCCTCGATTAGTGTGTGGGGCATGAACCGCGAAGTGTGTCCTATCAGCGCGGGTGAGATGCAGAAGATGAACTCCTTGTGTCAACTCTGTCGGACATAATGTCTACACATGTGAGCATGGCACGAGTGGGTGTGTTCGCGTCCGCGCGGATTGTATCCTGTCGGAACACCCAAAAGCTTGCACTCGACAGAGTGGAAGCACTATAATATATCGCAAGGTGGCTTGAGGTCGCCTGCAAAGTCTCACCCTTCCTTTCTGGCTGTCTGGTTAGCTGCAAAGAGTTCTTCGTCCGCACGACAGAGCCCGATACACATGTTGTATTTTATCCAGAAGCAACGGCACCAAAGGAACTCATTCCGCTGCCCCCGAAAGAAGACTCATTTCCGCAGCGCTGCGAAGGAGAGTTCGGAGAAACTTCTACCTAATATCTCTGGGTCTATCAAGACTGCAAAAATTAAGAACTGGGATAACGATCTATACACACAACGCTCGCACGCTCGCACTGGAAGCATTTGTCGAGCACCTGATGATGCAAGCCAGGGAGACCAACTGCGTCATTGGGCTGACCAAGACGAGAAGACGTCACCCCTTAGGCGCCGCCTACGACTCCGGAGAAGAACTGTTTGCGACAGCAGGGGGAGCAGGCGGCGCTGGTATCTTCATCAACACGCACTTGGCCATGAACATCGGTTCGTACGAGTCTCTGACAAGCCGAACCGGAATCTGCGATTTGGCTCCGTGCCAGCTTTGACTGTGTTTGTCGCGTGTGCCCCAACATCCGACTACGACGACGAGATCGAAGTCTTCTACGAAAGGTTTAAAAGGAGGATCACACCTACAAAGCGGTGGTCGGCGACTCGAACGCCAATAATGGGTCGTGAATGCCGTCTGAAAACTTCATAACGGGCCACAACCTAAATTGGAACGAGGTAGAGGTGGCTAAACTTGCAGCAGTCTTGCAGCAGTACAACACTCACCCTCAGTGCTCTGCATATCACTGAAATTGCACTCAAACTGTATCGATTATTAAGACTAAGGTAGAATGGAGGATACACTCGAAGGATGTTTTGCCTGACATTTCACGACTGACATCAAACTACACCATTTTGCCGTTGAATTGGACACTTTTCGAGTCAAACTAGGCACACGCCTAAGCTAGCCATAAAAAATCAAAGAAAACTCTTCTAAATCAAAATGAGCTCCTTCTACCCTAAACTAAAAATTCTCCCCAAGGGTTAGAACAATTTTTTGTTCAACTAAAATTTTAGTATGATTTCTTTGAAATAGGAGCCGGGTTGTGCAGTCGAAGAAGGTGCCAGCTGGCTTGTGCACCCGATACCACGTTCCTAGTTCGGATTTCCTGTTCGGGACAACCAATCCTTCCATCCCTCCGAGATCGCTGAATTAGTTCCAGGCTTGTCTGGGAAGGACAAAGCGCTGACTTGACCATCGGCTGGCCACCGCAAGTCATTGTATAGCCGAATACGCATTCAAATCGCTTGCACAAGATCCCCTAGAAGTAGTATGCGTGGCGCATCTCAAAAGGGAATGGGTAACGCCGTCCTTTATCCTTATCCTCTTCTTTGAAGTTTCAATTCACCTGTCCATCAAGTCAACACACTGATTGAAATTTTTAAAAATTCTCATTTTCTGAAGGAAAACAATCTCTTAAAGCTTGCCTTAAAGGGCAAAAAGGCGGTTATTTTAATCTGAAAAGATTACGCCACGTCCTTATCCATAACGATTTTTATTGGATTGGTAGCAAAATTTCTATTTCACACCTCTAAACGATGCAACAAATACAGTTGTAAGGAGCACACCTATCTTCACTTTGATGCTTCGTGTAAGCAGAAGCAGAAGCAGCTTCATACTATTAACCAAATAAAATTGCGACCAGTATTACGAGTGCATTACGTGATTTCGAATGCATTTGATGATCACTGCCTTGTAGTACCGCTTTAAAATAAAATTTGATTTATCATTTTACTGTAAAAAATAAAGGCGGGAATGTCAACCAAGTCATTTTTTAACTTGAAAACCATACTTAGATCGTTCCTTCTTCTACGACACATAAATGTTTTCATTCAGTGAGGGAATGGTGGCGTAGTCTATAGTTGACTCTCCCAAGAATTTCGAATAATCGAATATATTCGAATAGCGACGATTTTCGAGCATTCGAATTCGAACAACATTCAAAAATCGCGTTTTTTTCGAGCCATCGAATTCGAATACATTCGAAAATCGCGTTTTTTCGAACGCTCGAATACGAATATTCGAATTCGAATAGAATGTTGCCTCGTGTACTGTTTTGCACAACAGATTCGAGTGTGACAATATCTCACTCATATATTTTTTGCGAAAAAAAAATGCCTAAACGCTCAACTTCTCTCGCCATCAAGCTGTTTGGGACCTCCACTCGCGTCTGTTCAACGTCAGGTAGTCAGCGACCAAATCGCTGGAACGGAGGATTATCGCCGCAGCGACGGGCTCTTTGTCCCATGAAGGTTTACGGATATTGCCTTTGACATGTTGGTGTAGCCCTAGCTCATCGACAATCCTTTCCAGACGCATTTCATCTTTAAAGAAGCTCTTAGTTTTTCCCTGGTTTTCTTCGAGCTCATCAGCAAAAAATCATCGCGATTTCAGAGATGGGAGTGGCAGAAACGTATCTGCACGGCGCCAGTGTTCTGGCTCTGATCTCTACTCTAGCGCTGTACAGGTAAAAGTCGCTTATTTCATTAATTACTATGAAATTTCATTTATTAATTATTATAATTAAAGGTTTAAAAGATAGATAGAAGAATATGAAATTATAAAAAGGGTCCGTGTAGCGCAATTAGAGGAGGTGCCGGCTGTCGCAAGCAACCGACACCAGTTTCCTAGTTCGGATTTTCTGCCCAGACCAGCCAAGCCTTCGATCCCGCCGGGAACGGTGAAATGGTACCAGACTTGTCCGGCAAGGATAGCACACTGACCTCCTTATCGGCTGGCCACTGCAAGTCATTGTATGGCCGAAAACGCAGTCAAATAGCCTCCACGATATTCCCTAGAAGTAGAATGCATGACGCATCCCATGTGGGATTCAGTAACGCCGTTCTTTATCCCTACTATTCTTTTGACCTGAACGACGTTATGATCTTTTGAAATTTTAAGTCCACTACGGTGGAAACTTTCGGTCCGACCCAATATTAGGTTGGTGCAAAAGAAATGCTGGTCTTTTGTTTTATTGGTTTAAACAAACGGAGACTTTTCATAAGGTTTCACATATTGTTGTATAGCTTATTATATGCGCTACCTAAATATGTATATTGAATTTAATTCAAGTTGCTGTTTAAAAGGTAATTTGGTTTTAATTTTCAGATGTCTAAACGCGGTTTTCGCCAAGTTTTCGGGCTTTGGAAGATGACGGGGAGCTTATTTTTGGTTCAGCCACTAGGCAAACGTCGCTTTTTATCACAAAGTATCCATTTCTCTCCTTCTCTTTCACCTTCTCTCTCGTGCGCGTGTAGCGCAGTCGGAGGAGGCGCGACTGTCGCGTGCACCCGATACCAGGTTCCTGGTTTGGATTTCCTGCCCAGGCCAACCAAGCCTTCCATCCCTCCGGGGTCGGTGAATGGGTACCAGTGTCTGGGAAGCGTAAAACATTGACCTGTTCATCGCCTGGCCACCGCAGGTCATTTTATGGCCAAATACGCATTCAACCTGCCTCCACGACATCACGTAGAAATAGGATGCGTGGCGCATCCCAAAGGGGATGGAATAACGACGTCCTTTACCCTACCCTTATCCATTTCTCATCGCACGTCACAATTCGTTCGAGAAACGGATCGTTGGCATTGCACAAAGATGGCTGGCGATACATCAAAACGACGATTTTTTCCGACTTTCGATCGATTTATTATAGCTTCCTGGTCTTCCCAATTTGCTTTAAATGGCGAACAACTGTAGTGTGATCGTCGTCGAGGTCCTCAGCAGTATCTCGCGTGGTTTTGCGCGCATCAGCTTCGACGGACGCCTTCAATGGATCATTATCAACGACTGCTATGTGGTTCGCCTTTCAGGGTGGTGTTGCCGACACGAAACTTTTGGAACCAACGTTGTACTGTGCATTCGTTGATACCTCCCTGTCCCCATACCCCGTCGATTTTGGAGCGCTTTGAGCGAGAGTCCGGCCCGTTTCAACTGTTAAAAGTAAATGTGACGAAAATCACGTTTAGACATCTGAAAATAAAAAATAAATTACTTTTGAACAAGTGATTTGAATTAAATTTCATATACATATTTAGGAAGCGCATACGATATGGTTTCCATCAATGTATAACACCTTCTCAAAAAGTCTTACCTTATCTTAAAATGAATGCTGAATGCTGAAACCAATAACCAATAACAAAAACCTGCATCTTTTGCACCAACTTAATAAATAGAATATTTCAGCATCTCAGTGTTCCTAGTGAGATTCAAGATGTTGGCCACATGTACAGAATAAACTTTTCTGTCCTTTCCATTAATTTAGCCCCACTATTTGCTCAATGGCTATCTTAAGCTATCTGCCAGTGATGTGGTACCGAATGTCAGCCATTCGTACGTTGCTGAACCGCGAGCTGGACACGTTCGCCGATCTGGAGCAGATGGTGTGGACGGAACTACGAGCGGAGGCGCAGTCGGTGCGTCATCCTCGTCAGGTCTACGACTACTGCGAATGTGAGTACCACAACGACTGCCCGCGTGGAGAGCCGGGAAGACGAGGTGGGTCGCCCTTTCTTCCAGACATGCATCACTCTCTGACTTCGTTTACGTCAGGAGTTCCGGGACAGGACGGACTCGACGGAGTGAATGGAGCTCCTGGTATGCCGGGTGCGCCCGGTATATTGCCACAAGCGCTTTATCAACGAATCGACGGTTGCATGATCTGTCCGTATGGTCCGAAGGGGAAACCCGGCTCTCCAGGCATGGATGGACCGGAGGTACGTCCATGAAAGCCTCGTCTGACTATGAGACCCTTGTCCCAGAAGCAGCAGTGCTTGACATCATGCTTCAAATGCTTCGACGAATATTAGCGAAAAATTTCCTTTTAACTGAGTTTCTGAATTTCTTATTTTAATCGAGCACGCTTCAGTTATCTAAAAACGATTTTTACACTGGGGCATACCTTTTGGCTAAAAAATGTTTACGAAATTCTTAAAAACATGTAAGTTTTGCTTCGAAACATATTCTCCCAAAAATGCGATCTCAAATGAATAACAAAGGCAACCTTCAACGATTCAATGGAAAGAATAGGTTTTGTATCACAGCCCTTTCCAGGGGTTTACCTGTGAACGAGGAAATATAGTAGAACAGTTTTTAAAAATTCCTCACTTATAATTTTTCAGCTGACAAGTTAAAGCTAAATGCTGTTAGAAAAAAAAACTCGCTTCCACTGAACTAGGTCATACTTTTGACAGCAAACAAATTGCGACGCTCGTTCTTTAGGCAAAACATGAAGTGAACTGCGAGAAGAATTATTCTGGTCTATGTTCAGGGTACGCCTGGATACCCTGGTAAAGACGGCCATAATGGAATACCGGGTATGGCTGGAACCCCAGGAGAAATCGGTCTACCAGGAGAGAACGGCAAGCCTGGTCGAGACGGTGAGGTTTTCAGTGATGGAATAGTATGATAGAAAAGGCGTACGCCTATTGAAGATAGGCAGACCGTCCTCTACTTTGTGAAAATATGACATTTATTAAAGGTCATAAGAGAACTAAGGGCTCGTGTAGCGCAGTCGAAGGAGGTGCGGGCTGTCGCATGCACCAGAAACAGGTTGCAGGTTCGGACTTCTCGCCCAGGTCAATCGAGCCCTCTATAACGCTGAAATCGGGTGAAATCCACCCAGACTTGTCTGGGAACGGTAAGATGCTGACTTGTTCATCGGCTGGCCACCGCAAGTCATTGGATAGTCAAATAGACTTTCAAATCGCCTCCACGGCATCCCGTAGAAGTGGAATGCGTGACGCATTCCAAGGAGAATTGAGTAGTGGCGTCCTTTATCCTTTTACTGTTAAGAAGAACTAGAATACAGAAAGTACGATATATTTTTATAGTGTATGTTGTTTCTTATTTTTTATTAATAAGTTTTATAAAGTAAATTTAAAGAATAAAAGACTGCGTTACTCAACCACTTTGGAGATACGCCACGCATTCTACTTTCAGAGGATGTCGTAGAGGCAATTTGAATACGTGTTTGGCCATACAATGGCTTGCGGTGGCCAGCCGATGAACAAGTCAGCGCTTTATCCTTCCCAGACGAATCCGATACCAATTCACCGCCCCCGGAGGGATGGAAAGCTTGGTGGCACGGGCGGGAAACCACGAGGAACCTGGAACTAGTATCGGGTGTACGCGACAGCCGGCACCTTCTCCGACTGCGCTATACGCGCCCAAATGAAATTTACAAACTGCTATCTAATTCGTTTAATATTTTGTTTTCCGATCAAGAAAAATGAAGCGTTCTTGGGAGTTTTAACGCACGAAACGGATTTGTCTGCACAGATGCATGATAGATCTGTGGTACAGCTTGGATACTCCTCAGAAGATGATCTTCCTGGTGATAAGGTGCATGAAATGCAAAGAATCCGCACGATAACAGCCTGAACAGTACGCTCGGCCCGAAACAGACGCGCAATCGCCACGTTAACTCACTGTCCGCACCAGTGGCGCATACGCCACGCCGTTCGACAGCACAGCTGTGCGTCTACGTGATGTGTTCCGTTGATGATATCTACTCAGCTCACTCGTAATGAATAATGACGATGTGATTTTGAACTGAGGAACCTTCTGATGTCCATGAACAACCGGGCGGTGTAGGGATTGTGTTGATTTTTGTGTTTAAAATTGGCTAGAGAGTGGAAGCAGAAGCGCGTAATGTGGTGTCACATATTAATTATTCAGCGTTTGTAGTAATGGGCGCGTGTAGCGCAGCAGAAGACGCCGGCTGTCGTATCCGTCCGATACCAAGTTTTTGGTCCAGAATTCCCGCGCAGCCTAATTACCAAGCCTTACATCCTCCGGGATCGGTGAATGTTGCCAGACCTGTCTGGGAAGGATAAAGCGCAGACTTGTCTATCGGCTGGCCACCGCAAGTCATTGCATGACCAGATACGCATTCAAGATCACCTCCACGATTTATTTATTTATTAAAGCATAGACCAAAGCCTAGCGTAAACTGCGCTAAAAACAACAACAAACAACACGAACATACAATCATCCTATAAATCAATTCGTGTAACATCAATGATATCCAGTCATCAAGAAATTCCTGAATTACCTGCGACAATCCTTCTACACGCTTGCGCAAACAGCATCGCCAAATCGTCGTACTTGCCGAGCAGAAGTTGAATTCCTTAAGAACCCTATAGGTTAGGAAATCTGATCTTACTCGTGACTTAGCGGTGGGGATCCGAAGTGTGAATCTTCCTCTTGCAGATTTCGTCGGCGATCCGTCAAAGAAATTCCCTGGATGGATTGATAGCTTCCTGGCGAGAATTTTGTACATCATGATAGCATCAGCCATTTTTCTTCTGTTGCTTAGTGATGGGAGACCAAAAAGCGCTGCCCGTTCGGAACCAATGGGAATTGAACTGTAATCCACACAGAAACATCTCATCATAAGCTTCCTGGTGAAAGCTTCCTGGTGGTGTCTTGGATGCTCTCCAAGAGATCAATATCCCTCTTCTTAGTTAGATTGAACACTGGTGTCCCAGTTTGCACGATAGGTCGCACACAGGTTTTAAAGGTCTGTGATATTCCTTATAACGAAGAAAGCTTGATGCTACAGTGCGTTTCAGAAGTATGTATCCACTCCAAAACTAACCGATATCTCGTTTCGCGTTCATTTCTGCAGGTCCGCACCAGCTCCACTAGAATCCTGGTCGAAATTAGGTAACCACTCGCTTTCAGGAGTTTTTTTTTTCGTCTCACACGTAAACCATACTTTTTGGAAGAAAGTTATTTGAATATTATCGTTCCAAAAGTATGTGTCCAGTTGAACAACAAACTTTTTAAAATTCAAAAGTCGATCGGACCAGTATTATTTCTTATAACATCCACATGCATTGTACATATGATTCATGCTGTTGACAAGGTTCTGAATGATTTTGTCTTCGCTGGTGTCCCATGTAATCAAAATTGCCCCCACGTCATTGAATGTCGGTTATTCGCGTAGATTCGTCGAACCACGATCCCCACATGTTCTCGATTGGGTTGCTGTCGGGAGAACAGGCTGGGCAGTCCGTTACTTGCGTGTTGTGACGGTGGAGCCAATCTTTGGTCGACCTGGACACATTGACTGCATCGCTGCCCTGCTGCAGAACATATCTCTGATGTATTCTGCCTCTCAAGAAAGCCATTGGCTAGACTCCTCTGCACCTTGACTCTCGGAATTGACCGTGCGACACAACGGGACGCAAAGGAACACTGAGCTTCAGCATTCCGCTGTTGCAAAAGCCCGCCACTGTCACTAATGAACCGCCTCCAAAGTTGCGACGACGGGGGCTTCTCGCAGGTCGCTCCCGTAATGTGGTATCCATCGTAGACCATCAGATTAAATTTCTTGCATTTTTACCAACGGGAAAAATCTAATCTGGATGTCACCGATGGATTACTGGAGAGATCTGCGAGAAGCCCCCACCGTCTCAAATTTGGGGCGGTCCATTAGCGACAGTGGCCGGCTTCTGCAGCAGCGGTATGCTGCAGCTTCGGTTGGGTCCCGTTGTGTCGCATGGTCAATTTGAAGAGTCAAGGTGCAGTGGAGTCTAGCCCATACCTTTCTTGAGAGGCAGAAGACATCAGAGGCATGTACTGCAGCAGGGCAGCGCTGCAGTCCATATGTCCAGGTTGACCAAAGATTGGCTCCACGTCACAACTCAATAACGGACTTGCCCAGCCTGTTCTCCTGACAACAACCCAATGGAGAGCATGTGGGGAATCGTGGTTCGACGAGACTACGCGAATAAACGACAGTTCAATGACGTGGTGGCGATTTCGATTACACCAGCGAAGACAAAATCGTCCAAAACCAATGAACATGAACAATACGATGCATGATGCTATAAGAAATAATGGTGGTCCGATCGACTTTTAAATTTAGTAAAAAGTTTGCTTTTCACAAGTGGATACATACTTTTGAAACTCTAATTTTCAACTAATTTTCTTCAAAAAAGTATGGTTCTCGTGTGAAACGAAAAAATTCCTGAAAGCGAGTGTTTATCCATTTTCGACCACGAGGACTCTAGAGAGTTAGTGCGGGCCTGCAGAAATGAACGCAGAACGAGATATGGGTAAATTTTGGAGTGGATACATACTTTTGAAATGCACTGCATTGCCGTTGACGAATACGAGGAAATGAGTACAGTACCGGATGCGTCTTTTGAATAGACGCCGAAAAAACCGCACTTTTGCGGTTTTTGCGTCTTTTTGCTATTACTCGGCCAAAGGTCATCCATTTAAAAAACCAAGAGCATATTTGAGCTCAGGATATTGAGCTCTATCGTCTGGTCTATGCAATTCATATGAAAGATCAAAAATGGTCAAAATTGAAAACTTGCGCTCCATTGAGAAGGCCGGCCGCGGATGAGTTGTCGGCAGCAAGGCGTCGAAAACCGTTGCATGCTCACAATTCCTCTAATTTAAGGTTTTTTGAGAAACAGTTGGTACTGTTCGATTTGTCTCCTTGAGATCTACACAACCATATATACATCTTCACCAAACCACCGAATTTTCGCAGTGGGTGGTCAAAGATGACGGGAGGAGACTTTTTGCTATTGGAGAAGCTTATATTCTAGGACTCGCATGTTCTCGGAGCATCTCAAGCATGGCGTAAAGTGTTTTGTCATGCCAGGAATCCTCTGAGAGTGCGCCGTGCACAATGCATATAGGATCGAACCTATCAATCGAGGGGGGGGGGGGGACAGTTTGTAGAGTGAGCATTTAGAGAGTTTTATGAGAAATTCTCAGCCGCCCTACTCAGGAAATGCTGTACTCTGTTCCGGCGAGACGTTGGAGTGCGCTGTGCACAATGTATATAGGATCGAACCTATCAATCGACTGGGCGCGACAGCTCGCAAAGTGCGCCGCGGGCGTATTCTGAGCGCAATAACTCTGTCATGTTCGAGTCTTTCCGGCTGAAAGTTGTGGATTTTGTAGGCAATAGGAAGTTCAAGAAGCGCGCTGAAACATAGCGACGTAGCTTAAGACTGGAAAAAGTTACAGCGGTGCGAAAATGCAGGCAAACCTTGATTTTTTCCGAGTTCCGTCGACTACTACGGGAAGACGAGGCGAGCTAACGGCGTGCAAACTCGCGGACGAACAAAGCTCTGAAGGCACTTTACGATGGTCTGCTCGTAACTTTCCAGCTGCCTAAACTGCTTAGCCCCATCTGCCATTTACAACGGCGGACGGCAGCGGTGAAGCTTCTTCCGCCCTTACTCGCTCATGTTCGAGTTATCGAGCCGCAGCCAGGGTTCCATTCTGTTCAGATCGAAAAGCCCTATCGAACGGTATCGATTTCGACCAATTTTGAAAACATCGATTTTTTGACAGTTTCTCATGGAAGACGGCCTCCAGGCCGCGCCAGGCGGACGACGACGTCATCGAAAATCGATATTTCCGAAATTGATCGAGCTTTACACCGTTTCATACAGCTTTTCGTGCTGAATTGAACGGAGTTACTACGATTGGCGAGAACTGTAATCTGAGCGTGTAAGAGCACGGAGAACATAGGCCGTTGTTGACTAAATTGCATGCGCGGGCGTGTTCGGAGCGCGATAACTCTGTCAGCTTCCAGTCTTTCTGGCTAGACCGTGTGGATTCCGTAGGCAGTAGTATGCTCTAGTAAAGCGCCAAAGCAAAGCAAATTGTTTTACGAATTGGCAAGAGTCAATAGCCGAGTCCCCGAAGACATCGTGCGCTAACACTTTATCTCCGCTAATCATCTACAATAGTCGATCGCACAAGCATGTCGCAGCGGCCGTCGGCTTCGGGCGCAGAGAGCGTGGAGCCCGGCACATGGAGGACAGCGAGCTGGGGTCGGCGACGTCGTCCCTGGAGGAGAAGTCGAAGTCGGTGATCACCACTTGTCGGTCGGATCCTTGGCGACCTTAAGTGAGAGGCTTTAGGGGATGGAATGTTCCGCTGACGGCTGGGAATGTTACCGTACTATAACATTACAAAGCCTATGGGAAAGGCTAATGTTTATGTTCTTTCTATGCGTGTCTCTACTTATAGCTGGATACGGTAACCTTCTCGACCGTTACACCTCCCCCTTTCCTAAAATAGTCCGTCCTCGGACTTGAAATGACTCACCTACGAGGGGGGCTGCGGAGTTTGTTAGAGACAGTCGGCGATGGAGGCAGCGGGAACCAGAAGTTGGTTGTCCTCGGCCCATCCCAAGACTCTGGACCAGTTCGGGAGGGCTCGGAGTGATTCTGCGCTACCTAGGACGAATGTGCCATGCCGCGAACGTGTTAGGGCGACGTTCATACGCAGCGCGTCGTCCAAAAATGCCCCGCTGGATGCCTCGATTCCGGTTCGTGTGATCAACAGCAACACGAAATCCTTCTCTCGACCCTGCACCGAGTCGACAGTGTGCAGGTCGACATCCACATCGTGCGTGAACTGCTCGAGTCGTCGGAATTGGTCCTTGTAGAAGGTGATTATTGCCAACGATGACGAAGGGATTCCCTTTCGTAGTAGACCCTTGATGATAGTGCTGCACGTGTTAAGCTCCTCCGTGTTGGAATGCGAACCGCCTACTGACTTGATCGATGTTCCAGAGACGTTCACGAACAGGAACGGGATGTTCTGGTTGCTACACCGAACGTTGTCGAGGAAAAGTCGTCTGATGCAGGCGGAAGTGCCACTGACGAGCTTGTCCGCGTAGAATAAGGAGCTCGGCAAGGTGTTCAACTGCGGATGAGCTCGGTACGTCGTGCCTAACGAGGCAACTGGGACGACTTCCTTAGAGACGAGCAGGTCAATCACTCCCCTTGCACCGTATTGGACTGGTGAGGCTGTCCGAGGGCAGCGGATGTGAGGTGCGAGCTGCCGGACGTTGTGTGGAAATAGGGACCGGACGAACTTGCACGACATGTATCCGCTTTCCGGAATGTGCCGGTAGAACTCGAGAGGAAGGTTGCTGGTCACGCATTCTGCTCGTAGAGGTGGAAGCGCACGCGAGATGGTGACGAAACCTGCCCAAGGATGAGCGCTCATCAGTCGGTGGCTGAAGTTTTGTGGGGTCTTATCGCACAAATGACGAGAGAGGACCGTGAGTGTGGTCACTGGTTGTTTCTGTGGGGGTTCGTAGTCGGAACTGCTGGTGCCGGAAGGGTGAGAAGACCCTGAGACGGAGGAGGAAGTGGAAGACGTCGACGACTGGGAGGACGTGGTAGATGTTGAACTAGACGGTTTGCCGGGATTTATCTGGAGAGGATTCGATGACTGCGTCGAGTTCGCCGAATGACTGCTAGTATAAGTGGGTTGGGCGGAAATAGCCCCATGAAGTGACGCTTGAGCGTCCTCTGACCCTTCGGATGTGGACTTAACGAAAGGAGAGTCCAGAATCCTGGGAGAGGCCATATCGACATCCAGAGGAACCTCCAGCGGCTCGGAGAGGATGGAGGACCCGCGTTCTAAAAGGGGCTGACATAGAGAAAAACTAAGGAACGGTGATAGTAAAATGTGTCGTATTTAATACCAAGATTTAGCTACCTGATCCATCAGCATCTTCCATATGCCCGGAGTTGTGCTGATGAGCCGGTGGTGAGGTCGTATGAGCGTTGCACGGGCTAGAACCGTCTGACATGACCGGTGTTCGGGCCACGTCTATCTGAAACATAACGTTTGTACTAGAATCGGCGGTACTGGGCGGTAAGTCACCTGAGCGAGGGTGACGAGGCGAATTAAGACGGAACGGATGGAGTGACGTTAAATTATGTAGGATTCCAAAGAATGCTTCATAATGAGCACCGAAAGGAATCAGAGGGGAGGACGAACGCGTGTGCGGAGGAGCCGGAGAAGTAGAATGGTATCAAAGTGAAGCTAGCCGCTTCCTGAGCCGGGTGTTGTATCTATGTGGTGTGGGGGATGATGAGGTTTTCTCCGGGGCCGGAATTTCTTCATAATGGTATCCGGGAAGCTGCACTGCTACGGAAGCCGTCTTCTGAAGAGTCTCAAGCTCCGGGAGGGGCTGCCACGGAGAAGAGAACACAGGTCCGGATGAAGCGAAGCAACGTTTTACTTGATTCATGTGGACCCTCTTGGGCTGCGAGTGGGGGATGTTATACTTACTATGGTGAGGTGAGGGTGATCCACTTCTATAACCCTGAATTGGCCCAGCCATGGGTAGCACAATTTCGAAGATAGCCCGATTTTCGGAGCAAAATCCCGGAGAAAGACCCTGTCTCCTACCTTGATGGAGAGGGGCTGTAAAGCGGATCTATCGTACTGGCGCTTGTGTATCTTGCTTTGTTGTAGATTGAATGTGTAGGCGGATGACCATGCAGAGTGCAAAGCTGACAGAAGCGACTCTTTGTAAATGCTGGCATCTTGATCGGAAGGAATGTGACGGGCTGCTGAGTGTTGAATAATCAAGTCAATGTTGAGTGTTGGATCACGTCCAAACATGAGAAAGAAAGGCGTGTCGTTGGTGCTATTGTGGACGGTGGTATTGTATGTGAAAACGCATGCTGGAAGGAAATGGTCCCAGTCTAGCTGGTTTTCATGGATGTATGTGCGCAACATTGCCTGAAAGGTAGCGAACACCCGCTCACAAAGCCCGTTTCCCTCATGGTGGTATGGAGTGCAGAAGTAGTGGTTTACTCGTAGTAGGCGTCCTAGTTCCGTCATCAAATCGCTCTTTAGATACGATGCGTTATCCGATATGAGCTCTGTCATTACGCCGAACTTTAATATACATTCGTTCATGAGGGCCGCAGCGACAGACGTGGACGTGCAATCTGGAAGAGGAGTGGCTATAGCATACTTCGAAAAGTGGTCTATCGCGCAGAAGATGTATCTGTTTGATCGAGAAGTGGGGTGATAAGGTCCGCTCAGGTCAAGGAACACTTTTTGGAAAATCGCGGTAGCTGTGATGGGAATAAGTTTCTCGCGGTTTAGAGGATGACTTCGCTTGCGTTGACACTCCTCGCATGAGCGAACGAAGGTGTAGATGTCCTGCTTCATTGTCGGCCAGTAGTACTTGCGCGAAACCTTAGCAAGAGTTTTCTTCCAGTTGAAGTGACCACCCGTTGAAGGACTTGTATGCAACGCTAGACAGACTGGCTCGCGCAATTTTTCTGGAATAAAGAGCGCGAGATACTTGCGTCCTGCCTGAGTGGCGTTGTAGTACAGGCAACCGTTGTTTCGAATGGTGCACTGATCTGCCAACTCTAAGTGGCGCAGTTTGTTTTCTTCAGGAGTCCCAGGCGCGCGTTTCCAAAAAATGCATCACAGCACTACAGAGGGGATCCTGCTTTTGCTCTAGAAGGGCATCATATGGACGTATGCGAGTGAAAGGTGCTACTGGTGATGCTGGCTGCTGCGCCAAACACCTCGGGAATTCCACGACGTCTTCAGCTTCGGGTGAGCCGTCTACGAAGCGGTTCTTCTCGTTCTCGAAACGACTAAGACAGTCTGCGACAACATTTGATTTCCCTTTAAGGTATTCTATCCGAATGTTGTAGCTTTGTAACTCAACTACCCAGCGAGCTAGATTGTCATGCGTTTTACCGTGTTGTAGTAAGAACGTCAGTGGCTTGTGGTCACAAAAGATCCTAGTGAGGTTGCCGTAGATGGTAGCGCGGAAAAATCTTAAAGCGCTAATCATGGCGAACAACTCTATGTGAGTCGGGCTCCACTTTCGCTGTGCATCGGAAAGCGTCTTGCTAAAGAATCCAACAGCTGCCAAAGTCTTACCGTCTTCCTGATGCTCAAATAAAGCTGCACCCACTGCAACCTTGCTGCCGTCCGCATGCAAGATAAATTCTTTGTCCTTGGGGAAAGCCAAACAAGGTCGTGAAACCAATACCTGCTTAAGCCGGTTGAACGCATCTTGTTGAGCTTGTCCCCAGGAAAACTTCGCCAATCCTTTACAAAGTGCATACAGTGGTGCCGCAATCTCTGCAAACCCTTTGATGAATTTCCGGAAAAAGTTGGCCATACCGAGGAAACATTTCACTTCTTTGATGGTTTTTGGCGGCGTCATTTTTTGAATCGCTGCAATGTTGCGCTCAGCAGGGTAGTACCCATTCTGGGCGATCTCGTGACCAAGAAATGTGATTTTGGACTGAGCAATATTCGTAAACTTTTTACCCGATACCTTGATGTTAAAGGTGCGGAATCGCTGAAATACCTTGCGCAGAGATGATAGGTGGGCCTGGAAATCGTTATTGAAGACAATTATATCGTCCAAGTACGCCAAGCAGTTGTCATCTAAACCAGCGAGTATGCGAGACATTGCACGCGAGAAATAAGCTCCGGCGTTACGTAGTCCAAAGGGGAGATAAACGAACTGATATACTCCTCGGTGTGTTGCCCATCCGCACTTCGCTTGACTTTCGGGAGCGAGCAACAACTGCAAATATCCAGAGGCCAAATCCAGGGAGGTGTAGTACCTATTGCCTGCTACCTTAGCTAAGATGTCCTCGATACGAGGTAGTGGATACCGATCAGGAATGGTGATCTCGTTTAGCGGCCGGAAGTCTAGGCATACTCTGAGAGAGCCGTCCTTCTTCCTGACCAATACCGTGTTGTGTATCCAAGGAGCATCACTTTCTACGATTCGCCCAGCCTTCAGTAGCTTCTTAATATGGTCGTCTAGTTCCTTTTGGAACTTCACGGGAATTCGTACAGGTCGCGGATTGGTAGGAGGAATTTCGGTCGTTGTTTTAATGTGAATTGGGGAAGCCTCATAAGAGCCCAGGTCGTATGATGACGAGGAGATACGATCACTGAACTCCAGAAGTAACTGGCGCAGCTGTAGTCTTTGGTGGTCAGTTACGTCGGCATGAGAAAGGTCGATGTTGTAAGCTGTATGCGCATCACAATTTGTGTTTGAGAAGGGAGGATCATTGTTCTTCTGGCTTGACGTTAACGAGTTACTGGCTGAGCAATCCTCTTCCATGGAGGTGGAAGCAGGATTTATCTGGTATAATGTTAATGAGCCATTAGCTCGCTGTTGACAGAAGTTGTGCTAAAACCACTGTCCTGGATCAAAAAGAGTTCCCTCATCGTCTTCGGAAAGCGGCTGAGCCGTCGCTAGCCATTGGTTCTTGAAGATTACTTTGACTATGAGGAAAGGGTTCGAGATGAGCAGGCGAGCGTTACTCTTAAGGAACACTGCTGGTGCTACGAAAAGCTCATTATCGCTCAGTAAACTAGCCGACGACAGCATAACCCTGCAGTTTTCTGCTGATGGTGCTACTGCGCAAGGAACAAAGGTTTCTGTACCAGGTTGGAGCAATGTCGTCTCCGCGGCACGGACCGAGAACTGGGTTACGTCGGGAACAGTGATGCTCTCTTGTGCGGCACAGGTAAGGATTTGGACATAGTCGTTGCCGACATGAAAAAGTCGCTTTTGGTAGTCCATACTCCATGACGGGAGGCGTCCCAGGAGGTCATTCCCAAGTATAATATTGTAGGAGTCGGCGCGAGACGATATGCATTGGCTGTCCGTGAAATGTAGTGTCTGGTGTATTTTCTGGTTTGCTACCTGAATAAGAACGTCGGAGCGTCCTACGAATTTGACTGGAATACCAGCCATGCCGACCGCCGCGGGAACCAGTGTTGCCTCCAGATGGGTTATTCCAAGGAGGGGCATGAGAGCTTTGCTGGCCACCGTGATGCCTGCACCAGTATCAACCAAGGCTAGCATGCGGATCACGTTCACACGAACTGGAATTTGTGCCACGAAAAACGCGTGATCCGAACCCAATGAGAGCACATGCATGGGTACTGTAGTAGCTCTGGGAGGCCATGTATCCCCACTGATTTCTATGCGCGAAATATCGAGTTCCAACGATGGGTGCTCCGACAAGGAACTCACCTGAAGCTGTCTCAAAGGAGAGACCGGACTCAGCGGTACCATGGGAAGGGTTGGCTGGCTTCTAGCTGTAAAGCTATGTATGGAAGAAAGAAAGTTGTGATATTGTGAGCGGAGGTATGCCAAGAAGAAAGCCTGCAATAGACGCAAGGAAACTATGAAGCAGCAAACGGATACCCATAGATGGAATAATGAAATTCCAGACCACGGCCATGACCAAGATGGTAGAGCGGTCGAACCAGAGTGTTGACTGGAAACTTGGTGAGAGGCCAGCACGGAAGAGACGTATTTCGAGAGTCGACTATGGTCCTTGCTTAACCACAGCTCATGCAGTTGATCACGCTCCGTTAGCTCGCTCAGGTTCGTGAGGACCAAGTTGTGAAAAATAGTGAGACGAGGTGGAGACAGAAGCGATGACGGGTCAGAAAACGAGGAGACCGTCTGAATGTTTTGCGCCAAAAGAGGTGAAAACGTGCCTTTTTGTGGATCGAATTCTTGCCAAACGTCCTGATGATGAACGACCACTGGTTGACTGATTTCGCAGTCAATGCGCGCAGCATGCTTCACGACGATATTTGTATTGGGGTCAATGAAGCTACGCCACCTAGATCCGCTAGGAAGGACTACTTCTATCTGCGGCAGAGTGAAACATGTGTCGTTGAAAGCGAGGAATCGAAGAGAGGCAGGGGCAAAGATACGCAGCGTCGAACCTGAACATAACCACCTCCAAGGTGAGTCGCCATAATGTCGCTCCTGTTCAAAATACTTCGCATGGTGCGGGTTGCGTCTACTCGCAGGGCTGCTTGTACTGAAAGAGCCAATGCATTTGTTCGATCGCACAGGGCCTGTATGGCCTGAGTGAACAACAGGTTCAACGAGGTCTGGACTGCACCCTCTACCGCAAGCAGCTGCGAGGAAAGTTGGTTGGTGGTGACGAGGCCAACGCTACCGAGTGCTCGGCGAGCTCTACGGGCGTGGGTGATGGCATAACCCTGATCTGTGATGGTCAACTCCTTTGCGCAATCGAGAACCGCCGTGCTCTCTGGGGACCACGACAAGGCGAATTTCTTTGAAGAGCTGATCCAGACATTGCCCATCGAGTACCCTCGCATCTTAGAAACCAGTATGTAGCCACACTCTTCTTCGTGATCATATGACCACACCAGAGCGGAACCGTCTTCTAGAATGCAAGCTTCATCTTTGTACCTGCAAGAGGATATATCCCCTACAGGTGAAGCGACAGATAAACTGCCATGAAACGCATGGACTGTCGAATTGTACAAGAAACAGTTCGTCACCTGAAGACTATGCTCTACACAGCAGCCGAAGGGAGCCGAAGGGAAATCGAACACCAGTGTGTTAGACGTCCGCCAAATACCACCACTAAAAGTCATGTCGCCATGCACACATCTTTTGAGACGAGACATCAATCGACATTCTTCAGGAGAAACCGGCAGATGGATCTCTGAATGTTGTTCGCGGTGGGCGCCAAAGAAATTGACCGAGTAAGTGACAGCCTGACGTACTATCTTGCAATAAGCTGCCGGCGAGGAATACTGCTTAGTATTGGGACGAAACACCTGTAGTGTAAGTGAGTCCAGGTTGTCAGAGATGTTTGGAGATAGGCGGGAGCAATTGTATGAGCTTGGTATGAAGAAGGTACTAGCGGTGCTGTCCTTAGGGCAGAGCCAAACGTTACTACCGGAAACTGGGGCGAAAAGAGACAGTATTGCCAACGAAATGGTCATGAGAAAGCGTACTTGAGGCAAAGATGAGGAGGAGGCGTGCTTGGGGCTCGAACCCTCGAAGGCCGTTTGTGCAAGCTCGTCGTTACGCTGGAGCAAAGCGGCCATGCGCGAAGAGGACTGATCGAGCTGAGCTTGGGCATCGTCCATGGACCGCGCCATTTGAGCAATGCGCTGCTGAATGTGATCTAGCGATTCATCCCAGGGAGTAGCGGACGCAACTGCTGGTTCGCAAGACATTAATGCCGTGCCACGCGAAGGATATCTTCCCGAGTTGTAAGCATGGTTAAACCTATTAAATGACTCACTGTTGTCCCTTGGAGTCCTCGGAGTCTTCTTCTTTGGTGACGGGCATTGCGAAATATAGTGACCGATACCTCCGCAGTTGTAGCATTGCCGGCGGTCGCCTGGTGCCGGGCGCTGAGCAAACGAGCGCTGAAGAGGAGCCGTTATACGACGTTCGTGGGTTGGAGAATTTCGAAAATTCCTATTACCTGAGGGGCGACGGGAATCTCTACTTACTACTTGCACATCTACAGGGGCTCCTACCGGGTTCATCAAGCGCACGCTTGCGGCTTCCTCCAAAAGCTGTTCAACCATCTGCGCCTTGTTGACTGCTTGCTGAAAAGTCGATGGGTTATCGAGTTTAACGAAGTAGCGGATATTACTTCTTAAGCGGGCCACAAACTCTTCAAGAACCCTTTCCTTTTGTGATGATGGATCCTGACCAGCTGTAGCGGCGCGCACTAAGTTGAGGATCTTGTTCGCGAAAGCGGCGGATGACTCTCCAGGCTCTTGCTTGCAAGAAGATAGCTTTTGGCGGGCAACATAACCTTGCTGAGGACTCTCAAAATAGTTTCTCAAATGAGTAACCACCCGTACGAAATCCTTCTTACCTTCTTCATCCAGTTCTTCAACCTTCTCTCTTGCAATGCCGTCTAAATACCCGATCAGAAAATTAGCTTTCTGCTCGTTGGAAAGCGCCGCGCCACGGAGCCTCATGATATCCTCTAGTCGACGAAGCCAGATAGAAAACTGCGCGACCTCTTCGGTGATTCCGGAAAACGGTGTGATTGACATCGATCTGGCTTCTTGTCCTAGAATCGCCACCTGCGGGAGAGCATCAAGCCGCTCTCCGACTGCTGAGAAGGTTTCGTTCAGTTTGGTAGAAAGAGTAGCATTACCTTCATTGACCTTCTTCGCTGACGCTTCCGTCTGAGTGCGCGAGTCCTGCCATACTATTGGATAGCGTTTGCCGTTGCGTCCCGAAGTACCTTGGTGTCCCGACCATGTACCACTTCGGAGTCGTCCACGTCAAGTAGAGCCGTAGCCAAGGCGGCGGTAGCAGCATCAGCCGGCTTCGTGTCCCCAGCTGAATGCTTGGTCTTGGCCTCTGCCAAAGCGGAAACTGACCGTGTAACTGGCATAAGCTTGTTCCTGAATTACAGGAGTGGAGAATGAATCCCGACTGAGCTCGACGTTCATTTATACGCGCTTGGCCAAAGGCTAACGAGAGATAAGCGTGGGGGGGGGGGGGGCGGGAGAGAGAGAACTGCAGCAGCCAAGACGGGCAGAGAAGCGACTTCCTATGCAGCCGAGGAATGCATTTGCTTACTGAGAAACTCCCAAGTTGCCTCCGATCATGCTGACGATTGTCACCCGACGTGCGTAACGCTGGGAAATTCTGCGCCTCAGCCGCGGGTGATGAAGATCAAGACCGCTGAGAGCAGCAATAGGACCGAATTCAATAAGAGGGACTGTTCCTTTGGAGTTGGCCCCCCGTGAGCGTGACCGCCAACGTCAATGTCCTTTTCCATGCGAGACGCACCAACTTTTCGGAGCCGAAGTCTCACCGCAAGACGTTCCTCGACACACCGCTGAACCACCGTCAATGGGAGGCCGATGGACAAGGCACACCATCGTGGAGCGTCTGCTTCAACAGCGGCGACATCGACCACTCGAATTCGAGCGGCCATCGCCGAATAGCGCTCCTGAGCGATCAGTGATGAGGGAATCCCCCTCCCTTTTATGTAAATAGAGTAAAAAAAACGAGGCTGAAATCGAACAAAAACTTATTTTGTTTTGTTTTGTTATGTAAATGTGCGCACACTTAATAAATATGTACAATATATACAATGTTTTCCGCGGATGGACCTCTACGCGCTTTATCAGCGCCAACTGCGCATAACCGTGTCGCCTTTTCAACCTGATAACTCTTAACCAGTTTCATCACACAAGTCCCATGGGACGACCATTCCCTACCTTTGCATTGTATGCTATTGAATGGCCCCAAAACTCAATTGCTATGGCGACAAAAACTCAACTTTTCAACTCTTCTGTAGAACTCAAAACCACTGGCCATTTTCGAAAAAATAATTATGGCTGGAATTGAACTATGCTCTCTTAATATTAACGAGTCTTTATCGAGAGCGATACTATCGGGGGCAGGCGCCTAGTCCCCGGAGTTTGCTAGCGATGTTCAAAGAGTGCACGGTTCGATCCCAGAAAAACCGAAAAGTCATGAAAGCTAGCTGTACACGGGTCTTCTCTCCATTGACGGTCGTCCCTTGAGCTTCTCCCCTTTTCCCAAACTAGGGCAACTGGTATAATGGTAATGCCCAATTAGGGCGAAAAAAGAGGAAGAAAATACTCACCGCCGTCCTCTGTGCCGACTCGCTGCTACCAGTCAATAGCCGAGTCCCCGAAGACATCGTGCGCTAACACTTTATCTCCGCTAATCATCTACAATAGTCGATCGCACAAGCATGTCGCAGCGGCCGTCGGCTTCGGGCGCAGAGAGCGTGGAGCCCGGCACATGGAGGACAGCGAGCTGGGGTCGGCGACGTCGTCCCTGGAGGAGAAGTCGAAGTCGGTGATCACCACTTGTCGGTCGGATCCTTGGCGACCTTAAGTAGAGAGGCTTTAGGGGATGGAATGTTCCGCTGACGGCTGGGAATGTTACCGTACTATAACATTACAAAGCCTATGGGAAAGGCTAATGTTTATGTTCTTTCTATGCGTGTCTCTACTTATAGCTGGATACGGTAACCTTCTCGACCGTTACACAAGGTTACGACGTGCGAAAATGCAGGTTGGACATGTGTGACACCATTTTTTCAAATTTCGGTTGACCTCCGCGGGTAAATGAAGCGAGCTAACGGTATGTAAACTCGCGGACGAGCAAAGCTCCGAGGGCACTTTACGATGGTCTGCTCATAACTCTCCAGCTGCCTAAACTGTCTTAGCCCCATCTGCCATTTTACAACGGCGGACGGCAGCGGTGAAGCTTCTTCCGCCCTTACTCGCCCATGTTCGACTTATCAAGCCGCAGCCAGGGTACCACTCTGTCCAGCTCGAGAAGCTCTATCGAATGGTGTCTATCTCCACCAATTCTGGGAATATCGATTTTTTGACAATTTCGCATCAAAGCGAGGCGGCTCAAGGCCGCGGCAGAAGGACAATGACGTCATCGAAAATCGATATTTTTGAGCCGGGACAAAATTCCTCGTCCAAAATCATCTAGGGGTTATTTGGAGCGCTGATTACGAATCCGACGTCCGTTTTTGAAAATTCCACCAATTTTGATAGGTTTTGGATTTTCTTCTGGATAACTGAGGGTAGTCGGGTCAGGATCACCGATTTTGCTCAAACTTCACATAGGGCTTATTCCTAGTGCCGAACACGATGCGGAGGTCCATTTGAACGATTATGGCAGGAGACCACCCATACCGATAAGTGGGGGTGGTCAGTGATCCTGACCCTACCAAACTCAAATGGCTGTAACATGCCAAAATCGGTAGAATTTTCAAAAACGGACGTCGGATTCTTAATCGGCGCTCCAAATAACCCCAGACGATTTAGGACGAAGTTTGGACAAGAAAATTTGGCAAATTTCGAAATCATCGATTTTCGATGAGTCATCGTCCGGGCCGGCTCGGCGAAGAGCGAGCGCCCGCGTCCTTGAGGAATATTGTCAAAAAAACAATTTTCCCGGAATTAGGCGATATTGACACCGTTCGATAGAGCTTTTCGAGTTGAACAGAACGATACTATCGTGAGGCAAAAACTCAAATTTGGGCGAGTAAGGGCGGACGACACTTCACCGTTGCCCTCCGCAGTTCTAAAATGGCAGCTGGGAAAGATGCAGGTTAAGGCCCCCGCAGACTTCTGCGGCGTTGCCGCTGCCCTATGCTTAACCATAGGGCAGGGACATACTTTTGAAATGCACTGTATTGCCATTGACGAATACGGGGAGGGATACTCATTTCCTCGTCCTCGTGAAGTGTTCCCAAGGTGAAAAAGTTCTGCAAAACTTTAAAAAAGCTTCTGTTACTTACAGGTATACTGACATATAACCTGCCTGCTCACACCAAGGAAATTGGAATTTTTTCAGCTATTCCGGTTTGCTTTCATCGATAATCGATTTTCAATTTAGGATCACCAGGACCTCCAGGAGCTGATGGTGTGATGGGCATCAAAGGACTGCACGGTGAGCCCGGTGAGCCCGGGCCACCCGGCTATCCAGGCGAACCAGGCACACCGGGCGAACCGGGCTTGCCAGGCGCTCAGGGCCCGTCGGGTCCCATCGGAAATACGGGCATGTGGGGAAAACGAGGAGAACCTGGTGAGTGCCACACCTTTCCCACTTTTCCCTAACACCGAACTCGAAGCTCTTCGCTGTTCAAGGCACCCTAGCAATCGCTTTTTGTCGAAATTTCAAATCGACACGACGCTAACTGTGATTGCCAATGTCATCCGAATTAATCACACCGGCAATCGTCGTCTGATTGAAGGCCACCAGCGAGGTGCTAATGTGGGAGCCTGTCCGGTGATGTGGCCAGCTAGAAAAAGGCGTCACTCGGACCACAATTTCAATCACCTGGCCGAGCACAATCTCGTTCAAATCGGACCATATCGAGAGGTCTTTACGTTGGAAGGTGTTCTTGGCGAGAGATTTGCTGAGAAGTCAGCTATGTCGCTTTCACCATCGAGATGGTGAATCCTTGCACGGAAATGAGCAGGGCGTCTGTAGTGCTGTTTATTTATTAACGTCGAAAATATGCGCCTAACTTTTGGAAGACAGGAAGGAAACCGCAACAGCTGTGGTTGAAAAAGCATAGGTTCGAAAAATTATCAAGTTATCACATTTACAACGGCAGTGCAGAAGTAAAACAAGTAGGCTTTATTTGGTCCGCAGAAAATTTTGAAATCACTACTGTGCTTCCCAGACAACGCCCTACAATCCCATATATTAGGAGGGGGGGGGGGGGGGAGGGAGGGCAAAAGTAATGAGACTCGCCATGTCGTGCCCATATATGTCCTAACTGAAGTCCGGTTTCGTGCTTCTCGTATTTGTATGTTTGTTTGCTACTTACTGAAGGCCACCTGAGAAGTGACCACTTTCGCCCTTTCCAGAAGCATGCCAAAACCCCAGTCTGTCTCATGCCGAAACCCTAGTCTGACGAGTCGACCTGTGTCGCGAAAATCTCCCCCAATTCCCAACCCCGAGCAGCCTGGGCTCAATATTCACGCAAGATGAGAAGTACGTCTTCTACCTTAACCCTACCAAGCAGCGAGTCTGGGTGAGGCCTGCTGACCTGTTACCAACCTTCGTTCAGCGAGATGTTCACGGCGAGAAGCATCTTTGGAGCTTTTGGGTCTGCGCCCATGGATCGGTTTACCGGAAGCTGTTTCCCAAGAGCACTACGATGAACTCCAAGGCCATGGTGAACGAAATAGAAGAGATGGGCCGGCGACTCGAACTTATTCGGTCTCAGCGTTTCAAGAAGGCCCTCCTCTTCGACAACGCCGCACCCCATTGGCGGAATAGGCTTGCCTAGCTGGGCTACGTTCACATGCCTCACCCACCGTATTCGCCGGACATCTCTCCATGCGACTACCACTACTTCTTGAGCCTATAGGAGTTCATGGTCGGAAGGGACACAAGGACCCAAGCAGACCTCGACAACCATAACGAGCAGAGGATCAGCACCAGACCCAAGCAGTTCTGGAAGGGTGGAATCAGGAAGTTGGCTGATCGATGGCAGGAAGGTCATTGACGTTAGCGGCGAATACATTCCTCAGCACCGTTGAGTTGTAATTGAGTTATAAACAGATAAAGAAGTTTGTTGAATTTGTCTCATTACGTTTGGCCTAACCTAAAACGTATAAAGGATAAGGATAAAGGACGGCGTTACTCAATCCCTTCTGGGATGCGCCAGCGCATTCTACTTCTACGGGATGTCGTGGAGGCGACATGAATGCGTATTTGGCCATACAACATTGACTTGCGGTGGCCAGCCGATGAACAAGTCAGCGCTTTATTCTTCCCAGACAAGTCTGGTACCAATTCAACGACCCCGGAGGGATGGAAGGCTTAGTTGGCCTGGGCGGGAAATCCGAACCAGGTATCGGGTGCACCCGACAGTCGCGCGTCACGCACCCTAAAACGTAATGAGACAAATTCAACAAATTTCAACGATCGCTTTGAGAATCTCCACGATCTCTTCCTCATAAGATGAAGCCTCGATCCCCATGTCTGCCGTGGTGACAACTTTGGGCCGACTGCCAGAATGTGGCCGTTTTGTGGCTGTTGCTGGTGATCTTCTTGATTGTGGTGGTTTTTTCTTCGTGGGTAAATAGACGGCAAGGAGATGGAACAGTACTTGATTCGGCCGAGACAAAAAGCGACGTCGTCGACCTTGAGATCGTGATTGGAATCGGCGCCATCACAGCCACTGACTGCTCAACGACGTGCTCTGCGATTGGAATGGCGACACCATTGCGAATACCTATCACCGCGAGTGGACAGCGATTAGTGAGCTGGCGAAGGCGGTTCACTTCGGGCACATGGCCGTTCAGCTGAAACAGCTAATATAACATAAACGATAAAGAACGGCGTTTATCGATTTCGGATGCGCCACGCACTAAACTTCTACGGGATATCGAGGAAGCAAGTTGAATAGTATTTGGCCATACAACGACTTTCGTTGGCCACCTGATAAAAAAGTCAGCTCTTTGTCCTTCCCTGACAAGTCTGGCACCAATTCTCCGATCCCGGTGAGATGGAAGGCTTGGTTAGCTTGGGCGGGAAATCCGAACCGGGAATCTGGTATCGGGTAACGCGACAGCCGGTGCCTCCTCCGACTGCGCTACACGCACCCTCGTAGAAAATGAACTAAATCGTTTCTGAGACTCTTAGTGGTCAACTACAGATGAAATGCCAAAGAGGTAAAAAGACAACTACCTTGAATGCGTGCAAGGCGTGTGTATTCGTTGGCTTGCGGTGGGGATCGAGGCACTTATATAGGCCGATGGAAGAAAGCTGAGACGAGGATGATTTCGGAAATCCTAGCGGTCAACTGCCGGTGAATGTGGGTGATGTTTTGAGACAGGTGCGCAAAATGACAAGCAGTTTCTGCAATGGCTGTGGAACATCCACTTGCCTAGACCAGAAAGCAAAGGCAAGATCAACATCTTCACCTGTAGAGCTGGCACGTAATTTTCGAAGTTTATTAATTAATTTATTTATTGGTTTATTTGTTTATTGAAATATTCTGTGTAAGACAAGAGTGAGATAAAACTGCACTACTACAAATACCAAAAATAACAAACAAAAGTGGTTCCTAAATATCTACGCATAGAGAATTTTGCTGCGTTGCGTTTCAAAGAATATTTGGATTCCGAGAGGGAGGTAGTTTTATTAAGTTATAGGTAGGCTAAACCTGCTCTAACTGTGAAAAACTTAGCTCTTTCGGTGGTCTTAGGCTTTCTGAGAAGAATTCGATCGTGGCTAAAAGGACGTCTAAAATTTCATCTGATAGTGAAGCTGTCAAAAAAGCACACAGACAGCTTAACAATCTCACTGTATCAGTTCAATAGACTTGTTGTTCGGCGCCTTCAGGAGCGTGTCTTAGAAATTTATCATTTTCTGCACTTCACCATTCCTATTCTTCACGGTGTTGTTTTTCAAACTTGTTTCAGCCTTCGCCAAGATCTCTCGTTAGTTGATTGCTTTCTTCCAGGGATTTCCATGCATTAAAAATAAACAAATAGCGTAGAAATCGCCGCATTGAAACCGCTTATGCGTGGTAAATTTTGAGCGGTCTTGTTTAAGGTGCTGCTGAACTGGCGGAGAAAAGTCGAACATCAG
Organism: Heligmosomoides polygyrus bakeri; assembly: GCA_947359475.1. NCBI lineage: Eukaryota > Metazoa > Nematoda > Chromadorea > Rhabditida > Heligmosomidae > Heligmosomoides > Heligmosomoides polygyrus. Next base: position 89,772,538 of record OX375866.1, on the reverse strand, counting down.
TGCTTGAACATCCTGTCACTAATAGGTGAATTGCGTACGGCGGGTAGTTGTCCTTCTTACTACTTCCTTGGAAGTTCATATGTAGTTGACCACTAAAAGTTTCAGAATTGATTTAATTCGTTTTCTATAAGGGCGCGTGTAGCACAGTTGGAGGACGTGACGGCTGTCGTATGCACCAAAGACCAGGTTCCCGGTACGGATTTCCAGCCCAGGCTAACCAAGCCCTCCACCCCTCCGCGGTAGAGGAATTGGCACCAAACTTGTATGGGAAGGATAAAGCGCTGACCTGTTTATCGGTTGGCCACTGCGAATCATTGTATGGCCAAATACGCACAGAAATCGTCTCCACGACATCTCGCAGAGGTAGAATGCGTGGCGCATTCCAGAAGGGATTGAGTAACGCTTCTTTGTCTTTACCGTTATCCAATTTCTATAACTATCAAGTGGCTGGTCCTGTGGTTGAGCACTCATGCTTTGTTGCGATCATAAAACTTTAGCGCCAGACAGAACTGGAACTAGCGCCATCTGCAAATCGGACAGGATTGCTCGACGCCATTCCACCACCGGCGGTGTTTGATCGAGTTTCGGAAAATTCTTGCCTTAGCTGTGTTAAATTGTCCTACATAGGTGCCGGAATTGGGAAGTCAGTTAGTGTCTTATCTTTCTAAGATAAGACACTGACTAACATCCAGCAAAGAGAAAAATCGCCTGGGTCATTTCGGCATGCGACAAGAGTGGATGGAGACGTTTCCAGAACGGTTGTTAACATTAACAGTACCGGGAATCATTTGTTTGAAACTTTGCCGGCGATAAGAGTATGAGGTAGCAATAGCCACTAGGCAATCCTTTTTTGAGATGCGCCACGCTTTCCAATTCCATAGATTATCGTGGAGGCAGTTTGAAGATACGTATTTGGCCTGTAGACGGACTTTTTGCGGCCATCCAAAAGATAACTCATGTTGCGTCCTTCCCAAACAAGTCTGTAAGCAATTCGCTGACCGGATGGAAGGATTGGTTGGCCTGAAGGATTGGTTGGCCTGGGCCGAACCCTTGGTAGTGTTGCTTCCTTTAATCCCCAAGGTTGGCTAAACAAATGACAAAAATTTAAAGCAGAAAAACATCTACAGTTCTTTTTTTTTGCGCTTTTCTTAGAGAAGCAAAGTGAATTTCAGGACCACCAGGAGCTCCAGGAGAGCAAGGACTTCCCGGACGAGACGCCGACTACTGCTCATGCCCCAATCGCACAAGCAGGAAACTGTGAAAATATGTATTTATTCGCTGTCGTTCCATTTCCATCGATGAAGTAAATGTATTCCGTGGCTTTAAAAAACAATGTCGAGTGGTTTTCTTATTTTTGTCATGAATTTTGTCATGTTAGGTTGTCAGTGGTTCTTGGTGTGCGCCTCGAGGTTGTTATGCTGGACCTTTTCTTACCAGAAAGTCTGACGTCTGGGCTTGCCTGTCTTCGGAGGTGTTTGATTCACCAAAGGGGTGCCTTCGCTTCTCTATGACTACTCTATGTGTTATCACGATGGAATATTGAATGGGAGGCGCTCATGAATGCGGCCGGAGCTAAATCCTACCCCAATTTACCTCGACGACCATTTTCCGGGAACTTACCTCTGTTTCTGATTCATGACAGCCAAAGCAACGGTTTTGCGCCGCTGCCAAGAAAAGATTGCATTGGGTCAGAAATTAGCAGCAGAGCAAAACCCTGGTAACAGGCGACGCGCTGGCGAGGTAGCATTTACCTCGAAACTTACCTCTGGTTTTCTCCGCCGGGTGTTCATGAATCGCGCGTAAGTGGGGAGTGGCGGTAGGTTTCGCACTTACCTGCCGGTAAGTCGTTCATGAATCCGGGTCCTGCTGAACAAGAACCCACGATCAGTGCTATTCATTTACTACGTCTTGGTTGAACTCCAGACTTTATTCATGAATTATTATTTTCTAACCCTCCCCCTCCCTCACCAGAAATAATCTCCACCCAACGGAGAGTTGAACTCATGGATTTCCTGTGCTGTGGCTGTTTGTCTTCAGGCAGCACAAACACATGTCCATCCGTTGTATGGAGCCGGTACACTTGAACTTGTGCGGGTTTCCGAGTTGTGAATCTCCTCCCATCCGACGGGTCCCCCGACAGCGAATTTGGGCCAAACAAACAGCCGAATACAATTAATATGGCACGATGACGTCACACGGTGCACTTCCGGAGCGGGCGTGGCGATTCACTCGACACGAATCGTGACCGGTCGACCTAGCCCGGTGGAACCGCTTCCCGGGCCTGGAGACGAGTACTTTCTTCCTGGTTGAGAGCCCAAAGACCCTTCTATTAGATTGTTGCAAAAATAATTACCGAAATAGGCGTCGCAGTTCAAAAAAAGTAACTCAGCTCAATCACAACTGAATTCGCCAGAACAAAAATGTTTCGATTCAACACCGCTCTATCAGCATCACGGTCGCGCGTATATCCTTCCACAGTAGAAATCTAGATCACAAGAATTGAAGAACTTTCAGAGAACGGCTTCAAAGCGGTCCATATTATGAAACTGCTGCCGTCGCCGGTTTGCGTATACGTACATTGGATCCGAATGGATCATTTCCGGAATTCTGATTCGGATATTCTCACCCGAGCCATCCAGAAATCCGAGCCCCACGAAATCGCCGTTATCCGAATCATCCAAAAACCCGGAGTCCGCGGAATTGCGTTATCCGAATCATCTGATTATCTGAAAGCTTCCGATTGAATCCAATGTAAAATCGAGAGTCAGTTGAGAAGAAGCCTGGAGAATAAGGAAGGCCAGGGGGAACCTCAATGCCTAACTGCGCTAATTTCTGCCAGCTGACTTCCGATGAATGAGAATGAGGTTGTCCTGAACCCTCACTGTTCACCACTCACTCACAGTCTCGACCACATTCTTGTAACATTTCAAACATCGTTTTCAAATCACAACAGTGAGACACTTCTGATGTGACTGCTCTGGGTTGCAAGATGCTGTAGTCGATCAAATCTTTGCAACACTACCAAACAGTCAACAAAGCCCTTTTAAGGTAAAGATTCGGTTTAGGTCCTGTTCATAGTTCGCGACGGCAGCGACAAGAGCGACGGAAATGGTGTGATGGACTTAATTAATTACGTACCCACACTCCGTCCGTCGCCGCAGTCGCTCCTGTCGCGCTCTCTCATCGGCACGTAGTACGAACAGGCGACAGCAGCGGCAAGAGCGACAAGAGCGGCAGCATCAGCACTTGAGTATGAACAGATTTCGAAGGCGACCGCTCGGTTTTAATCGATTTGCATGTTTTGCACGGGCGACGAGTCCTTAGGAAAGTCTGATGGTGGGGAATATTTATCCAACCAGACATATCCTCACTTTTTGTTATGAAACAAGACCCATCGATATTTAAGTTCCTGATTTGCTGGTTTTCTGAGGTTGTTTTTATCTGTTGTCCTTGTCTTCGTGGATTACCGGAAAGCGTTCGACTCTGTGGAAATCAACGCCGTTTTGAACGCACTTGTGCACGCTGGTATACCATCGCCCTACATCCGACTTCTCGACGAATGCTTCTCGAACACATCGACTACCATCCAGCTGTTCGATCGAAAGCTTAGAATTCCTATCGGGAAAGGAGTACGTCAGGGAGACACGATTTCTCCCAAGCTATTCACAGCGGCACTCCAGGATGCCATGAAAGACTTGAACTGGGACGATAAAGGCTACACCTTGTCGACGGTAACTCAATGTTGCAGGTATAAAGATTGGATTGGACATGAATATGTCCAAAACACAATTTATGGTCAACCAGTGGTGTGACACGGGACTCGTAAGGTTAAATGGAGTCGCTCTACAACAGGTCGACTCCTACGTCTATCTGGGAAGAGAGCTGAACATGGATAACAACCTCGCTCCTGAAATTGCCCGCAGGAGACGCGCAGCATGGGCAGCCTTCAGTTCGATTCGTGAAGTCACCGATCAGGTCAAGGATCCCGGCCTCAGGGCCTCGATATTCAACGCCTCTGTACTGCCTGCGATGTGTTACGCGACGGAAACCTGGCCCGAAAACAAGACAATCGCCAGAGCGATGCAAACTACGCATCGTGCACTGGAGAGATGTCTTCTGAGGACAAGCCTTCGTCAGCAATGGCAGGAAGGCCTATGAAGCTCGAAGCTACGGGAGAAGTCGCAATTAGCAGACCCGCTGCAGTACATGAAGAAGTCCAAATATCGCTGGACCGGACACCTGCTTCGACGAAAGGACGATAGATGGAGTCTCCGTGTCACAGAATGGCTCCCGAGAGACCATAAGAGACCACTGGGACGACCGCCAACGCGATGGGCAGACTCATTCTCAAGATCTTTCAGAGAGCGGAGTCTGCCTCACTGGATGCAAGCAGCCAGAGATCGAGCGGTCGGGAAGAGTTGTGGTCCCCGCTGAGAAGACTTCCAGCCGACAAAAGGACCATCAAAGTAAGTTTTCATCTGTACACGAAAAACTTGTGTGATAAGTAAATAAATAAATAAATACAGTGTGTCACAAAATTACGTTCCCACATGCTTGCCCTATCATTTCTCTTGACCTAACATCAATAATGTTACGTCTTAGTTTCCTGCGCTAGATATGCTCACCATGGTCTCAGATGCTGAATATCCAGCTGCAATACTGATTAGCTACAAAATGACACCTTTTCATCCTCTGAGGATTCCCGTCATCACAATGCATATCAACTGAGCATTGGTGGGCAAAATCTCGAAGACGAAGGTGAGTAGGAAAACCGTTTCCAACACCATCAAACGATACGAGGAGCTCGGTTCGACCGATCGACCGATTAAACGATCGACCTGGGCGAGGAAGACCAGCTACTGCAACTTCAAGTCAGAATGTCAAACGTGTTCGTGAGCTGGTGCGCAGGAATCCCAAGAGATCTTTGCGGATGATGACAAAATGACAAAGCGATAGAAGTTAGCGAAACTGCCATGAACCGCACTGTCAATGAGAAGCTAGCACTGAGGTCTTACTGCTACCAGAAGGCCCACATTCTTCTCCCACACATGACGAAGAATGGTGAGAGAAAATGCAAGGCACTCATCCAGCGTCTCAGCTCGGCACTCTACTGCGATGTCATTTTTTCAGACGAAAATTGTTTTACTGTCGAAGCAGCGCTGAACCGCCAAAACGACCGTGTGCTTGCCAGAAGAGTAGCTGAAGCTAACAGCGCGGGAAGCATCCACGAACGCTACGGACATCCGGATTCAGTCATGGTTTGGGCCCTGTCACCTACGCGGGAAAGCTGCCGTTGTTTTTCGTCAAAAAAGAGAGGAAATGGACTCGAAAATGTTCTTGAATGAAGTTTTGGAAACGACTTTGGTTCCCTGGAGTACGATAATTTTCAAGGACAAGCCGTTCATTTTCCAGCAGGATTCTGCACCACCTCATAAATCGAAGATCGTACAGGACCGATGTTGGGACAAGCTTCCTGGCTTTATCAGTCTGGAAGAATGGCCTTCGTACAGCCTGGACCTCAACGCTATGGACTACCCTGTCTAGTTCGACTCGAAGACTGAGGCCTGTTCTGCAAAACAACGATCGGTAGAGTCGCTGAAAGAAAGCTTCTGAAGGCATGGGAATAAATGCCAATGGAATACGAACGGCCACGCTGAATGCCTTTCCGCATCGTCTGAAGGCCTGCATCCGTGCCAGAGGAAGTTGCTTTGAGATCTGATCGTGTAATTGTGTTTGTAAATATGTTGCTAAAGTTCTGCTAGAAGTTCGTGCTCTAATCTCTTTTACGTCCATTTTTATGATCGTGAGTACTTGGGAACTTGGGAACGGACACCCTTTTGAACCAATGTTGAGGCGGGTCGGGCGCTGCTCTTCATCCGCGGCATAAGGTCTCCACTTCTGTTTCTTCTTCACTGCGCCGATTTAAACCAGATGAATTGATACTGCAGAAGCAGAAGAATTACCACCCATATCTGCTACCATCTTTCGGATGGGCGCGTGTAGCGCAGTCGAAGGAGGCGCCAGCTGTCACGTGCATCCGATAACAAGTTCCTGGAACAGATTTCCCGCCTAGGTCAACTAAGCCTTCCATCCCTACGGGATCGGTCAATTGGTAGCCGACCTGTTTGGGGAAGAGGAAGAGTTGACATGTCCATTGGATCGCGCCGCAAGTCATTGTGTAAACCAAATGCGCGCTGAAATTGCCCCACGACATCCCGTAGAAGAACAATACGTGGCGCATTCCAAAATGGATCAGTAACGAGTCTTCTATCTTCTATCATTCGGATAGCTGTGTTCGGCTTTGACTGAGTGGCTGTTTTTACAACTTGCGACATCCTTCGACCAGGAACGGGCTTTCCTTCGAGGTTGAAATCTCCAGAAGAAAACTCTTTGAACCTATTATCTCACTGTGCGTTCAGAAGGCGATGCCAGGGCGAATACGTTCGCAATACGGAAGAGTCAGCTGCAGTATGTCGGACTCGAATTGAACTCGTAGAGCATAATGGTTTGAAATTGAGTTGGTTTATTATTTTTCAAAACCCTATAGTAGCGTCCAGAATGGAGATCGGGAAATGTATGAAGCAAAATTGAAAAACGAGAAAAACCTACAAAAAGGTCGTCGTAATTTTTTATTGAAAAGGCGATTCCTCGTGAGAAATAACTGTCTATTTCTCCGAAACGGCAATTACTTTTGCAACAACCTAATTGTTGCCGATGTATACTCCTACTCGGATAGAGCAATACCTCGATGAGAAGAAGAAGCTTAGATTATGCACTGCCTTAGGCTATGATAGAATCAACCGTCATGGCGGGGAGGATTTAGACGTTGAGGTGAGGATTCTGGGACACGAGACTCAAACTTCGGCATGCAAAGCCCATGTGACGTTTTGGACCTATTCAGGGGATGCCAAGGTCAACCGGAAGAGGAAGTACCTGGATAAAACGCACGAGCTCAAGCCCTACCTCAGTCTTGCTTACTAACTTGGGGTAGGTGTTTTTTTTGTTGTTGTTTTGTTGTTGTTTTTTCCAAGGTTGAAGCGATATCTTTGGGGATACCACTAATTGAGTTGACGCTTTCAGGTTATGAAGGAGGTGATCCAGCCGAAACGTCAGCCAGTTAAGCTGTTGAACAACCTCGTGGCCAGTTTAGCAAATGCATTAAAATGTATACTCCGTCCGAACTGCGCGGCAGACGATTTCTAACGACAGGTAACTCTCCTAGTTTGAAGGCAAGGTATCTGGGTCGTGGTAGCTCCAAACGACGTGCTCATAGACTTAGCCGGCAAAAGGGGTGCTATGAATGCCTCCTATCCCAGGCAATTAACACCTTGCCGTCGCGGTGTTTTGTCCACCGCTGTCGTTGCGTAAGCGGTCATTAGAGTCCGTCTATTGTTGGCGTTTCGGGTCCAGGTAAAAGGGTCCACCTCGAAAAGGACACCCGGTCAAAACACTCGAAGCGACTTCTCCGTCGGTGACACGGAGTGCGACTCAGCAGGTCAAGGCTGAGCCATCTAGAGTCGGATTGGAGAACAACCTCCGCGTCAAACTGTTGTAAAATTGGGAATTTAGAAACCTTCAGAAAGGTTCTATTTTTTAATTTGTTGCGAGAAGAAAATATGGTATGGTATGGGACATCATCTTTCTCATAGCAAGACACGTTATATACCAGAATGCATTTCGAGAGGGACTCCAATGTTATTCATAGATGTGCTCGAGTGACCTATTCGAATAGGTATTCGAATGATTTTCATCCGAATTTGAGTATTCGAATTCGAATGTTCAAGAAATCGCGTTTTTCGAATATATCCGAAATTCGAATGCTCGAAAATTGCGGGTGTTCGAAACCATTCGAAAATTCGAAAATTTTGCGAGAGCACAACTACACCCAATATCACGCAGGCGTAGAATGCGTGGCGCACCCCAAAGGGCTTCATCAACAGCGACGTTGGTTAACAATGTACATCAGCAGTCAGCCGGTGTTATTACTGGCTCCCGACCTCAATAATATCGATCGGTATTGATCGGTCGATAGATATTGACTAACTGCTAAGAAGTAATCGATCCTGCAACATAACCGTACAGTTTCCTACTCAGGTATCTGATTCTAAATAAAAATTGATGACTACACTGATCGCCCACTGGACACCGTATTCGTGTTATTCTGGCATCAGACCTTGGAATCCCGGCAAAAATCGATAATGTCAATCGATATTGGTTGTCGATTGGCCACTGTATTCGATCTCACTGACATCTTGTGAAACTCGGACACAAATCGATGTTGTTTATCGATAGTCACCGATTGGTCCACATTATCTAGCTGTTGTGAATTTTGTATAATGGCTTACCGGAAAATCTGGATCAGGATTGACAACATCGTAGGTATTGATTGGCAGTGATTAGCTGTTCTGAAGCCTCTTCATTGATCATCATAATCGTGATTGATCGTAAGTGATTTTCATAGGGAGGGATTTTGGAAAAATATGCAATAACCTGATAAATATAAAAAACAATAAATAAACCGAAGACTAAAGTAAACCTACATATTTTCTGTAACGCTGCCAACGAATGTCGTTGCCGTTTGATAGCTTGCTATTGTGATCATTTGTTGATCTTATAGTTTTTTTCTACCATGGCTACTGCTGTTTCTTTTCTATCACCCAAGTGTTAAGCACGTCTTCTTGATGTTGATAAATAAATAAATAAATATCCATCAATATAAACCTTTCGATCGATAAATATTTATGTATTGACAACCCTGTTCAGCGGGAAACATGAGGGCTTATTCATAGTCTGCGACAAGAACGACGCATATTGGTCGGCCAGGCGATTCGTAGTTATCGAATTTTGCTCGGCAAAAATCGATACTTCTGATTTGCCCACCTGACCAATCTCTCCCATCACTCCTGCCGCGAAATGTGAAGAGGCCCTGATCGCGCAGTACTCACTTCAAAAATCGACATACAAAAATAGACATTGTGAATCGATATTTTTTCCATTCCTTGTAAAATTTCCACGACAAAAGGTTGTGAAACTCCGAAGCAAATCAATATTCAGTGATCAACTCAGACCATTTAGTCAATCTGAATCTTGTTATCTGACTGTCATATTCGCGTGATTTCTATCTAGATATCAAAATCTAGAAAATTGATAACATCGATCGAATCGATCGATATTGGTTTACTAATGGCCACATACTTCGTAAGATGTCAACGGCGTATTGTCAGATTCGGGCACAAATCGGTAATATCGATTGACATTCACTGATCAGACCACATTATTTACCCGCTGAAAAAGTGGTTTACTGATTAATATATTCGCATGACTTCTATGTCGAACGTGAAGTCTAGACGAAAATTGATTATATCGATCGTTATTGAATGGTCAGCCCATATTGCTACTCATGTACTGTCCAACGTAATCGCATAGTTTTTACTTTGAGCACCCAATTCTGAGCAAAAAATCGATTATACCGGCCAACAATATTCCTGCGATTCCAACTTTAGAACAAGTCATTAACAGGTAGAAAATGCAGCTAAGTTCATATGATGGTTTCCACTGGCCATCACACTCGTGTGTTTCCAACATAAAATGGCGACATCGGAGAATTCGATAAACTCCATCGATATTGATTAGCTAGCCCATGCTGTTTAGATAACGGTGCTTATCCACTGACTATCACATTTCTATGATTTTTACGTCGGCGAAAAGAAATTTATGATTTCACTTTATCTTGATCGGGCATTCGATACTGATCAACTTCAGTGAAGGCTGTCCAATGACTACCACATATACTAAATGATTCCAATATGGAAGGACAAAATCCGGAGGCGTCGATAATATCGATCGATACTGATTGATCGAAATATGCCGTTTAGTCGTGGCTAGGCCTTTAACATGTGCCGCCTAAAAGGACAAATCTCGACTAAACCAAGTAATGTGAAGTCTTTTCATGGGTGAATTTCGCCGTTAGACAGAGGCACGGTCAGAGAATGAATGGAAAAGTAAACAGACCGTTGAATCAGACCCTTTATCCACACAATAAAGATACGCAGAGCTACTGATCGGCCTAATGATTAAAGATGATTTCTAGATGGACCCAAAGGCTTCCGCATTCGTCCAGTTGGCTCGAAACAGGCCCTCTATGCTTAATATCGACTTCTTCTCTGCATTATGACCTCGTTCTTATAAGAAACGGCTCGACAACGGTGCACTTACGAGCAGACTTAACGGCTCTCGCGATTAATTCAGGCGCCGTAATGTCCACGGACTTCTGATCGGTCTTGTCTTCGCAGTTCCAGTGCGTCATTCCGAAACGGTCGTCACGCATATCCATCGTTCGGCAGTGGTTTACGGCAGCTGGAATAGACCGTCGGCTGCTGCGGCGCATTACCCTCAGGTTCTTGTCGGTGAGGACTGGCTGCGGTTTATAGGAATCCCCCTTCCAACTGATCCACGCCTTGTTCCAGAAGGGATGAGCGGCGGACTGTCATGGAATTCCTCGGCTGCCACAGCCTGGCCGACAATGTTGTCTTACGAAGGCAATTGCAACCTTGACGTGACAAAGAGCCGCTGCCGGCGCTATTCAGCTGGACGACGACGGTCAAAGCGACCGTAAAGCACTTACGATCGCTCTCGAGACATACGTACACATTCACGTGGCCGGCCGGCACACACAGCACTGTGAGAGCAAATCCATTTAGCGCCCTTAATCATGAATAGGAAGATCGCCGGCGTGGCCTTGGGCCAAGTGCGGAGAGCGCTTCGCTTCGCGTCCGCTGTACGACAACAGTTAGGCGCTGAGGAGCGGAGGCTAGGAGACGATAGATGGCACCGCGGTTCAGCAAGCAGCGTTCTCCCTAGGTTGCTCGAAATCGATAATTTCAATCGATATCCGTTGGGGACGAGTGTAGCGCAGTCGGAGGAGGTGCCGGCTGTCGCGTGCACCCGACACAAGGTTCCTGGTTCGGGTTTCCCGCCCAGGCCAACCAAGCCTTCCACTCCTTCGGGGTCGGCGAATTGGTGCCGGACTTGTATGGGAAGGATAGAGCGCTGAATTGTTCATCGGCTGGCCACCGCAAGTCATTGTTTGGCCAAATACGCATTCAAATCGTCTCCATGATATCCAGTAGAAGTAGAGTGCGTGGCATATCCCAAAAGGGATTAAGTAACATCGTCATTTATCCTTATCCCTACCAATTGGGCGATCGATTGTGCTTAGTTGTTGCTGAGTCTGTGATTTACACGGGCCCAAATCTATGCGTAAAATCGCCAATACTGATCGAAACCTGTTAGCTGATCGATAGTGACTAGGTTTAGTTTCCCAAGTTTGAGGAAATCAGGCACTTATCTTGTGCTGCTTTGTCTGCTCCTTCTTCGTCGGTCCAAGTCGCGATTGGTCACGATGAGCGTAAGTTATGTAGTGTCGCCGAAAATACAAATGTCTATAGCTTTTGAATGGACGACCTCAAACGAAGTTGCTTTTAGCACGCTCAGAACAAGTCTCATTGACTAGTGTTGGATCAATGACTGGCCCTTAGGATGCCCATTCAGCAGACAATGTAATCGCATGGCTTTCGCTTCGGCCAACTACATACATAAAGAATGAAGGGCAAAACACGGCGTTTCTCGAGCCCGTTCGGGATGCACCACGCTTTCTACCTCTGCGAGATGTTGCGGAGGCGATTTGAATGTGTATTTGGCCGTACAATGACTTACGGTGGCCAGCCGATGAACAAGTGAGCCCTTTTCCTTCACCGATCCCGGAGGGATGGAAGGCTTGGTTGGCCTGGGAACCAGGAACTTGGTATCGGGTGCACGCGACAGCCGCTTCTCGCTCCAGCCGCGCTTTGACAAAGGATGTATTGAGTAATTTACTCTCGAGGTGTCTCTCTATTTGTATATAAAAGAATTTTATATTTCATTTGTAATTGTGTTGATAAATTTGCTTGAAAAGAATAAAGTTTCGTTTGTCCGGAATCGAACGCCGCCATGCACGCAGCCGCACCATGTATGGGATTCCAACCGAACCAAAACCCTTGTCCGTATGTACAGAAGAACGCACTGGAGGTGTTCCTGTTCTCTCGGCGCGCGTTTCTGATGCTCGTTTTCACTTTCCGGTAGTAGTGAACTGTGAGCACGAGCGGACAAGGGCACACAGAAGCGTGATGAGGAAAATGAGGTCAATGGCGGTTCGAAACGGACGAGGAAAAGCTTCGCCCCGACCCGACCCCGACAAACATCACGAGCGCAGACCACTGGCCAACGGTCAGTCCAGCATGGATTGACGGCTCGCATCTGGTCTTCTTCGTTCGGATTCGTCTGTGGTTAATCGCTGTCATTTCTCGTCAAACATTCCACCTAGGTTACGGTAGCTGCTTGAAGCTTGAGTCGCTGCTTTTCCAAGCGGAACTGATGATGAACAGCCTCTCAGAGTACTTGGAACCAGCAATCTTTATCTCTTTCAGATATCCAAATATCTTTCTTCCAAAGTGGTGAAGGCATAGGCCTTGTTTGGTTTCTTCTCCATTGAATCCCGTCATATCTGTTCTCCTTTTCACCTGTATCACCTGTTATCCCGTTGATGCTCGATGCGCTCGAGCGGGCACAGGCAACGTCTCCATTCGTCCCTGTCGCGTGCCAGAGTGCTCCAATCAGTCCTCATCGCTTGAGGGAGACGAAGAGCGTCATATCGTTCGTTCAGGGCATTCACGAAGAAGTCCGAGCAACTCATTGGTGGGCCTCCTGGTGCTCTCTAGACATCCCGCGGAATCCAGTCGGTGACGGCTCTCGTCCAGAGAGTGTCTGTGAAGCGCATTACATGGCCGGATCACCAAATTTTTGACGACTTGAACCATGCGACAGCGTCTCCGGTCCTGCTGCTAATCCTGCTACTCCGAGCGTCGTCATGTTCTCTGTTTTCTTTTTACAGAATTCAATTTCTCATTGAGAGTAGGACATCTTTTTATTACCGTAAAGTGCTCAGTCATGTACTAGGGAATTTCTTTTCGATTCTTTTAAGGACTAAGAACTAAATGGAACGCAGCTGGAGCTACTTCTCAGCATGGTTTCCACTGGATATGAAGTGAAGGAATTCTAAGACATATGTAGTCCTAACTCTTACCTCTCGCTCACCACTGTCTTTTTCTTTGAAGTCATTTTTTGGAAAGTAAATGCCTCAAATTTTAAACGCGTCATTTGTGCCTTATCAACAAAGTACCCTCTCTAAGAAGCGCATGGTATCGCAGTCGGAGGCGCTGGCTGCAGCGGGCACCTCCGACTTCGACGAGAAGTTCTTAGTTTTCTCGCCACATGCAACCAACCGGAGGCGGTGAATCGGTGCCAGATTTATCCAGGAAGGATAAAACGCCGACTTGTCTATTTGTCGGCTACGTTATAGGGGAAATACGCATTCAAATTTCTTCACGTCATCCAGAAGAAGCAGAATGCGTGACGCACTCCTCACGGATATGAATGACGCCGCCTTTTTTCCTTTGTTTTTGAATACTTTTTAGATTTATCTTAAGGTGCAAAAAAGCAAAATATGCGCCGTTTTTTATATGGAGAGATTGCGCGGTGCACATGGCGAATATTACGCTATTACGTTGTAAGTGCAAATACTGTTTAAACGCTTTTGGTCTAAAATTAGCAAGAACATCTGTAACAGAAAACGCACCACTACTCTCCACTTTGCCAATCTGAGAAGATAGTATTTTAACTGTGAAATAAATAAGCATTGCAATGTACTGATCTAGTGCACGACGCAATCCTCCACCATAACGACTCAAAGAAGTCATTTCATTTTACTTTATTTGAGGTACTTCAGAATACATAAAAGATGAAGAATAAAGATCGGCGTTACTCAATCTCTCTTGGTATGTGCCACGCATTCTTCTTCTACAGGATGTCGAAGAGGCGATTTGATTTATGTATTTGGCCATACGATGATTTGAGCGATTTGAGGTGGTCCGGCGAAGGACAACGCTAAGTCAGCGCTTTATCCTTCCCAAATAAGTATGGTATAAACCAAACGACCCCTCAAGGATGGAAGGATTGGTTGGCCTGGGCGGGAAATCCGAATTCCGAAGGAATCTGGTATTGGTGCACGTGACAGCCGGTCCCTTCTCCTACTGCTCTGCACGCGACTAATTCAGAATATTTACGCCTAAAAATATTGCAGATGATAGGAATTTTAAGCTCGTTCAAAGAGTGTGATCATTTTTTCTTAAGACACATTGTATATGTATGTAATTTTTTTTAATACAGACACTTCTAGTCTTCTTGTTTTTATCAATTCTCTTCTCCTGTTGTTTTTATTCGTTAAAACGTGCTCATTTTGACTTCAGGAACGACTAATAGAATGTTTAGATTTATTTGAGATGCGTCCGAGTTTTAAGGAAAAATGCCGTCCGAGAAAATCCAAGCATTGAAGATGGTAGCAACAATCTTTGGCACTTACACCCTTTCCTATCGGACCCCAAGTTTTCAAAGAACACCGCCCTAAAAAGTCTATATTCGAGCCTAGAAAGGAGGATCCGCCCTATTTTTCCTTCGTAGGATTCTGTCGATTTGTTCTCAAATGCGGAGAAAGTATAGTATTCAGTATTAGCCTAAGCAACTGTAGGAAGAGATCCTTTCTGCAGTTGGTTAGGCTCGGATGAAACTCCCAAATAGAGAAGAATTACCTGGTGAACCCCCTCTCTAGACGAGCACCGAGGTCGACTCGAAACTGAGCCAGACAATCAGACAGAGTGCGGCACCGGGCAGGTGCGAAAGAACTCGACGACGACACCGCCGCCGCACTCCATGGCGCAATCTCCTCCTGTCTCAGCCTTTGTCGCCTGGCCCAAGTCTTCTGAAGTGTGGTCGTCTTTGCATTAATGAATCCTGAAAGGTCACCTGGATGGAGATCCCCGTCCCGGATTCAAACCCTCGCCGCTGCCGCTGCCACTCCTACAGCTAGCTAGGACCCTCGGCATGCTCATGCTGCTGACCCCTTGACCTGTGTGAGCGGGCGCGGAATCGCTAATGAGACTGGTGCTATTCATGCAAAGGTATTACCATCGCCGCCTGTCCACCTTCCCTCCCCGACCGTAACCCGCCCGACGGTCCCCAGCCGTTTGTGCCCCCGTCGCTATGTGTGTGTGGCAATTATCCGTGGCCTGGCCGACGGTCGTTTTTTGCCACATATGACGACAGGTACACGCGATTATCTCCTGCTTAAGTCTTGGACGGCCTTTGTGCCCACGCGCACGCTCGTCTCGGGTTTCACTTTCATCTGGCCCTAGCCTTCAATTTACCCTGGGTTTTGGCAAAGAAGACCTCTTCTGCGGTGGCTATGAAGGTTGAAATCCAAGTACCATCTGTCGCGAATTTCTTGCCGATTCGTGGAATATTGCGAAAGAATTTAGCCTCGAGCATTATCAGATTGTCACACTATTCAAACAAAAAACACCTTATAAAAAGCGAGTCATCCAAGGAATTCACATTTGTATTTTTCATTTATTTCTCATGTTAATTTCGCACACGATGAATTTAGAATGCTCTCATCACATGATGAATGTGATGTATTTGTTGGTTTAATTACCCAAGTTTGAGGTGAAACGTGGTCTCGTGTAGGTGTTGTGCGCCAAGAAAGCGGACGTGAACTGAACCAACGAAACTTGCTTACTATCTCTGAACTCTTGCAGTGTGAGCAAGACCGTACTAGAATCGCTAGATTTTTTTGGATTCGAAATTCTCTGCAGTTTTTTAGTCGTGAGTTTGTGCAATTGTAAAATTCATCTTTTTAGAGGATTTAAACCGAACAGGAACATTGTATATCTTCTCACAGCTAACTGGGCACTCCAATCTAAATGGGCACTGTTTTTATCAAGCCTGGCACTTTTTAAATTGGACTGAGCATCCTCCAAATCGAAACGAGCTGCTTCCTTATTAAGATGGAAACTCTCCATGAAGGGTACAATAATTTTTGTTCAAGAAAAATTTTAATACATATAACTTTCTTTAAAGTCTCAATTCACCTACCCTACAATTTATACAGGACTTATTTTATAGAAAAATAATGGTTTAAAGCTTGCTTTGAACAGCAGGAAGTCGGCAATTTTTTAGTGCCAAAAAGAGATTGCGCCATGCACTCGTCTAAGACGACGCTGTTTTGATTTGATCGTTCGCGTAGAGTTACACACTTGTCAACGGCACAACAAAAACATTTATAAAGATCACAAATTTCCTCACGTTGATGCTTCATGTAAGCTGCATTTACAGTATCAATCATTTAAAAACAGGGCGTGTTTTTCGAGTGCATGGCACGATCTCGTCTTTTGGCGCTCCACATGATTTTTGCTTTATTGCCTTTGAAACAAAATTTAATTCATTATTTTTATAAAAAAATAGGCATGTGTAGCATAGTCGGAGGAGCTACTGGCTCTGGAGTGCACCAGATACCAGGTTCTTGGTTCGGACTTCTCGTACAGGCCAGCCAGGCCTTCCATCCCTCTGTAGTCGGTAAATTGTTACCAGACTGACTTGTCTGGGAAGGATAAAACGCTGACTTGTTCATCGGATGGCCACAGCAAGTCGCTGTATGTATGGGCCAAATGCGCATTCAAATCGCCCCCACGACATTCCGTAGAAGTAGAATGCATAGCGCAACCAAAAGGGGATTTGGTAACGCCGTCTTTTATCCTTATCTCTTCTTAAAAAACAAAAAAAATTATAATATTATTACACTCATTCGGAAAGCTGAACTAAGAGGAAAGTTATCCCAAATTCTCCTTGAACTGAAAATTATTGTATCTATATTGGTGAGTCTACTATTAAACCTGTTAGAAGCTCTTTCGATTTGCAAGACGTTCACTTTGATTTTAGAAGTGTCAAATTCGACGTGAAAATGGAATATAAGGAATGCACCTCTTACTAAGAGCTCCAACCCTTAAATAATTCGAAGGAGAACTTGCGGTGTAAAACAAGTGCCACTAACGCTTTAAAATGTAAGAATCGTTACTTTCAAACAAAAAGCCTCGACGCCTATGCATATACAGGGTGTCTCAAAAAATGTACACACTGTTTGAGAGGTGATAACTTTGCTCACAGTGAAGACACTGAAGAAGTTAAGGGCTCGTACAAAAACCTAAAAAATATAAATTTTCTGACATATGAGCTGCATGGAATGCGCCATGCACTCGCCTGATATTTTGCATTTTACACTCGATTGATTGTGCTTCGCTCGAAGATATGTTATAATTTCTTCCCAAAGTGGCCGTTTTGATTGATGTGTGCTTTTTCTAGGGCTTCACACTTAAAAATACCCTAATGTTTGCGAAAAATGCAAGGGATCCGACAAAATGAAGCCACTATGTGAAAGATTCTAACATTGCTGCTAGTGAAGCTTTTAAAGATTTTTGAGATTCGTATGAAAGCACAGGGCAAGGAAATTACGGCGGCGTGCAAACAGTCAGGATTGCGCCATGCTCCATCGTGAAACCTTGCATTTCAGACTCGATTGATTGTGCATGGACTGAATGCTTGTTACAATCTTGCTAGTACTTGGTCACATTAACCTGTGCTGTGCTTCTTTTAACGCTTTCCGTTGCTCAGTAACTGCAGTTATGCCGATTAACCTCTCCATTCAGCTTGGATGTTGCTTTATCACTCCTCAGAATACGTCTTGTAAAATGGGGCTCCTACTCAAATTTAAGTCGTGAAATCAATAAACTCGCACGTCGCGTGCTTTTCACGTGATTTTCAAGTTCTATACGCTAAAAGAACCACAGCACAGTTTAGTCAGGCCAAATAGTAACAAGGTTGTATTAAGCATTCAGACCATGCATAATCAATCGAGTTTGAAATTCAAAGTTTGAGGCGGAGCATGGCGCAATCTTGACTATTTACACACCTCGGTAATCTCGCTATCTTGTTCTTTCATATTAGTCGCAAACACCTTCAAATGCTTCACTAGCAGCAATGTCAGAACTTTCAAATAGAAAAAAAACACCATCTTCTTTTTTTTTAGAATACTCTGCATTTTCCGAAGCCATAGTGTGTTTTTATGTTGTTTTAAACCTTAAAAGAAGCACACATTAATCAAAAGGTCTATTTTGTGCAGAAATTGTAACACGCATTCAAGAGAAACACAGTCAATCGAGTGTAAATTTTTCAGACGAGCGCATGGCGCGTTCCATACTGCTCATATGTCAGAACATTTCTAATTTTTCAGCTTTCATATGAGTCCTTAACTTCTTCAGTATATTTACTGTGAGCAAAGTTATCGCCTTTCAAACACTGTACACATTTTTTTCAGACACCCTGTATAAATATATGTATGATATGTGCGAAAACCGAAAACTCTTCTAAGCAAACATACACAGAGCACACGAAGCACTTTCCCAGCCTTACTATCCGAGAAGGGCCCGAACTAGCGCAGTTGTAGGAGGAGCTATGTATGTATGTATGTAGCTGTCGACTGCATCCGAGACGAGGTTCTTGGTTCGGATTCCATCCAGGCCAACCAAGCCTTCCCTCCCTTCAAGATCGCGAATGGATGCCATACTTGCTGGAAAGGAAAAATACAAAATCACTGACTTCTTTATCGGATGGGCACCGCAAGTGATCACAGATACGGGCCAAATACGCATTCAAACTGCCTCCACAGCAGTCCGTAGAAGTAGAATGCGTGACCCATCCCACAAAAGAAAACTATTGACGCCACCCTTTACTTCATGTCCATTTACTACCCAAGAAAAAATGTTCTTTCACACCATTATTTAAGTCAAAGTCGTCAGCGGACTACATACATAGCTCTCCGCTGATGTCATCGATACTGAGTCTTTTATACCTAGTAAGGACTAGAGTGTTAGTTTAAAGGGCCATCACTGAGATTCGTCAGAGTTCTTGCTTAACAATTTTTTTCGAGAACCTTCACACTTTCACCTTCTCCTAAATATCGTTGGTACGAAACCACATTTAGTCAAAATTACACTAGATATCCAGTAGTTACGGTGGCCAGTAGATGGGCAATTTCGTGTTGAATCCTATCAATAAAAGTCTGGTACCAATTCACCAACTACTGAGAAAGGGCACGACTGGCTGACCAAGTTGGAGAGAATTCGAGCAAAGAATAATACACTCATTGTACGTCGCTCACGCTACGGTAGGCACCTTTTCCGACTGCGACATCGCGAGCCCTTAATGCTTTGAATAAATTAAATTTCTATCAGGTGTGATGCTGACAGTCCGACACAACAAAGAATAAATCTTTGTAAAGAGCAACAGAAAATGCAATCGCCATAGAAAATAAATTTAAAACAAGTTCGTTACGCCCCTATTTTCGGACAAACCTTTGTTCTATCTTGCTCTTGTGACTTCTCAGGAAAGAAACTGTGGTTAGGTCAATCTATCTTTAAATTCCGTCTCTCAACGAGTCGAGCTATAGTTCAAATCTCAGAAACTGCCAAGAAATCCGTCGGAGGGCTAATTCATAGCCTCATTAGGCGCTCGGGGTCAATGAAGCGTGAAGGCGTACGTCTTGGTGTAGGTGCGAGCTGACCTCTTCATAGCCATTGTTGTAGTTTGAGTTCATGGCCTCGTATCTAAGAGGACTTCGCGTATATTGGTCACTGGCCATCTTGGGATGCGCCACGCTCTCTACTTCAACCTGATGTCGTGAAGGCGATCTGAATGTGAATTTGACCATACCATACTTGCGATAGCGAGCCGATGAACAAAGGTCTATCCTTCCCGGACAAGTCTGGTAACAGTTCACCGACCCCGAAGGGATGGAATGCTTGGTTGGTCTGGTACCCGAACCAAGAACCTGGTGTCAAGTGCATGCGCCAGCCGACACCTCTTCCGAGTGCGCTTTTTTAGCATTACTGCAACTTTACTACACAAAATGTAGAACACTCGTTGACCAAGTGTGGGTAGAAGGTGCATAATGCGCGATTTTTCAACAGAGTGAACAAGTCAGCTGAGTCAGACTCATGTGAAAAGATTGGTTGTAAGAGATGGCAGCTCCGGTCGTCATTGCAGCGGGGCAGTGAGTCAGGGCATTGTGTTGCAGACGGCTCCGACTGAAGAAGAATCAATTATCAAAGGTCACGTCGGTTGCAGCGACACGGAACTCCCGCTCCGGCACGGCCACACTTTGCATCCGTCGTGGTTCAGACATTGTGCAGAATCGCTGCAGGTAGATGTCACAACTGGAGTTGAACAGACCGGGAAATGGAAAGCTTCGTTGGCCTGGACGAGACCCGAACCAAGAACCTTCTTCGGGGATTCGAAGTGCGCCTCCTCCCGACTACGCAGCCACGTGACGATACCCACATAGAGCTTTCTAACCCTCCTGCGCCTCATGCACTCTTTTGCTTCTCGTACTCCTCATAACATTCTTCCTCCTCCACATCCTCATTCCTATCGACATCCTCTCCCCATTCTTATTCGTAAAGAAGGACGACGATACTCAATCACCTTTGGGATCCACCACGCATTCTACTTCTACGGGATGTCGTGGAGGCGATTTGAATGCGTAATTGACCATTTAACCATAAAACGACTTGCGGTGACCAGGCGATGAGCAGGTCAGGATACCAATTCACCGTCCCCGGAGGGATGGAAGGCTTGGATGGCGTGGGTGGAAGCAGAAACCTGGTTTCAGGTGCACGCAACACGCAGCACTTCCTCCGACTGCGCTGCAGACGCCCTTACTCCTATTTATTCTTCATTCCTATTCTCGTGTGGGTTACGGTAACAACTTCCGTAGAAGCGTTCGCCGAAAGTCAATAAGTATTACTAAATTTAATTTAAAAATTTTATTTTAAGAGAAATTTATAATAGAAATTTTGAATAGTAAAAAACGTTTACAACAGAAGATTGATAAACGGAAGGCATCTAGGTATATAACTAACAAGGGAAGGATACTAGGTGACCATTGGATTTTGAGATGAGACATATATCACTGGATGCGGATTCGAACGCTGATTCCAGATATGTGTTCCGTTTCTGCTGTGCGCATCTGTGAACAGAGTTATGGACCATTTTCATAGCAGCCTCCTTTGCCCTCTAGGTCCACACAGAGGGGGCTAATCACAAGAGAACGAGCTCAAGTAGGGTTGAAACTGCGCGGTCGGCCGAGCAGTGGTGGCGGAGGTGGTGAAGGAGCGGCGTGGTAGGACGGAGTGGTTTATGGTTCGAGTCCTCTGTGGTGCAGGACTTTTGCACCTACTAAAAAGAACTGCCACCATCAACCAAAGCTCTCTATGTCGAATCGCAACGGAAAAGGTCACTAGAAAGGACTCGTCTTCATACTGACAACTCCATACTGGCACGAAGATACAGCGCTACACTAGCAACTGTAAAATAACACTACGAAATTTTCAGAACATAACAGGCAATGACCGCAGCGGATAAAAAATACATCATCGCTGCCGCTCCGCTGTAAGAGCAGTGCTCTACGATGGCAGTACAATATTGAGTTGGTGTATCATACGTCCCGGGGTGACTCTGCAGGTATTCTGCAGCGTACCATGAATACGTGAGAAAAGTTCTGAATCTTGGGGCAGAAAATTGAATGTAAATCAGCGATACAATTCGAAGAATTGAGTCGCGGGAGTGAAGTGAGAACTTTATACCGTGTGTGAGTACAAGAGAGGTGAGATGTTTGTACATGCTTTTGAACAGCAAGAAGAAATGTACGTCTAATGGTTGTATTTGTGATATTGTTCCCATCTTCCTATCCAGTTTCAGGGGGTTCATGTAGGATCCTCCTCTTCTGATTCCACACTGATACCTTCTTCTCCCCCTCCATCGATGCTCTCGCATTGCCGCAAGATGGATGCGAAACTGCTGGCCTTCTTCTTCTCTTGCCTTGTAGGAACGCGTTAAGTATTGGAAGGACCGAACTCCTCCAAAAATCACGCCAGCACACAAAACTGCCGACTTATCTAGTTTGGAAGATAAGTCGGCAGTATTGTCCTTACCGACCCCGTGTCTCGAAAAAAATTGGTCAGGTGGGCACTGTTTAAGGCACTGGTCTACCACGTCGTTTTCCGTTGCGATTTAACATCTTCCAAACTGTGCTCTAATCAGCTGTTGCGTTGGCGTGCCCCAATACAACAGCTGACTAAAGCACAGTTTGGAAGATTAGTCGGCAATATTGTCCTCACAGACCTCATGCGTTGAAAAAAATCGCCCAAGAGAGTTACTTAAGGCACTGATCACCCATTTGTAAGTATGGGTGGTGGGATTATGGTAATCGATTTCGCCCTTTGACATTTGACATGGAGAGCTTTGGTTGATCGTGGCAGATCATTTATAGAAAGTGCAAAAACCCCGCACTACTGGGGCGTCGAACCATAAACCACTCCGTCCTACCACGCCGCTCCTCTACCACCTGCGCCACCACTACTCGGCCGACAGCGCAGTTTCAACCCTACATGAGCTCGCTCTCCTGTGATTGGCCCGCTCTGCGTGGACCTAGAGGGTAAAGGAGCCTACTATGGAAACGGTCCATAACTCCGTTCACGGATGCTCACAGCAGAAACAGAACACATATTTGGAATCAGCGTTCGATGCCGCATCCTGTGATATGCATCTCATCTCGAAGTGCCATGGTCACCAAGTATCCTTCCCTTTTAAGGACTCAAATGATAGCTTAGAAACGTTCTAAAGGAACAGAGATGGGAGGGTATCCTTATCCTTATTCTCTCTACCTCATTCTCATGAACAATACCCATCAACCTCAACCTCATACCTTTAATTTTTCTTCTATTCTTCTTTCTTTCCTCTCTTCCTTTTTTTCCACTTCTACTTGCCTCATACATATTCAACGCCCTTTTCCTATTTCTACTCCTGTTGTTCTTCTTACTTCTCCTAATCTTCTTCTTCTTCTTTTTATCCAACCCACTCATCTTGTTTCCCTTTCCATCCTCATCCCATTTTCAACCATGTTCTCATCTTTTTCCTTATCCTTACTCGCATCCTCCTTTCTTCGTTCGTCCTGGTTCTCGCCATCGCCGTATCCCTACTTCTACACTTTTCGTAATCCTCACTTTTCTAGGCTTCCCTTCCTATCCTTTTTTTCTTCTCTTCTTCCTCTCTCTACGTCTTTTGCATCATCATAGTGACCTTATTCTTAGACGCTCTTTTAC
Source organism: Heligmosomoides polygyrus bakeri (assembly GCA_947359475.1). Lineage (NCBI taxonomy): Eukaryota > Metazoa > Nematoda > Chromadorea > Rhabditida > Heligmosomidae > Heligmosomoides > Heligmosomoides polygyrus. The sequence goes on along the minus strand of OX375866.1, from coordinate 89,749,397 downwards.
TCCTCCTCATCCCCAAGATCTTTTTCTCCTCACCTTTATTCACATCCTCACGCCCAACCACAACCTCACCCGCATTCTTCTCCTTTTCTTTGTTCCTGTCTTCTCCTACCTATCCTTCTCGTCGTCTCCCTCTTTCTGTTTTTTTTCTTCTTTATCCTCCTTCTCCTCCTCCTTCCCATTTATGATATTTTTCTCCACCTCCCCAATATCACACTAACCTTCTTCTTCCTTTTGTCTTCCTCCTCCTCTTGCTCTGCCTCATCCTCTTCCTATTATTCGTCAACGTCGTCATCTTCTCTCCTTCCTTTTTTCTTCTTCTCATTCTATTTTTCCACTTCTTTTTTCCTCATTCTCTTCCTCTTCCTTTTGTTTATCCTATTCTTGCTCTTCCTCGTTTTATTCGCGCTGTTTTTCTAGTAATCATTATTATCTTTTCCTTCCTCCTTCTCTTCTTCCTCCCTGCTCCTCTTCGTCAACATCGTCATATTCCTCTTCCTCTTTTTCTTTTTCTTCCATCTTATTCCCTTCCTCTTTTTCTTTTTCTTCTTCTCTTTTTTCCTCTTCAACGTCTTCTTTCCTTGTCTTTCGCCATCTCCTAGCCCGTTGTATGTCAGTCTGTCAGTCGCCGTCCGATTCACTAGAGTCCACGCCACACCACCTTGGCTAGCTAGTTTCCGAAAACTCCCTTTCACCTCTTTGCAGTTCTTGACGATCACCACATTAGGTGGCCTTCCGGTATTTTGAATTCTTATAAAGGATAATTCACTGTGCGTTGTATAAGTTGGTACATTTTGTCCAGGATAACAGGTTAGCTCTTCAGAAGAACTACTCAGAGCTTCATTGTCCTTATGCTCTTTTGAAACGATGCATATTCCATTCGGGGTACCTGTTGGGTAAGCGGGCGCCGACCGATCAGCTTTGACCAACAGATGGCATGTGATCTTGTTAGACGGTTGAATAGTTCTGCATAAATCTAGCGCGCGAAGAAGTCTAGAGGGTAGACCACGTTCTTCGCTGATATCCAGCCATATGTGGCCGCTACATTACGCCTGATGTAGAGATTAATGCCTACAACCGTGGTGGCTTTGATTTACTGATAGTGAAGGAACCAGTCTCAAACAGATCAGATGACTAATGTGAAGGCAACTTTTTCAGAGCGGCCAGCGAAGAACTGGTCAGTCGAGGATCAGGTACTCTGACGAGCGGCGGGTATTTAGGATTTCGTCTAGCGTTTCTTGGTCATGCTTAACTGCTCGGAAGACTGAGTGATGAGGGTGAACGTCTGTTCTGGATTGCACCATACACCTTACTTCTGCAGGACTTCGTGCAAGGAGATTGACTATTAATCCGGACCATGCAACAAATTGTGCTGTCCAGACAACGAACAAGTCAGTCTGCTGTCTTCCCCTGTTAGCTTTCACCCGAGAGATGGTTGACATTGCGATCTGAGCGTCAACCAAATCTGTCAAGCGGTTTGAGCTGCCGAGAAGAACCAGCGCCTCGATCCAGCTACACCGTCTATCTGAGTTATGCAAAGCTTAGGCTTCTCATCGAATCATAGCAATCCTTCAAAGAGATAGAGTAGGTCAAATTGGATCGGTCCTCAGATTCAGGAGACCAACTTCTGCCCATTTACTGTGCAGTAACCTGGGGCTACTCTTCTTCATGGATTTGTGTCGTCAAGCATTCGAACCAGGAAAGCCTTTTACCTTTTTTTCTTAGAGGATGGTGTCACCTCTGTCTATTAGAACACGAGCACGTCTAGCGGCCAACTGCTGGTGAACCGCTGGCAAAATGGAGTTACTTGTCGTATGAAGTTCACCAATATGTAGGTGAATATTCCGTCCTCTGATGACCGACGTTTTTCCAGTAGTTCCACAGGATTTTAATCAGGAACGTCATCAGTGGCTTTGTGTACTTACACCTATTACTCTTCACCTTACGACGTCGTATAAAATCGCCTCTAACATCGTACGTGACAACGTGCAACCAGTGGGGAACCTATTGTTGGCCAAAGAAGTACACCGGCAAATGGACTGCATTTCTCTAGAAATTCAACAGAATTTCAATTCCGGGAGTTTAAAATGTAGTTTCTGGCAATTTTGAACCTATTCCATACTATCACTGAAAGCGGATAGTTCCACTGTTATGAAATTTTGGTGAACTACACTAGCGTACATGAAATTAAACTCACCTACTGGAACTACAGGTGCCCACTCCAAACTGTCGCCGAAAGCTCACCTACCGGTGAACCACGGGTGGTCGTTCCAAACTGTAGTTCCACTCTAATGAAATTCAGCTCACCTACTAGTGAACTATGTGCAGATGCCCAGTCCAAACTGTCGCTGAAAGCTCACCTACCGGTGAACTACCGGTAACCTGCAGGTGTGTTCGTGAAACTCGGCTCACCTGCCGTTGAACCTCAGTGCCCATTCCAACTGCTGTTCCACTTCAATGGAATTCAGCTCACCTGCCGATGAACTACGGGAGCTTTTCAAATTAACACCCCTGATTGTCCGAAATCATCCTCATACAGCGGTAGTTGACCGCTAGGAGTTTCAGAATTTCCCTCTCTTTATCAAAGGTGCCGGAATTCCTTTTCTCTAGGGCTCTCCCTAATCAGCTACACAAGCGCCAACTTGTGCATTTGGCATCACTATGCAGTAACAATGACCATGGATGTTTTGGCTCAGTCAGTGGAGGCGCCTGCTGTCGTCTGCCAACCGAACCGTGGTTCATGGTTTGAGTCCTGACCAATCCAGTCAAGCCTTTGATTCTTTCTGGAACGGTGAAATGGCGCCAGATCTGTTTGGGAAGCATGAAACGCTGACTTGTCTATCATCTAGACACCGTAAATAGTTCTGTGTTACGATCCAGTACGCCTTAAAATTGTCTTCTGGTCTTCCCAGGGAAGTAGAACTCGTGGCACATCCTAAACAGGGACTGGTTAACCTTATCCTTTATCTTCTATGCTTATACTCTATCACTTTCAGGCTGTTAATGTCTAAATTCAATGGCTTCCTAGGGTCCCAGAAACTTTGCGCACTCCATAGGTCTTCAAGATCAAAGTATACCGACAAGTCAAACGTTCATTCTCTTGGAACTGGTTCTTTCACGAAGAAAAAACCACGAGGACTAGTTGTTGGATGACTTGCGAGGGTACTACTTCCGGTCCACAGTGGCCTCGGCTCTCATCTCGCCGCCGGACTCCCTTGTTTGGCACGTTTTTTTCGGCGTTTTTGGCTTCAGAATTGCGCATTGTGCCACCGGTGGAGCTCCAAATTAGCGCCGGTGTTCGTCGTCGTCGTCGTTTTTTACGTGCGCGACTGTGGCGATGTCCAACGCGACGTCTCCAAAGAGCGTCTCCCCCTCCCTTCCGTCCGTCCGTCCGTCCCATTATTACCGTCTAGGGGCGTGGCGCCGTCGACATCGTCACAGTGGTCAGGCTTCGGCCGACGTCGCGGCTCTTCTCGTCCTCGTCGCCGGCCGCCACGCATCGACGTCTTCTGATCAGATCTGCCGCTTTCGATTTTCCTGAATGAGCCTAGCTTATTAGCTTTTCTCCTCGTTATTCCTTTCTAACGGACAAGTCTAGACTCTATCCGTTTTCTGAGATGCGCCGAGCATTTCATTCACTTAGGATATGTAGAGATTTAGGGTTTAATAGACACGTGCTTATAATCGAGCTCGACTGAGAACGACCGATACGTATGCGCAGCGCAATCTGTTCTCTTTCTAATCACTCCTTATTCTCGTCTATTGTATGTATTCCTTCACCGTTTCGTTTAGCTATATATTGTAAGAGGTCGACTTAAAGGGGAATGATAAAGGATGAAGGACGGCGTTACTCAATCCCTTTTGGGATGCGCCACGCATTCTACTTCTACAGGATGTCGTGGAGGCGAGTTGAATGCTTATTTAGCCAAACAATGGCTTGTAGTGGCCAGCTGATGAACAAGTCAGGCTTCATCCTCCCAGACAAGCCCCGGAACCAATTCACCGACTCCGAAGCGATGGAAGGCTTGATTGGCCTGGGCGGTTTAGCCAATCCAAGAGCTTGACATCAGGTGCACGCGACAGCCGGCACCTTTTCCGACTGCACTACCGCGCCTTAGAGGACGACTTACAGAAAGTAAAATGGGTAGGAATTGAACCCGCTTGCTCTGGTCTATGGGCGACGCGCTTACACCTCCTCGCCACTAGGAAGATGTTTTAAACAGAGATAAAAACTGCTCGGCCAGATTACAGTAGAACCAGGTCGCAGCTAGAAGAACAGCACTATTGAGAACATGCCTTAATCCTTTGACTATAAGAATTTTTGTTCAAATTTGATAAGTCTACTCGTAAAGAGCGCGTCTGGCGCAGTCGAAGGAGGCGCCGGCTGTTGAGTACACCTGACGTCCGGTTTCCGGTTTGGTTTTCCTGCCCACGTCAACCATGCCTTCCATCCCTCCAGGGCCAGTGAATTAGTACCAGAGTTGTCTGGGGAAGATAAAGCACTGACTTCTATTTGGCCAATTGTATGGCCAAATTCGCATTCAAATCGCCTCCAGGACATCCCGTAGAAGTAGAGAGCATGGCACATTCCATAAGAGGTTGAGAGATGCCTCTTATTTATTTACTAGTAGTAAAACCTAACTTATTTACAAGGAAATGGTGCATTACCGTTAGTCCTGTGTGACTTTTGCTTGATTTTTTTTGCACAAGATTATTGTTGTAACACAATCTTTTTAAGAAGCTGTCCTATTTGGGAGGGGGGAGGTGACAGCGCAGTCGCAGGAGACGTTAGCTGTCGGATACACTCCTATTCAATGTCGTTTGTTCGGATTTCCCGCCCAAGCACACTAAGCATTCCGTTCCTCCTAGGTTGATACAGCCCTGCCTGAGAGGACAGAGCACTGTCTTCTTCATCGGTTTGTTGTCAAGTCACTGTATAGCTCAAAAATGCATTTAGATTGCCTCCCTCGATGTTCCGTAGAAGTACAATGCATGGTGTATCTCGCCAAGGGATTGGCTAATGCCGACTTTCAGCCTTTATCCTTCTATAGCTTTAGAAAAACTTCAAGACGTATTCTAGTAAGAGGGTGCACCACTAGAAAAGCAGAAAAGCGTAACGAACACGACCATAGCCCATCTTGGCAGAGAAATAGCAGAAAATCCAGCACCTTCCTAGTGGTGGTGGTGGTGGGGGTAGGGGCACTTCATCCAGTTATTTTGACGTCAACAGTGGAATTGAAATTAAACTATTTTATAAGGCCAATACACTGAGCTAGCTGAGCTAGGCTCCTTAATCGGGGAGACAGCCCTTTTTGTGTTTGTTACGTTTCTCTAGCGGTGCTCCCTTCCGACTAGGATAGATCCGGAAATCCCCTCGTCCCTCCTTTCGTAGGCTCCTGTTGCTGTTTCAATATGTTCTCGCTTTGAATTTTATCACCGTTGTGAAACAGGCAAAATGAAGTTTCCTTTTCCTTCCTTTTCCCTTCGTCCCATCAGATAAATCCGAATTTTATCTCCGAATTCTGGATCTATCCTAGTCGGGAGGGGAAAGCCGTTTAGGGTCAGTTTCGAATGACATTCCATGCCACACAACCATGTCGGACAACAATTGAAGCTTTCGTATAAACTCAAGCAAGGGATTGGAGACGTAAATCACTCCAATCCCCATCCAATTGGGATAGATCCGGAATTCCTTATGAAATTTCGACCTCCTAGCGGCTATGTTAAGATGTGAATGGCTAGCAACAGCAAGCCAAGCCGTTTTCCAACTTTATGTCCTTTCGAAGTCCGTGATTGCACTTTGTAATCGGAACAATCGTTCCACGAGTAAATCAGAATCGGCCAGCAGTATCGAAGACTCTAAAGTCTATCAAAAACCTCAGTTACCCTACTTCGAGCGCCGAGTTGGTATGCGGGGCCCATTACACAATTGGGTTTGTGTCGGCTTGACGAGCTCGCTCTTCGTGTTTTATGGCATGAACTTTGGCAACTACATTACACTACAAGTCAACCTAGAACCAGCCAACGTTACCACCATTGGTTGTTTTGGCGTGTCATCTTCTCGAGCTGACCATGTCCCATTCATTTCTGTCGCGTGCCAGGGTAGCCCATGATTCGGCCAGCAGTATCTTCAGCGTTGAACTCGTTTAGATCTTCGAAAGGGAATTTTATATCTATCCTAGTCAGAAGGGGGCACCGTCAGAAAAGAGAAACAATTACCAACAGGTTGGCCAGTTCAGGCCAGGAAATTGCAAAGAAATGTCCTCTTAAAGGCCATATCAGTGTGTCGTCTTGCTAAAATAGTTCGTTTTCAAACGAACTATCTTTGTCAAGAAGACTTGGCAAAGTGTCCCTTCCTACCAGGATAGATCCGAAGCATCGACTAGTTAACTTCTGCTGTTTAACTATCTGCGTGTAAAGTCTGGGCGCCGAGTCGAACCTAATATTGATTCAACATGGCGTCCGTTGGCACCACTGCACTACTTCGTGTGAACGTAGCGAAAATTCTTTCCAAAAATTGGAATCCATTCCTCTGTTGTGGAAGCGTTTTTGAAGTGAAGGAATTCCCAGCATAATGGACATGCATTTTGCATTATACATCACATGACGGACAGCGTAGCATCCAGCCTGGAAGGCAGCAGGTGCTGGTTCGAGTAGCGCCTGGTGCAAGAGTTTTGTTCGCAGAGAAACATCAGTTTAACAGCTTATAACTTTTAAAACAGATTTTATAAGTTCTAAAAAACATGCAAAAATAATAGACAGAGAAGACTAAGTTAAAATTCCGCTAAGTACTTTCTCTGTGGGATGCGCCATGCCCCACTCTTCCATGGAGGGTCGTTATGGCAGTTTGAACGATGAGCTTGGAGTTTTCGCTGGCCGAAGAGCACGCGTTTCACCTCTCCAGACAAGTCTGCTGCAAATTAACAAATATTGGAAGAATAGATATCTCTGCTTGCCTGGGTGGGATCCGATCCAAGAACCTCGATTTGGATGCGCGCGACAGCCGCTGTTTCGTTCGACTGGGCTACATGCGCCCACCTTTTTCGTTAATGTTCTGAAGAAAGTAATGAGGCCTGTGAGCTATAACGTTATATGTAGATTTACAAATGTTGTGTAAACAGGTGCCGACAACATAATGGGCTTGTGGCGCAGTCGGCTGGAAGCGTCGGCCTCACGCTCCTCGCGGATCGATTTTTAGGTTCGGTTCACGACTGGGGGAACAAGCACTCCTAAGTCAATTGCCCGACCTATTGCTACCTGTTCCTTTTTAGGCGGTTGCTAAATTGTTCTATCATTTCGATGTTCTTGATTGCCCTGAGAAGAAAATCACAGGTTGCTCCTGCCTTTGAGGGAGTAATTATTGAGAGTATCTCCAGGATAGCAAAAAGTGGAATACCTGGCGCATTTTAAAGGCAATTTACTACTGAGGTTCATTTTTGTCGTTGAATTTTGCTGAATTGAGAAAGTGATCACAAAGAGTAAATATTGGATAACGGGCTACGTCAATCAACCCTCTCTGATGCGCCACACACTCTTCTTCCACGGGTTGTCGTAGATGAAACTTGGATGATTACCTAGCCATTCAATGACTTGCGGTAGTCAGCCGATGAAGGAGTGAGCTTTTTATCCTTTCCATACAAGTCCGGCACGGATTCACCTACTCTGGAGGGATGGAAGGCTTGGTTGGCCTGGGCAGAAAATCCGAACCGTCACTGAACCTGGTATCAGATGCAGGCAACAGCCGGCACCTCCTCCAATTGCGCTACACGTGCACTCCAATAGTTAATGATTTCGAATGTTCTTGATTGCACACAGGCTTGCTGGTCGAGCTGAGTTTGATTTCGCGACTGGACCACCATTCTCTTCTATCTCTTCGGAGGCGGAGGATTTGTATTACCACCGCTGCGGATGAGACTCACCGCTTATACGAAACTCAGATACTCACACTATACTGTAGTGGTGCAATCGGAAGAGGCTTTGGCTGTCACGTACACTTAATTTCCAGACTCTTGGTTCAGATTCCCGCTCAGGCTAACAAGGCCTTCCATCCCACCGTAGTCGGTGAAGTGGTTCCAGACTTATCTGCAAAGGTTAAAACACTGATTTGTCCATCGGGTGGTCATCGCAAGTCATTTTCTACATCAAATACTTCCAAATCGCCTCTATGACATCCCGTACAAGTAGAATGCGTGGCGTTTCCCAAAAGGAATTGATAGACGCCGTTCTTTATCGTTGTGGAAGAATAGAAACACTACGCTGGTTGTGCATCATTTCCACACTCGGAAGAATGTGATGAGTTGAACCGGGTCAGCCCGAAGTACTCCTCACCAATCAATCACTCAGTTGATGTGGAGGTGAAGTGGAGTGCGTGGCGCATCCGTCTAGAGCGTATCGTAGCTAAGAAGCGCAGTTTAGAGCTGTAGCACATTTCTTTCACCCTCTTTAGGATTCAGCATTATTAGTTCCAGTTTAGGATCAAAGCTTGATTGGTCCATGTCACGAATGTGGGCAGCATTATGATGTGGAAACGCCCTAAGCAATCATAGCCGGGTAGGCGCGCTACCGGTGCCTGGCGTTGATTCTAACCAATCCACAGTCATTTCAAGCACCGAAGGGAGATCTTCACCGGCTATCTCCGGTCGTCTCCGTACCTTCCACTCTCATCTGTTTTTACATGGGCACCGCTCGGCCAAGGATAGCCACTTCCTCGACACTCGCCGCGCCGGTCTCCCTCCCGTCTCAAGTAGATGCGTTGGTACCTCCACTTTGATCGCGCTGCACACAAACAAACCGAACTCTCTCTGGTCAGCGAAGGGAAGTGGTAAGACTTGAAGAAGAAGTGGAGGAAGGAGTGCATCTCACAGAAGACGAAAGCGATGCAACGACGAGCGTCGTTGGCAAATTGCCGACGACCTTTCCGTCCGTCCGCCTATAATCATAATCTTGAAAACGGCCCGTTGGACCAGTTTTCACAGAACTCTTCGGTATCTCCAGACTCCAGTCGATTGCTCGACCTTTCACCCTTTTTAGGTCAGCCGAGCATTTTCAGCACTTCTTCCAAATTTGAGTAACCCCTAATTAGGCTTCCGCTCAACTGCTTAAAATCTACTAAATATCCTTCTAAACGCCTAGACCCACGTGTGGGTGCGTAGTAGCGCAGTCAGAGGAGGTTGGCTGTCGCGAGCATCTGATAGCAGGTTCCTGGTTCAAGTTTCCCGCTCAGGTCAACAAAGCCTTCAATCCGTCCGGGGTGAATTCGGACAGGACTTATCTGGAAAGGATACTATATTATTTTCACGTCGAATTGGATACTTTTCGAATAAAGTTCTGCATTTTTTAAATCGAATTGGACACTTTTCAATTTAAGCTGTACTCTCCTCTATGTTAGCCTAAAACTTTTGAAATCAAAGCGCACTCTTCCAAATCGAAACTAGTTTCTTCCACATTAAACTAGAGACTCTCCAAAATGATTAAAACGATTTTTGTTCAAGGAAAATATTAGTATGAATTTCTCTGAAGTTTCAGCTCATCTATCCAATAACTGGGCGCATGGAGCGCAGACGGAGGAGGCGCCGGCTGTCGCGTGCACCCGATACCAGGTTCCTGGTTCGGATTTCCCGCCTAGGCCAACCAAGTCTTCCATCCCTCCGGGATCGGTGAATTGGTGCCAGACTTGTCTGGGAAGGATAAAGTCCTGACTTGTTCATCGGCTGGCCACCGCAAGTCATTGTGTGGCCAAATACGCATTCAAATCGCCTCCATGACATTCCGTAGAAGTGGGATGCGTGGCGCATCCCAAAAGGGATTGAGTAACGCCGTCCTTTATCCTTATCCTTATCCAATAATTTCTGGAAAATTCTCATTTTTTAAGGAAGAATAATGGGTTAAAGATTTTTTGAAGAGCAGGAAGGCGGCCATTTTCTAGCGTCAGAAAACAGGATGCGCCATACATTCTCCCAGGACGTCGCGATTTTTCATCGACTGATGGCAGCCGCCGTCACAACGGCGCGCCTCCCTAACACGCATTGTGCCAAAAATTCTGAGTCTATCCCGCAGAAGTAAGGTGCATGGCGCATCCCAAAAGGGATTAGGTAACGTATTCCTTTACTCTTATCTTTTTTAAACAAAAAGCTTATAATATTATCACACATTTGGGAATCTAAATTTAAAAAATGTCTAAGAAAGTTCTACCAAGCTTTCCTTCAACAAAAATTATTCTAACTATTTTGAAGGATCTGTGGTTTAACCTCTATGAAGCTGTCTTTGGTTTCGAAGACGTTCACTTTGATTTTGGAAGCATCAAGGTTGTTTAGAGCAGGGTTCAATTTGTATACATACGGAGAAGTTCATCGATTCGCCACCGCACGTTATTCTATAGCTCAAATGCTCTATTACAATTCATGTTGCCTTCACGAAATCCTGTAGAAATAGAATGCGTGGCGCATCCCACGAAAGAGCTTGATAGCGCCACCCTTTATTCCTTTTTAAGTTCTACTTCTTGCTGGTTCACAGCGCTCGCAGAACCGCAAAGAAGGAAGACATACGTTCAAAGAGCTATCACGGGATCTCACATATGCAGAGTTCGTTGTGCACCTTAATGTAATTGATGAGCTCCCAGCTTGCCTTCGAAACTGAACAACGTTTGAAGCATGGAAGATTTCCTCAGACAGCTCTTTCTTCAATTTTCTCTCCACTCGTTTATTGCCTCAACATGTATTGCTGTATTTTCTCAGTTCCTTCACTCATAAAGGATAAACGATAAAAGACGGCCTTACTCGATTTCTTCTTGGATGCGCTACGCATACTACTTCTACGGAGCGTCGTGGAGGTGATTTGAATGCGTTTTTGGTCAAACAGGACAATGACTTGCGGTGGGCAGCCGATGAACAAGTCAGCGCATTATCCTTCCCAGACAAGTCTGGTACCAATTCACCGACCTCAGAGGGAGGGAACGCTTGGTTGGTCTGGCCGAGAAATCCGAACCAGGAACGTGTTATAGGCTGCACGCGACAGACGGCATCTCCTCCGACCGCGCTACACGCGCCCTCCTTCACTCTTACTTACATGATTCCTTATTGCCAACCTTCGCACTTTTTTCAAATTTTTAAAGCATTTTGATATACATTTTCTAGAGAATTTTTCTAAAGGTAGTATTATATCTTATAATTCACGGTGATGGATAAAGAAAAAAGGACGGCGTTACTCAGTTCCTTCTGGGAAGCGCCATACATTCCATTTCTGCGGGATGTCTTGAAGGCAATCTGATTGCGTACATATTTCGCGTATATAATGATTTGAGGCGGCCAACCGATCGAAAAATCAGTGTTTTATCTTTCCCAGAGAAACTTAATTCACCGACCCGGAGAAATGGAAGTCTCGCTCGACTCGGGCGGAAAATCTGGGCCAAGAACCTGGAATCCGGTCTGTCGTCACCTCTGTCGACTGAACTACCATGATTCACAGTGCTCCAAAAAATTATTGTAATCGTTTGAGTGACCTATAAAAAATTTGCCCCGTTTATGCTTATATTTATATATATATATTATGTTTATCACGCCACAAAATGCAGACGTGATATAAAGCTAGATCAGTACAAACAAACAAGCAACGAACATCGGTAATCAGCACGATCACAACAAAAACTGCATATCGTCGTTTTCCACGCCTAAATTCATCAAAATAAAATAAAATGTTCGACGTGTGTTGCCTAAACTGAGGAGTGAAGTACGTGTTTAAAAGGTTTTTGGTGGCGGTTCGAGTTGCTGTGTGTTGAAGGGTGGAGAGCCAATATTGGACTATAGGCGGTTAGTAAATAAGTGATAGGCAGCTGTCATTCACCCGAAACAGAATAATTACGAGTTTTTGCTCCAATCTTTGATATACCTTATTTTTTGAGTAAAAAAGATGAATACATGTGCTTTCGCATAAGGTACCTACCATTAGCCTAAGCTATTGCTCTGAGATGTACTGAATTGTAAGGTAGTTACATTCGATAAGAAAGTGTTTCTACTATTGTGTTCCTTGCTTACACGAAGGAATGGACTTTGTTATGAGGTTCAGTAAAAACTTCGAGCACGCTGCTCAGTTTGCCTACTAATCTCGAAGATACGATCTCAGGATCGAAGATGCGATTTGAAGGAAGTATAGGAATGGTTTGTAATCTGTCACAACAATGTTTTGTGGCGCCAGGCAGGACTCGAACCTGCATCTCCCTCTGACCGGGCGGGAATGCTCTACGACTTTACACCACCGGCGCCGTTTGATAGAGGAATGGGAAAATAAATATGGGAATGGGTATAATACAGGAATGGAAAGGGCGCCTGTAGCGCAGTCGGAGGAGGCGCTGGCTGTCGCCTGCACCCGATGCCAGATTCCTGGTTCGGATTTCCCGCCCAGGCCAACTAACCCTTCCAATCCTTCGGGGTCGGTGAATTGGTACCAGACTTATCTGCGAAGGATAGAGCGCTGACTTGTTCTCCGACTGGCCACCGCAATTCATTATGTGTCCAAATACGCCTTCAAATTGCCTCCACGACATTCTGCAGGAGTAGAATGCGTGACGCATCCCAAAAAGGAATAAGTAACGCCGTATTTTATATTTATGCTTTTTAGGAATAGGTAACGGACCGCACTGTAAATCACGGCGCTTACGTTTTGAAACAGTTCGAGTCAAATAACTTTTTTCTTAGCTAGTGACAGCTTCAGGGCTCTCACTAGCAGTCTCCTTCTAGGGTTTTGGTTTAGGTACCTATCCCAGTCGAAAGGGGCAGCCGTAAAGTGCCAGTTTCGCAGGTCATCTCATCCCACAGAACCATTTCCACTAAATTTTTGAATTAAAATCTTGTGAGAGCAGCTGAATCGCTCGTTGAAACTCAAGCGACGGAAAGGAGACGCAAATCACCATATGCCCCTCTCCCATCAGGACAGATCCTAGTTTAGTTGAGCTCAGTCCATCGTTTAGCTTGTTCCTACCCTAAGCTCCCTGTCCATTCCCTAGACCAAGTGAAACTCCTCAGTGCTAGTGACCGATGCGCCAAATCGCATCTTCTCTGGGCTTAAGGACATTGCGCTTCGGCGGCGGAGAGCGCGTTGAAGCGCACCGGTGGCGGCTAGCAGCAGCCGGCTGGCTGTGTCTGTATTTGTCCGGCGCGAAGGCGGAAGAAATTGCGTAAAGACGACGTCAAGGTTGGCAGTGTCATTAGCCGAGGCGAGTGACGAGGAGACGAGGCGTGTGCGAGCCGTGTGTCTGCGTGTGTTGTTCCCAGTAGGGTGTGAGGAGACCTTGGGAGATAATGGTCACTCTCTTCTAACACTCTGGTCCAGCCAACCGAACGACTACCTGGTGCCCGTTAGGCGAGGAGTGCAAGTGACACAGTACGTAGTCCCGGTCGTTGAATATCGTGGCCAGAGAACAGGAACCCAACCAGTCGTAAGCCATTAAATAAACTGGGGAAGTTCAAAAAGTGTTTACAAAGAGTCCAATGAGGTAATATTTTCCACCTCTTTCCTTCCCTAAGCATGAACATACCATTTTCACGTCGAATCGGACACTTTCCAAACCAAATTGGACACTTGTCACGTCAAATTGGAAACTCTTCTAAGCTGGCCTATGAACTTTGAAATCAAACTGAACGTCTTCCTAATCGAAACGAGGTTCTTACACGTTAAACTGCAGACTCTCCAAGATGGTAAGAATAATTTTTTGTTCAAAGAAAATTTGGTATAACTTTTTTTGAAAATTTTTAACTTAAGCTGCCTAAATAATTATTATAATTTTATACAATTTTTATTTTTCGAGAAAAGACACTGCATGCGAACAGAAATTTTGCAATCAATCGAATAAAAATCGCGAAGATCCAGCACGCAATCTCTTTTTTAGCAATATAAAATGGCCGCCTTCTGCTCTTCAAAACATGTTCATTGTTTTTCCTCAAGAAATAAAATTTCTATAAAATTTCAAACTATTTGTGTCCTCTTACTGGGAGGTGAGCTAAAACTTCAAAAAAAAAGGTATTCTGAGTTTTCGTTGAACAAAAAATTATTCTAACATTTTTTTGAGTCTCTAGTTTAATGTGGGAGAAGCTCATTTTAATTTCGAAGCGCTCGCTTTGATTTGAAAAGTCAAATGATAGCTTAGAAGAGTACAATTTGACGTGAAAGGTGTCCAAGTCGATGTGAAAATGGTATATGTATTGAGCGAATTTTTGGGCTTGAATGCTTACTATATCGTCGGGTGTGTAGTGGCATAATATATTTTCTTTCAAGGTTTTGCAAGGCGAGACAGAACTTAGGCCTAGTTAGTGCTGGGTCTTCCGACCTACTAGCGGGCGGCACACAGCGGGGATCACTTATCATTACCTACTCTGAAAGTGCACAGAAGGCATAAACAGAGATGAACAGGGCATGAAAAGAGTTTTCAACTGTCTCTCTTTCCGAGATGGCAGCTGCTTACGAAAATTACCACCTAACCTAATCGATTCCCCTAATGTTGATATCTTTCACCGAAAGCATAATGGACCTGATACTTATACACGGTGTTTGCTATTTATACCATTTTCACATCGAATTGGATACTTTTCAAATCAGTTGACACTCTTCTAAGCTAGCCTAGGACTTTTGAAATCAATGCGCGCTCTTTCAAATTGAAGGGATTTTTTTCTACGCTAGAGAATCTCCAAAAGCATTATAATAATTTTTTGTTCAAGGAAAATTTTAGTAAAACTTTCCCTACGGTTTTAATTCGTCTATCCAATAGGTGAACACATTGTTTGAAAGATCATAAAAAATTTAATTTTCGAGGAAAAATGATAGCTTAGAGCCTGTTTTAAAGAGCAGGAAAACTGCCATTTTCTCGTGCTAAGATAAGGGAGCGGCGCCGTGCTTTTTACTTGATTGATAGCAGAATTTCTGTTTGCATAGAGTTTGAAATCTGTTAACAATGCAAGAAAAACAGTTGTAGAGATCATACATCCTCACTTTAATGGTTGATGTATGTAGCATTTACACTACCAATAAAATAAAAGTTGCAATGAACTTTTTGAGAGCATGGCGCGATTTGATGTTTTAATGCTTCCCTCTTTCCTGCGCTTTAAGACATTTTTTGATTTTGTATTTTTTCTAAAAAGAAAAATTATATAAATTACAGCACTTATTGGGACAGGTGGACTAAAAACTTTTTAAAAAGTCATACTAAATTTTCCTTGAACAAAAATTATTCTAACAATCTAATGGAGACTGTAGTCTAACCTGTCTGAAGGAAACTTCGCTTGGGGTAAACTCGCTTTGATTTCAAAAGTCTTACGGCTAACATAGAACCGCGTCCAATGTGATTTGAAAAAGTGTCGAAATTGATTTGAAAATTATCCAATTCGACGTGAAAATGGCATAATTCACAGTGCAGCCGCTGTAAGAGCAGTGCTCTACGATGTCAGTTGGGGAACAATAGTGGATTGGTGTATCATACTTCCCGGGGTGACTGTGCAGGTATTCTGCAGCGTACCATGAATACGAGAGTAAAGTTCTGAATATTGGGGCAGGAAATTGCTATTGCGATGTTCTTCCTACCGGAATGTTCATCACCTGAACATTCCGGTAGGAAGAACATCATCACGATCTACAAAAACTGATGAAATGGTTTCGTGATCCTTGAATAGCTTCCAGCTGTCGACCAAGAGCAACGTTTGGGTACCGCTGATACCTTCTTTCTTCTAATTCCGCACTGATACCTTCTTCATCCTCTACCTCGATGCTCCCGCATTGCGCACCTCGCAAGATGGATGCGAAACTGCTGGCCATTTTCATCTGTTGCCTTGCAGGAACGCGTGCAGTATAGGAAGGACCGAACCTTCCAAAAGGCGCGCCAACGCAACATCTGGTGAGAGCGTAGTTTGGAAGAAGTCGGCAGTATTGTCCTAGCCGACCCTCTGCGTCGAAAAAGAAATCGCCTAAGGGGGTTATTTAAGGCACTGATCACCCACATGTAAGTATGGGTGGTGGGATCATGGTAATCGATTTCGCCCAAACGTCGCCATTTGGCATCGAAAACTTTGCATGATGGTGGCAGATCTTTTTTAGGAAGTGCAAAAATCCTGCACAACAGAGGACTTGAACCACAAACCACCCCGTCTCACCACGCCGCCCCTTTACCCCCTGCGCCACCACTGCTCGTTCGGCAGCACAGTTTCAACCCTACCTTAGCTCGCTCTCTTGTGACTGGCGGGCTCTGCTTGGACCTGGAGGGCAAAGGAGTCTACTATGAAGATGGTCCATAACTCCGTTCACAGATAAGCGTAGCAGAAACGGAACACATATTTGGAATCGTCTTTCGAAGCTGCATCCAATGATGTGCGTCTCATCTGAAAGTCCCATGGTCACCTGGTATCCTTCCCTTGTCAAATTCACTACCCCAAGTTCATGGCGCTCATGTAAAGATCGATTTCACTGCAATCAAGCTAATCGAATCCCCAATCATTATCAATTGATTTCTGCCTCAAAATGAGTTACAGAATTGTAGACGTCCCCACTACAATGAGCGACTTCGTGACAGTTGAACTAACACCTGATATCGATCGCTAGCGCAAATTTTTCTAATTTTTCGCTTCGGTCAACGCTCTAATTTGTTAACTGATGGAGGCCGTCCTTCATCCTTTTTATCCTTAAACTCTTCTAATAACCGTACTAATTTTTCATCAGCTGGCCTCCTCAAGCTTCATCCCACTATATGTAAAAGATCTAATCCGTCTGTCGTCTGTCCGTATGTCCGTCTGTCTGTCTGTCTGTCCGTCCGTCCGTCTGTATATCTCTGTCTGTGTGTCTGTCTGTTTGTTCACCCTTCCGTTACAATTTTACAATGGTCGAGCGCTTGACATTTCAATCAGCATTACTAAGGGTTAACTTTGCAAAGAATAAATCAGCGAGTATGATAGCCGAGATTCACAACGAGCAAAACGCAAAATCGATCGACTAACGGTTGTCGATCGACTTTATTGATTTTCGTCGACTTTATTGATTGACTTTATTGAGTTGACAGTTTGGGAGGGGGTGTTGCGCGAATATGATGTACGGTGAGCAGCCTTTACTGAGACAAACGCTATCGATTCGCTAACGACTTTCGATCGAATCTATCGATTTTCATCCGCCGCTCACGGGTTGCGTTGGAAGTTACGCGAAAATACATATATACCGATGGACAGAATTCAGAAAAGTAGACAATCTCGGTTTTTATCAATCACTGGAACAACCTACAGCTCGTGCTCACATCGTCCAGTATGTTGCCTAACAGCTGGTTGCCAAATAACGCAAATTTGGGTAAAAAATCGACGTTAATTCACCACTCTATGGTCTATGGAATGCGCTACGCACTCTGCAACTGCACTGCGGGCCGTTTTCATTGTTATCTGGCCAACATAAGCAATAGCGATAGCAAGCCTATGGAGACAGTTTTATCTGCCTTTCCTTAATTCCAAGTCACTGGCCCCGGAGCATGAAGGGCTCGAATGGTCTGGATCTGAGCCGAATCTGAAGTCGATTCGGAGTGAAGAGCTGGGAGCCAAAGTAACCTACGACTGAGCTACACTCGTCTAGAGCTGTCATATCTTTATTTTTAATTCGCTTTCCTATTGCCATACATGGTCTATACCGTCTGCTTCTTCAATCCTATCACATTCAGGTTCAAGCCACATAGTATCATCACTGAACATCCTTGGTAAAAAAATATATATACAGCTCCGGCTTGTTTGTAGAGTTTACACCAATTTCCGATTAACATTTTGGAACTTAAAGTATTTCCATTCTCTTCGATTAACTACATCAAATATAAAAGGATGAGAATTTTAAAAATTTTCGAATTTCTTCCTAGCAAAGACAGGAAGTTGGATGACGCATCCATCACGTTCCCCCAGATGAGTGGGCAGTTCAGCGAAGAATGGCTTTATTTTTTCTTTCTTTTTCAACGGTCCACCTCCATTTTCTCGTTTACAACCGTTTTAATAAAACTTTTCGTCGTAAACAATGTCTCGAGACCGTTGGAGCAGTCTCTTTCACAAAAGTTCAATTTTCAAACTTTTTCAGACCCACCACTCCAGATGCTGTTGCGGTTGGTCACGACAACGAGCATGAGGCTTCTATTGCTGGTCATCGTCACGACACGCGTTTCCACAGCCGACGACGTCCAGTTCGACAACGCCCTCACTGGTACGAACGAACGTCTAGCACTCGGCAATTCCACCGGCGAAACCTGACCTTGCACTTGCCGGCTGAGAGCTCGACGACCAATTTCTCGCGAAACCGTCTCCGCGAAGCCACACCGGGGCGACGGGCCCACTGGTGTTCGTTGTGTGCGGCGCAAAGGCCGTCGCCGACGTGCGCGCATGGTTCCTTTTGTGGCGAAGATTTCTCGTCAAGGAAACCCAAATACAATCACCGCGCTGTACCGGGCTAAGGTCGCTAGCCCTCCTCCCACCCCCGAGACGTCCGCTTAGCCGTCGTTTTTCCTGTGCCAGACGGCGAGCCGACGGCGGAATCAGAGTGTGCATGCGTTGCCGACTGTGACCAAAACCTACAAAGCAGTCGAGGAGGGGTTGTAGATGGCATTTCCGACGTAGGGTGCGTTTCAAGGAGAACTTTCGAATGATTTGTCCCACATGGGACGCATATAGCGCAGTTGGAAAAGGTCCGGCTGTTACATGCAGCCGATACCAGATCCTTGGTTCGGATTTCCCGTCAAGTCCAATCAAGCCTTCATCCCGCCTGGGTCGGAGAAGTCTGGTAAGGATAAAGGGCTAACTTGTTCATCGGCATTCAAATCGCCCCCAGGATATCTTGTAGAAGTAGAATACGTGGCGCATCCCAAAAGTGATCGACTAACGCCGTTCTTCAAGACCTTCACACACTTCTGCGGCAATGCGGCGGCCCTATCCTTAACAGAGATGCAGAGCTTACCGCCGGCGGCGAACGACGGCGAGCGGTGCCATGCTGCAGCTGCAGGCTTTTGCGCGAAGACGTTGGGCGGCGGGGGCGGTTCACATCATTATTGCCGCCGCAGCTTTCTGACTGACTGCGCTCTAGACGACCACGACATGGATCGGCTAGAGCGCAGACAGAAGGCGGAAAACCGAATAGCAGCAGCAGCCTGACTAGAAAGAGTACAGTGCCTCAGCCGCTTGCCGGCAGCAAGACTCAAGCATGCATGAGTAGCGCGCTTCAGGAGTTTTGTCGCCCGAGCATAGAGGAAACATCTCTATCCTATGACGCCTTTTCCTATAATACAACCTTTGGGGAGTCGTGACAATGGGATGCAAATAGGGCAAAATCCATTACGCGTACGAGATAAGAGTTCTCGTTCGCAGCACTCCTGCTTCAGCATTTTTCGACTTTCGTGCGTAATTCAAACTCACATTTTCCGTATTGGATGACCTAAACGCCCCACACACTTCTGCGGCAACGCTGCCGATTCGGCGCTTCCTATGTTATACTCCCGCGGAAGCATCCGCGGAGGGTGGGAATCGCGCCGAGATCCCGCACCCGGCCAATCGCCAGTCCCCGCCACGCCCCCCGTCCGCGCATCCGACGAGAGGGCGGTTATAATTCCCGCCCACGGTGCATTGCTCTGGCTGCGCTCTAGCCTTTCGTGGCCGGGAT
Source organism: Heligmosomoides polygyrus bakeri (assembly GCA_947359475.1). Lineage (NCBI taxonomy): Eukaryota > Metazoa > Nematoda > Chromadorea > Rhabditida > Heligmosomidae > Heligmosomoides > Heligmosomoides polygyrus. Next base: position 89,729,762 of record OX375866.1, on the reverse strand, counting down.
CTAGAGTGACTTGTCGGCGGGCAGCATGACGCTTCGTTTTCGCCGCCCGACGCTCGCCGCGGAAGTGTGTGGGAACTACGGGCGGCAAAACTCGTGAAACGCCGCGCTCACGCACACTGAGTCTTGCTGGCGGCAAGCCGCACAGGTACTGTGCTCTTTTTCCCGCCTTCCGCCTACGATGTGAATCATTTTTGCCACTGCAGCTCTTCCGGCGGCGACACCGCCAAACATCTTGTCGCAAAAGTGTGCGGATATTGCCGCCGCTTTGCCGCGAAAGTGTTTTGAGCCTTTAGGAGCTGAGACGGTAGACTGCAACAGTTTCGCGCTATCGAACCTTAATCTGCTCCTATCGTGGTGGAACGCACACCCCACCGTTGTCGGAACCGCGACGAGGAACAGTTGTCGCCATGTAGCTACGCCAATGTAGCAATACACTGCGGCTACAATAGCTTCAACCATAAACGTTCGAAAATTGATCCCAATTGAGGAATGTGATCGATAGCTATTGATTTGATGGCTTTCGTAGCACCGCGCCGCTCCGCGACGTAACTATAAATCCCACCTAAGGTTCTGAGTTTCTTAGGCCCTGCTCATAATCCGCGATGGGATCGCTCGGGTAGAAGACATATAATGTCTGTCTTCGGTAGATCACTCGGAATCAGTCGATTCGTACGCTCTTGGGCGGTGCAGACGATTTCTTAGGCCTATGTTATACTTCGGCGACACTGTTGTGGGCGACGTCGGCGACAGTGTTACGCGGGCTACTATGCAGTGCGTAGCAGCCCGCGCAACACAGCGTTGGCGACGCATCGTCGAAGTATAACATAGGCCTTACTTGGCGTCGCAACTGTGAACAGACGCCCTGCAGTGACGCTTCGTACGCATTTACACCGTATGTACGTCAGCCTACGCCTCAATCATCACCCGCATTCACCCGAAGTTGACCGCAAGAGGTTTCAAAATTGTCAAAATTCAAAATTGACAATTGTGCTTCGTCGTCCTAATTAGAATTCAACATGAACTAGGCAGCAAACGAGATGGATTCGATGATTCGACTTCCCCTTTTTACAATTTTATAACAAACCCCAAGAAACCTAAAGTAAAATAAAAGTTCTTGAGCCTTGTAGAGGCAAACGTGTTAGACTAGAGCTCACTATGATCTCCTTCTTCTAAAAAGGTTCTTGAATCAAAATTTTTCAGACAAGCCACTGATCGAGTGCGGGCATGGTCGGCTGGCCGTCAGTATCAACACCGAGAAAGAACCACCGTCACATGTGTTCGCTAAGGGACATTTCAATCGACCAGAGTGCTCGTTCCGCAACACCACACACGTCGTATTCGACTTTGAGAAATGCGACGTGATCAGGAAGAGAGAGGTAGGCGAAGGCTGTGTATCCCCTGCCGTCTCGTTGGTCATTGGTTTCTTTGAATTGCTTCGTTCGTTCCGTTTGCCAGAGTTGCCCAGTGGGTCCACGTTAACAGTGAGAGCCCCAAAACTGCTCTACTAGCTGCTGCCTCTTTTCCGGTTGTCGTCCAACTTCTGGTACATAGGTGGAGTTTTTACCAGAGATTTTGAAGTTCAAGATAGAAACCTAGTCACATAGACCTTGCACAGGTGTTGTAATTGTGTTCTCGAATATTCGAGTACTTTTGATTGCTCACAAATTTTGAATATTCGAGTTGCAATATATTCGAAAAAAGCGGTTTTTTGAAGAATCGAATTCGAGTATTGAATTTCTAATGAAAATTACTCGAATACTTATTCGAATAGGCCAGCATAACTAGAGACGTATAGACGTTAGCTTCAGACTCTCTTGGTTCGCTGATAGGCTTTCAACACTTTAGTCCTTGCCAAAGTTTCGAGGACTGGATACGCTGCCTGATACCAGCCTCTTGCTCCGCTTACGAAGGTTTTGCAAGCACTTGTCGGCAATGTGACCAGCATGGGGCGACGAGAGCGCACCAACTAATCAAACACTGTACTGAAGCAGATAAAACCGAAAAAGAAAGCATGTCCGCTGGTGCTGGGATTGGCTTACGCATTTCTGCGTCTCCATGACGGCCATATTGCCGACCGTTTCACGTTGATTTTTGTGCTGAATTCAGAAGACAGTCATTATATTAGCCAGACCTCCCTACTTTGCCCCGACCTCCGTGAAGACGCATTGGCAAAGGATATTCGCTATTGAACTCTCGCACCGAGGCACGGGAAACCCATTAGAAAGGGATTTGCGCGCTAATCGCAGGTAAACTGTTCGCCCACCTTCCCGCTATACCATTGACTTTTTCTTCTCAGTTCGCTATGGGAACGGGAGAATACTGGTATCTTTTTTCATAGGAAGCGATGACTTCGCTGAAATTGAGAAGGCTGTTGGAAACTTCAACTCTTCTAGTTAGTTAGCCCTATAATTTTCTTGATGGAATCTATTGCAATGTTATTCGACGTCTTCTGATTCGGACACTTAGACGTGAAAGTTTCAAACGGTTTACATTAGGTTTAGGGCCCTTCAGCCTTTTTTATGTTTTCGTCGCGCTGGGTTCGACATCACATCCAGTTTAAAAAGCTATTCTTCAATTCCTACGTAGTTAAAAGAGTTAGAAGAATAAATTCTGACTGCTTGATTCGCCCTCGACTAGATCCTAATTCGTAGTTTCGATAATTCACCACTTATTTTACCTTAATTGGCGAATACATCTGAAGATAAAAAACGTCGACCATACTTGTATACATACCGTGCTATAACATTACAATGCCTACAGGAAAGGCTAATGCTTATTCTTTGTCTATGTATCTCTGCTTGTAGCCAGATACGGTAACCTTCTTGACCGTTACAACATACTACTGTAGAAATAGAATGCGTGAACATCATAAACAGCAATGCAGAGCATTATCCTCCATTCTTCACCTGCAGTCAGCCGCCTTAGCTTTCTGTAGTTTACAAGGCTCTAAAAGTTAAAAGTCGATAATATCGATCGATATCAGCTGGCTGATCAATACTACTTTCTCGATTTCAAGTTTTTTCAAGGTTCATCATATTCGCGCGACCCTGACCTTAATGGTCACCCTTCAGTAGGAGCAATAATACCAATGAGAAAGTTTTTCAAGAGGCCGCTAATTTTGCGCTGACGGAAGCACAGGATGATATCGAGACATATTGACAGGCTAGCTACACTATGTGTTAGTATCAGAATAGTACGTTCGTCCAACCTTATTGGAAACCACTTGGCAGTAACAGTGCTTGACGATTACAGAATGGGATCATAAATAATAAAAAAGAATAAAGGACGGCGCTACTAAATTCCTTTTGGGATGCGCCACGCGTTCATCCACGGAGTATCGTGGAGGCAACTTGAATGCTTGTTTGGCCATACAATGACTTTCGGTGGGCAGCCAATAAACAAGTCAGCGCTTTTTTCTTTCCAGACAAGTCTGGTACCAATTCACCGACCCCGGAGGGATGGAATGCTTGGTTTACCTTGGCGGGGAAAGAACTTAGTATCGGGTGCACGTGACAGCCAGACTGCGCTACACGCGCCCTTAATGAGATTATACTTTGAAGAAACAAGTCCAACAGTCGTGCGTCCGTCAACTTGAAATAAATTGCGATTTCAAGAATTTCACAACGCAGCAGTCAAGGCGTTTTATTCCTATTGAACGTTGATGGGGTGTGGAGGGGCGGGGGTAATCACGCCAACACGATGGCCAGTCTTCGCAAAGCTACTCATTATCGATCGGTCATTCTATATCGATCAATATCGATTGATGCCTTTGCCTTCAATGCACGACTAGACCTGATCCAACAAGCGATGGTAACTAGGATGAGGATTAGCATTAAGAAATCTCTCCCATCCTATCTCCTTAGCATGCGCCACGCATTCTGCCTAAACGGGATTTCATTAAGCAGTTTGGTTGCGTGTTCGAGCTATGTGACGATTCCCAGAGCCCGGATTTACGATTGGGAAGGTAATAGGTAAGTTGTAATGGATCAGAAGAGGCGCGTGGAGCGCAGTCGGAGGAGGCGCCGACTGTCGCCTGTACCAGGTTTCTGGTTCAGATTCCCCGCCCAGGTCAACCAAGTCTTCCATCCTTCCGGGGTCGGTGAACTGGTACCAGACTTGTCTGGGAAGGATAAAGCACTGACTTTTTCACCGGCTGGCCAGTACAAGTATGGCCAAATACGCACTGAAATCGCCTCCACGATATCCCGTAGAAGTAGAGTGCGTGGCGCATCCTAAAAGGGATTGAATAACGCCGTCCTTTATCCTTTATCCTAATGGATCAGTTTACCAACAGAGGGTAGTTCGCAGAGGGCATGTTCGGTATGCATAATATGATATAATTCTGTGAATAATTCTGTGGATTCTGTGAATGACATACCTCACCATTCGTCCACCTTCAAACTCTTGTGAGTTCTAGATAAGGCTTCAATTTCTACCCTCTATCCACATTACTACGGGTTGAGTCGTTCACGAATCCGGCCTATGAATGGACAATTTCAGTGGTTTTTTGTCGCGTACAAGTCCTTGGCCAATTCTCCAACCCCATCGTGATGGTAAACTATGTAAGTCTGGGAGAAAAACGAACCAGCTAGCGATTCGAAGTCCCTTCCACGTGTGTTCGCACCTCCTGTCCCCTGCGTCATCCGTGTCTACCAGTGTTTTAAAACGGCTTAGACCTTCTCGTTGCTGTCCTTCACGCTCCGATTCCGTAATCTGAAGTCATTTTTCCCTCTCGCCGCAGTAAACCTACGACCGATTTCTTGGAGATGATTGCCTCACCTTGACGAGCGGAGTAGGTGATTCGACTCGTTGAGTGACAATCGCATTTTGTGTCCTTTGAGGTAAAACGTGAACGGTGCAGATTGATCAGCCATTTGTATGGGTCTTGACAGTGTTACTATGTCAAGATGAATTATGGTGTGAAGCAGTGTCTCGAAAAAATGCCGAAAAAAGATTCCTCTTCTAAAAAACGAGCTGATCTGAACGAGCAACTTGTGAGGAGGCATAAGGCTTTTCATCCTATGCCTGATGACAAATAGAAGCTTGTACTTAGAAACATTTGTTTTGCGGGTGCATGTCGCGAATGTGGGCAGTAGTGGTGAATGGGAACGCGTCGGCCAATCATAGCCAATCACACACCGTCCGAGCATGCCCCAACCAATCAGGCTAACGACCAAGCATGTCCTCTCTGAGTGGCACGCCCATTCGACGAGGTCTCAATCGTTGGCGCGTTCCCACCGCCTAGTGCTTCCCACATTCGCAACATGGATTATTTTGCTAAATAATACTAATGGCAAAAAGTCTCTTATCCTTGACACTGCGGACTGGAATATTATCCTTTACTTACCATGTTTAATTGCTATTTAATTAACATTTAATTTATTTAATCTGTCAACCTACAAGTAGTAAAATCACAGAACCTCACCCAATTCACTCCCATTCAATGAGGTCTCAATGATTGGAGCGTCCCCACCACCTGGTGCTGCCCACATTCGCAACATGAACTATTTTGCCAAATAATATATTTGATATTGCGAATTAGAACATTATCCTTTACTCAACATATTTACTTGTTATTTAATTAATATTTTATTTAGTTATTTACTCTGTCAACTCGACGAGTAGTAAAGCCACAGGGGCTCTACCAATTCACGAGTTGACTTCAATTTCGTTGCTATTAGTGTCGCAGCTGTGGGTAGTGAGTCTAACTAGTTCGCCATTACCGCTTCGCTGAAGAATTCGTGGGCGAAAGTGTTTTGTCGTCGTAAAAAGACGGCACAGGGTATGCTTGGGTCCATTGAGGGATCTTATGAAGCTGCAGTGATTGAAGAGCTATCGCGAAATTTCCATTCGAAGTCTGAGAACACTTTACAGATCACCAATTAGTGACCGCGTACCCAACATGCCTTCCACAATGAAAAGGAATCCACATTGAACTCACCTTCCATAAGAAGACTGTAGATGTCTTCAATCTTTGTACGATGAACGTTTGTGGTCGTTAATGTGGCCTACATAGTCAGTAGAGGCATACCAGACCAATCAGAACGCATCGGACGAGCTTGTCATTCCTGGGCCAGCATGCTCAAAGTGAAACAGGAGAGAACAAACAGCAGTGTACCCGTGCTCTGATTGACTGGCCTGTGTTCTATTGGTGCCCTGATTTGTTGGCGTGTTTCTACCACTTGATGTGGGCCAAATTCACTACTGGTGCCGAATGCTTTTGTTGATAAAAACCCTCACACTCTTAGAATCAAAAAATTTACCTAAAAGTGACATCGTGACCTAGGGCCTACACTCACTTAGGAGACCTTAGCTATGAATTACTGGTGTTCTAGGTCACCGCACTTCATTAAATAATGCAAAACAGTGCTAATCAACTAATTCTGGAATGCGCCACGCGCTCTACTTCTAGGGTATGTCGTGGGGACAATTTGAACGCGCACATGATCCCCACAATGATTTTCGGTGGACATCCGATGGAAAAGTCAGGGTTATTTCCCCATCAGATAAGCCTGGTACCACTTCGCCGACCCTAGAGGAGCGGAAGGCTTGGGTGGCATAGGCGGAAAATCCGAACCAAGAACCTGGTGAAAAAAAACCAAATTTTTGGTAACCATTTCTAACGTATGCGCTATCATGCGTCTTCCCAATCCATTGCATAGGCCAAATACGTATTCGGTACAAGTCCTGCAAAGCAGAATGTCTGGCGCCACCCATAAAACGATTGATGCCAACATTGGTTTCGTCGAAAGTTGGCTTAGATAGGGCGCGGATCAGCGCAGCCGGATGAGGCGTCGACTGTCGCGTACACCGATTCCAGCTTTTTGGTCCGTATATTCTCTTCCGATGCTCCCACCTTCCGATGCCGGTGAATTGGTACAAACTTGACTAGGAAGGATCAACACTGATTTCTCCACCGTCTGACTATCCGCAATTCATTGTACAGGTCAAATTCGCTTTCACGACATCCAGTACAAATGAATAGAACGCGGGGCGCTTCCCAGATAGGCATTGATAGATGCCTTCCTTTGTTATTTTACGTATTGGCAGATTTCTGCAGTTGCAATTGAACTATCGGAGTTTCCATGAATAATATTCTCTTCTTCTTCCTCAGTTGACCTTCAAAGACTATTCTTTAGGTCAAATTCCTATCCAAAACTGCTTCAACGACATCGTGTAGAATTACGGCACGTGGTATATACCGTTTCTGTTAACCCTATGAACGCTTGAAATATCAATCGATTCATGTCGCGATTGTGAGCAGCATTGAGAGGTGACATGGCGCCAGCCAGCCATAACCAATCAGGGCACCTGCTGAATACCAGTCAAGCGATAGGAGTAACGACGGCACATATCCTGTCTGCTGGAACGCCATTCGGCGTGATTGGCTGGCCCGCTCCTACCTCCCAGTGCTGCTCACATTCGCGACATGAACCTACCAATTTACAGTCGTCTAGGTTTTTTTTTACAAAAAACGTAAACAACTGTAGATTGGTAGGTTCATGTCGCGTGTTTTTTATAAAAAATAAAAAATACGCGTGTTTTTTTATAAAAAAATACGCGCGATAATGTGTAGCATTTGAGCACGTGGAGAATACCGTTTTTGTTAACCCTATGAAGGCTTGAAATACCAATCGATTCATGTCGCGAATGTGGGCAGCATTGAGAGGTGCCAGACAATCATTACCAATCAGGGCACCGGCCGAACACCAGCCACGCGGTAAGGGTAACGACGGTACGTGTCCTAGTTGCTGGTACGCCATGCGGCATGATTGGCTAGCCCACTCCCACCTCCCAGTGCTGCCCATACTCACGACATGAGCCTACAAATCTATAGACTTTTTTACATACAGGATGTCTCAAGAAAATGTTCACATTGTTTGAAAGGCGATAAATTTGCTCACAGATTAGCGACTGAAAAGTATAGGGGCTACTGAAAGCTTGACGAAACAAAAATTTTCTGACATATGTGCGGTATGGATTGCGCCATGAACTCGTCTGAATTCTTGCATTTTACACTCGGTTGACTGTTTGTCGCTGAATATTTGTTACAATTTCGATGTTGCCGCGTTCATACCGGAACCTTCGAAATTCCGTTGCAATTAATCAGGCTACATAAAAGGTTTCATTGACCTCACAATTGAATCTACCTTCTAGCTAATCCTTAATTGTCTGATTTTCAGGTGAATCCTCGTGGAATGGCGTTCAGCATGACGATCGTCGTCCAGCTCCACCCGCTGTTCATCACCAAAGTCGATCGGGCATTCCACGTTCGGTGCTTCTACATGGAAGCCGAGAAGGCTGTGGGCGCCCAAATTGGCGTGAAGTGAGTTCCAGCTCTACAGTACTCCTCTGCTACTCTCTTAGCGTCTATGGCGATACCGTCGAAAACTAAAGGCGCATTTTGCGGGGGCGCTCAGAAGGGAGGCGGACGGTTGCTGCACGCGTGCTGCGGCTATTCAGGTGCTCTCGGACGACGGGCTATTGTGAAGCGCGTTCCACCTTGACCTTCTCGGGGCAATGAGACCCGAACGAACGTCGGCGACGACGACGGAACGCACGCCGACTCCGCAGCTCGGCTGCCCATGAGTCAAGAGGCCAGCCAGCACGTCAGACAGGCAATAACCGTGCTCTGAATTGCGCGTTCCGCCAGGGATTAGTGCGACGGTTAGCACAGCACAGCTGATGAGATTGCCTAGCGGCCACCGAACTGTCGCCGTCCGTTTGTAGGGGGTGTGTGGTGGTCGTTCCATGTGGAAGCAATGCTATGCGTGTGTGATACTTTGTGAAATTTTGCCGGACAAATGAATGAACGAATTTATCCGATTTCGAAAATTTTCAAATCAATGAGCGAACGAATTAATTCGCTGATCAATTTTTTCCAATGATCGAGAATCGAATAAGCCCCATTTTTCATTATTCGAAAATTTGAGTAGTCGAGCAATTTGTTCGAAACAGGTTCTTTGTTTGAAAATTTAAAGTTTATTTGATATACGAAATATGATTATTTGATACCCCAAAAATTGAAATATTCGAATTTCGAATAATATCCGAATGTGGTTCTCTTTCAGTGTTCGAATTCCAAAGAATATTCGAAAATCTAGAAATATCGAATATATAAATATCGAATATTCGAATAATCAATCGATTATATTCGTGCGACCACCAACTACAGTTAGAGTGTAACTCATGTCAGCAAACCCTTCTGATGGAGTTACTGTATATCTACAGTGCCCTTGCCTTGTAAAGCAAAGTCGACAGAATGAGGTTTACGCATTCTCCAGTGAGGTGTTCAGTTTGCTTCCAAAGCACTGAAACTACTCATCGACAAAAGCTTCTATGACCAAGACCTCAGAAAGAAAACTCGTCCATATTCCAGTTACACTTTTACTAGTCGTCCATGTCCGGCAGTTTTTCTGGTGGAGGTCGAGATGACTCAATCGGCAGCAAGCCTAATCTCGATGGAACCACGTATCGATCGATAGGTGCGAGTCTCGCCCAGGCCAAAAAGGCCTTTCACCGATCCCCGCTAGGTGCATGATACCAGACTTGTCTACGAAGGACAAGGGACTGACTATCCTCTTGAATCCGGCGCGAATGTAGGACGAAGGAACACTGCTGAGTTGAGAGCAAATTCGAAATTTCTAGGGCCAGATTCATCAACCCTTTACCGCCCTCTAACGCTGAAAACACCAGCCAAACCTGATACCAATGAATGTCATTTCAGAGGGGGGGGGGGAGGTTGGCGGTATTTTCGCCGTTAGAGGGCGGTAAGCTTTTCATGAATCTGGCCCCTAGTGGTCAACTACAGGTGAATTTTCGGTAGAAGGGCAGCTATTCCTCGTATGAAATTCACCTGCTGATGGCAGAGTTTGCTTCATGTAGTGAAAGATGGAACAGCATTAGGTGGGAACACGCAAGCCAATTATTACCAAGCTGAACACCGACCAAATACACGATGGCGTCCAGCAGGGGTACCAGCCGCTCACGCCCTCTCTGAGTAGCACACCATTCGTTGCAGTCTGATTGGCTGGAGTGTTCCACGTCGCACTGCTGTCCACATTCTTCACTTGTACCCCCGGGTCACTGCATAGGCTAATTACGCATGCAATTGCCTCCACTCCATATCCCATGGACGTAGAATGTGTAGAGCAACCTAGAAAGAGACTGTTTACAGTCGTCGTCGTTCATCCTCTTCATACATGCATTAAATGGCTTACAGTATTTTTGCCTCTTCCTCAAAATGAGAACTGGTTCTGGCCCAGAGATGTAAACGTCAGAGATCGCCTCTATCTTGGGTCCTCCCCTAGACCTGCTATATCGAGTGTAGCGCAACCCAGTTGTGGGGTAGCAAGTTGGATAGGTTCTATAAGCTCGGTAAATCAAAGAATCGTTTTCTTGAACTACAATTACGCGTACTTTTCGACGGTGTCAAGGGCGAGCCGCCATCCCACGGTGGTTCCGCTAACCGGCCACATTCATCACCAACTTTCACGTGCTAAGCGTTATAATTGTTCGAAATCAAACCCCGGCCAGCGCTAGGTTTCGACGTGAACTTGAGATCGCGTCACGAAGCGTGACGTGCCTGTCAGACCTCCTGTCAGCGGGTGCTTATTAATGACCGATAATTAGTGAGCGGACACACTGACCGCAGGAATGAGGGCTCTTCATTGGCATGGCAGGGGGCATGTCTTGGCTACCGTGGAGTAAAGGTGAGAGATTGATTTGAATTTAGCCGAGATTGCGCTTAATCTTCATCTCCGCTAGCATCCACCATGGGCGCATGGCCATTAATTCTGCGCGAACGCACAGGTAGACGCAGATAGACTAACATATACATAGACATCGGATCCGATGCCAATTCGGATAATTAATAATTTTCAAACTCACAGGTTGAAGGGATTAAACGACTGAGTAATTTTTCGACCTCGCATCGGATATTCGAACAGAATAGAACATCAGATTTCGGATCAAAATCAGTTTCCACATTGCCCAAAATCCGATCTGGTGAAAATCACCCCATCTGAATCGTTCTAAGACTTCTCAAAATTCCCTTTGTTAACACAATTCCGTTTAATAAGGTTTTGAAAAAAATAACGGATCCGAATTATTCGAATCGGCGTCGTATCCAATGTCTTCCCACATAGATGAACTAGTTAAAATATTCCAATTTCAGCTTTATGCTAACTAACAAATCTTACTCGGGGATTTTCGTCGCACATTTTCAATTGCATATTACGCTAAAGCGATATTTGAACTTTGGCCACGACGGTAGCGCATTCGGAAGAGGCGCCGACTGTCGTGTGCACTCTACTCCAGGCTCCCGGTTCGGATTCCCATTTAAGTCAACCAAGCCCCTTATCCTTCTAGTGTCGGGGAATTGGTACCAGACATATCTAGGAAGGATACAATAGTGACTCTTCCGTTGGCTGGCCACCGAAAACCATTATGTGAACCGAATATGTGTTTATACTGCCTCCACAATTTTCAGTAGACGTAGAATACGCAGCGCATCCCGAAAGGGATTGGCTGACGACGTTCTTTATCCTCTTATCCTTAACTTCTATAGTAGTCGAGAGGAGAAGACGTGGAGAACAACCGGTGAGAGGTGTTGGCGTCGTCCAATCGGATCGGAAGAATTCGAGACCTCGGTTCACACCTTGACGATCTGACCACGGTGGCGACCTTAAACAGTGCGATTTTGAAGAAGGAATGTCTTGCTGAAGATTGGCAATGTTACCGTTCAGTACGGCAAAGCTTAAGGGAACAGCTATTATTCATGTTCTGTATATGCGTCTGCACTTCTAAATGAATAGGGTAGCTTTACAATACGGTAACCAGGAAAGTGTTAAGTAATCAGAAATCTTCCGTGTTGCGTATTTTGATGAAGTGGCACATGTCGCGAAAATGGACAGCATAGGCAAAATGGGCATTCATAACCAAGCTGAGTACTGAGCGAACACACTACAGTCCATCAGGGTTTTCCATTTCCTTTCTTAAAGGCATTCCAATTCGATGCGATCTTAATGGCTGACACGTTTCCGACACCCCATGCTGCCCATATTCGCGACATGTACCCATAGAGTCATTGGCATTCCATTTTGATGCGACCTGAATGGCTGACGCTCTCCCGACCTACCTTGCTGCCCACCTTCGCGACATGTACTGCAAGACGAGAAGTCATTGGCCATTTCTGCTTAATGTACAATGGATACGTGACAAAGCAGCCAATTTTTTTGGGTTCCTAAAGGGGTTTCTGGCATTCAATGACGCTCCGAGGCGCTGTGAAGCGCGCTAATTTGTCCTGTCTATTGCGCACTTGGCCGTTAGCCTAGAAGACCGCGTCGGACTCGTCCACGACCAGCATCGTTAGCGCGCGCGTCGCGCAACAGCGTTTTTCCAGCGCGGTGAAAGCTGCTCCTCGGAAATCCTGGACGCCACCTAGCGAGAACAAAGAACGGGCAGAGAACGCCTGAGGAGCTTACAGCGATCCAAGGGGGTTTGAATGCGTGACTATGCCTCCAGGGGACAGATACCTCAACCGCTTACCGCCCTCTAACCAAATGGCAAATGCCGCCAAACCCCTGGTACGACATTCATCAGCAGGTTCAGGTTTGGCGGTATTTTCACCGTTAGAGGACAGTAAGCGGTTGATGAATCTGGCGCCAGTACCTTTTCCTGCGCGTTACGAAACACTAAGCATTCTGCTACCGAAGTTCACAAACATAGACTAAAATTAAACTCTTATTTTTCAGGGAGAGTAGATTGCATCTGATTATGTAACTGAATTTCTTTTCCTACCTGGTCGGGGGCGCATGTGCGCAGTCGGCTGTCATGTACGCCTGATGCTAGGTTTCCAAAAAAGATTGAACAACGTCGTTCGTCCTTTATCCCTTATCTTTTATCTGGTTTGAGGTCTAAGCGCTTCGTTAACAATATTTATGCGCTTTTCAATTTCCGTATCCTGGACCAGCTTGAGTTCTGTATAATTGGAAGCGATTCTCAAGAGCAATCCATGTTAAGGATTTTCAAGTAAGCGCTGATTTTTGCTGCACAGTAACAACTGCTTTTTCATCTGTTACACCTCCGTTGGGAGTAGCGGAGGCCCTTGGAAGGCGTAGATAACCTAGACGGTCCCAAATCGCCTTGCCAGCGGCCTATTCGCGGCTCCTTCAGGCTGGACCTTATACTTCGGACAGTTCCAGTTTCAGTGGCGTGTAGCGAAATCGTTTCTCTCAGTGTTACTTACGCTCTCGGTTCTATTTAAAAGATAAAAGAATAAAGTACGGCGTTATTTAATCCTCTTTGGGATGCGCCACGCATTCTACTTCTACGGGATGTTGTGGAGGCCTGTTGAATGCGTATTTGGCCATACAATGACTTGCGGTGGCCAGCCGAGGTACAAGTCAGTGCTTTATCCTTCCCAGACAAGTCTGGTACCAATTTACCGACCCCGGAGGGATGGAAGGCTTGGTTGGCCTGGGCGGAAAGTCCGAACCAGGAACCTGGTATCGGGTGCAGGAGACAGCCGGCGCCTCCTCCGACTGCGCTCCACGCGCCCACCGGTTCTATTTATAAGGGATAATTTACAACGGAAAGCTAGCCAGTTAAAATGGAGCAATCGTCGCTCGGTTTCGCCACTTTTTGTGCAAACTTTTATAGGTTGACCTAATAGCCTTTAAAACCAACGAGCCACGGATGTTCGATGAACAGTGCTAGGATTGGTCCTGGGTGAACTTACCAGCTTTTCCTACATGACCGCGTTTATGTTGTTAGGCTACGCTCACTACAGCCTGATTCCTTCATTGTCAGATAGGAGTTGTGCCTGGACGTATAACTTCACAACAGCAATTTCAAAGTTACTCGAATACGAATTCATGGCGTATTCCGAAATGGCATGTTACCTCTTGTTGCTCTTCTCGCTCGCAGCGTTTCAAAACTTGTTGGATCGTATAGCCGTGAAGAATACGGTACCTATAACCTCATCTTGTAACGTATTCTTTCAGCGAACTCACCACATCCGTGGTGTCCGGCGAGAGCGAGAAGCCCACATGTCGCTACACACTCCATAAGGTAAGTTCTGCCTTGTTAAACTGATGGTACTTTTTGATGTTAGTCGTTAATGTGGCCTATGTAAGTGGAACATGGAATGGGAAGCACAATACTAATCAGGCTGTACTTAATGAGCGACAACAAGAGGGATGTGTTTATATTGTCTTTGCTCCGATTGGCTGGCTCCTGTCCGGTCGATAATCTGATTGGTTCAGTTTCGCTGACGCGTCTCCGCTACCACATGTAGGCCACATTAGCGACTAGAACCGTGATTTCTTTCTACGAAGATAGAGAGGGAATTAGCGCTCTGTCTTAGGCCTGAGTTATACTCCCGCGGGAGCATCCGCGGAAGGGCGGGAATCGCGCCGAGATCCCTCACCTGGCCAATCGCCGCGCCCCGCCACGCCCGCCGTCCGCGGTGCACCCTTAAGGCCCCCGCAGACTTCTGCGGCGAGCGGCGGGCGGCGGACGGCGAAATCGCTGAGCGGCGCCGCTCAGCGTCTTGACTCATCATCAGTGGGAGCGGTGACGGCGAGGTAGTGTACTGTTTCTAGTCGGGACCGACTGGTGCTTAACAATAACGCGCTCCGATGACGATCGCGCGCCCGCACCGACCGTCTCCGCTCTGGATCCCGCCGCGAAAGGGCAGAGCGCAGAGCGCAGACAGACAGACGCTGGAGCGGCGCCGCCGGGTGGAATGATTCAAGTCATTTCCGCCACTGACGCCGCCGGTGCCGCTGGGCGACGCCGCTGGCGGCGCCGCTGGTGGCGAGCTCTGCGTCCCTGCCCTATGGTTAAGCATAGGGCAGCGGCAACGCCGCAGAAGTCTGCGGGGGCCTTTAGTCCGCGGACGTTCCGCGGATGCTCCCGCGGGAGTATAACAGAGGCCTTATGGTCTTCAGAAGAAGGGGCTATCTCTTTGTCCTGTAGACTGTTTTAATGCGTTCGTGGTCTGTCCTTTACATTTGTAACACATTTTTGGTACAAATAGAGCTACCTAGAGGTATCAACTCTACACTGTTCAAGTTTAAACCACAGGTTTGAGCCCTGAGCGGTGTTAAAATGGAGCTTTCATGAATACAATTACCATAGTTCTGGTTAGTAGTTCAAGCAATTCAGCTGACCTGCTGACTATGTTTTACATGATTTTTAATTGAAATCTGGTTTTTTAAGGTTAAAAATTCCTTTTTTAACAGAACATTATTTGACAATTTTCCTGTTCTGATTTGTCCTGCTAATTTGTCGAGCTCATGTGATGTTGTGTGTTATTATTATTTTCTTTCTACTACGGTAGTTACCGTTCAATTTCTACAATTCAAATATTAAGCATGTCTTAGTAAATAAATAAATAATTAAATTTTTTCCGAGGTTTAATCTCATTCGCGAAGTTTAAATACAAATTGTGGCCATTTTCAGGAATCACCCAACGGAGCGCTGATTAAACTCGCTCAAGTCGGCGACCTCATCTACCACGTGTGGGACTGCCCGTCCGAAGTCTACGGAATGATGATTCACGACTGCTCGATCGTCGACGGCCAGGGCAACAACCACACTGTGATTGATTCTCTGGGGTCAGCTCTCGTCTCATTTCATTAGACAGAAGGAAGAACTTGGGCCTCTCCATTCGACCTTTATTCGGGACATTCCTACATACTGATGGTTCAAATTGAACTTCCTGAACACGTCGCGAAGACGCGTCGCAGTAGTGCGAGAACGTGCCTTCGCTCCTACCGTAATCGCGACAGCCAATCATACAATACCGGCCTTAACTTTTGGTCATTGGGCGAAAAAAGCGAAAAAAACCGCCTTTTCCGCCGCTTTTCTGTAGCGCTCTTCAAATTGACCGCATTGTAAATTGAAACACATATTCGTGATCAGCACCGAGCTCTCTTCCCGATGAGCTGAAAATCGCATAGCGAGCGTCTGAAATGTAGTTCAGTGACCTAATTTCTGCCCGGCGCGGCTGACCCCTGTGCTCGCGGGAGATAATTACACCCACAGCTCCCAAGTGGCTAATGAAGGAAGAGATTCGGCCCTTTAAAGCCTAGTTTCTTCATTATATACATAGTCACACATAGTTCTCTGGATTCCCTAGTATTTCAATGATCTACTTCCTTAAAGGATCCGACAATTTAAGTGTTGTTATTTTCAGAAAATGCCTCCGCTTTGGAGGACTCTAGTTTCGTCATATCAAGATTGTATGTGCTTATACTCGTTTGTCGCGTTGGAGGCGATAGTGAAAATCAAGCTGCGAAGTTGGAACCTTCAAGGTTGAAATCGTTAGCGATTGTACGCTGCCAAAGTTGCCCATGTGACACTTCTTCGTAGTTAGCCGTACACTTTTCGTATCATTAAAGTGGGCACAAAATGGTTTCTTTGAAGACAGGAACGTAGATATCTGGAGGCCTATGAAAACACCTTACAGTCTTCTACAGGTGGGATTTCGACCGGCCCGGAGGACATTTTGGCCACCCAGTTACAGAGCAAACTCACCTCAAATGCTAACTGAGTGTCACTTTAAAAAAATGTTTAAAAACTAAAAAAATTGTCTACGAGGCCATTCCCTAGTTAATTCTGAATCGAAGGATAGTTCGATTTCAAATGTACGTTCATTTGCACCGGTTTTTCACGAGACAAATTTACCATAGCCCTGGTCGGGACCCAGATTAGTTCCGGAGCCAGTCCACTCTCCTGCCTCTGTGACCCCTCGCGCCATCTGAGAGCGCCGTGAATCGCCTAACTACAGTTTTCACACTTCCGGTGCCGCGGCGCCATATTGATCCTTCCAAACGGGGGTGGAGTAGAATAGTACACCAAACAAGGTTTGGACAACTACGATCTCTCCCTTATACTTATACGCTTGTGTTTTTCATTTCGCATTTACGCTTTAACAATGTTTAGATGCGTGGCGCATCCCAGAAAGACTGCTCGAACTCGCTTCACTTTCACAACGCTCAGTCTACAAGCTGTCCCTCTCCCTCGATTGTAAGGTTCGATTCTGTATGCATTGTTTACTGCGCACTCCAAACGCTAGCTGGACAGCCTTGGAGCAACTCGTGACTAGGGTGGCTGCATATTTCTGATAAAACTCCCTAACCGCTCAGTCTACAAGCTGTCCCTCTCCCTCGATTGTAAGGTTCGATTCTGTATGCATTGTTTACTGCGCACTCCTAACGCTAGCTGGACAGCCTTAGAGCAACTCCTGACTAGGGCGGCTGCAAATTTCTGACAAAACTCCCCAAACGCTCAGTCCACAAGCTGTCCCTCTCCCCTCGATTGAAAGGTTCGATTCTGTATGCATTGTTTACGGCGCACTCCAAAGGCTCGCTGGACAGCCTTGGAGCAACTCCTGACTAGGGCGGCTGCAAATTTCTGACAAAACTCCCCAAACGCTCAGTCCACAAGCTGTCCCTCTCCCCTCGATTGAAAGGTTCGATTCTGTATGCATTGTTTACGGCGCACTCCAAAGGCTCGCTGGACAGCCTTAGAGCAACTCCTGACTAGGGCGGCTGCATATTTCTGATAAAACTCCCTAACCGCTCAGTCCACAAGCTGTCCCTCTCCCCTCGATTGAAAGGTTCGATTCTGTATGCATTGTTTACTGCGCACTCCTAACGCTAGCTGGACAGCCTTAGAGCAACTCCTGACTAGGGCGGCTGCAAATTTCTGACAAAACTCCCCAAACGCTCAGTCCACAAGCTGTCCCTCTCCCCTCGATTGAAAGGTTCGATTCTGTATGCATTGTTTACGGCGCACTCCAGAGGCTCGCTGGACAGCCTTGGAGCAACTCCTGACTTGGGCGGCTGCAAATTTCTGTTAAAACTCCCTAACCGCTCAGTCTACAAGCTGTCGCGCCCACTCGATTCAAAGGTTCTAGTCTGTATGCATTGTTTACGGCGCACTCCTAACGCTAGCTGGACAGCCTTAGAGCAACTCCTGACTAGGGCGGCTGCAAATTTCTGACAAAACTCCCCAAACGCTCAGTCCACAAGCTGTCCCTCTCCCCTCGATTGAAAGGTTCGATTCTGTATGCATTGTTTACGGCGCACTCCTAACGCTAGCTGGACAGCCTTGGAGCAACTCGTGACTAGGGTGGCTGCATATTTCTGATAAAACTCCCTAACCGCTCAGTCCACAAGCTGTCCCTCTCCCCTCGATTGAAAGGTTCGATTCTGTATGCATTGTTTACTGCGCACTCCAAAGGCCAACTGGACAGCCTTAAAGCAACTCCTGAGTAAGGCTGTAGGAAACTTCTGGTAGAACTCCCCAAACGCTCAGTCCACAAGCTGTCCCTCCCCCCCCCCTCGATTGAAAGGTTCGATTCTGTATGCATTGTTTACGGCGCACTCCAGAGGCTCGCTGGACAGCCTTGGAGCAACTCCTGACTTGGGCGGCTGCAAATTTCTGTTAAAACTCCCTAACCGCTCAGTCTACAAGCTGTCGCGCCCACTCGATTCAAAGGTTCTAGTCTGTATGCATTGTTTACGGCGCACTCCTAACGCTAGCTGGACAGCCTTAGAGCAACTCCTGACTAGGGCGGCTGCAAATTTCTGACAAAACTCCCCAAACGCTCAGTCCACAAGCTGTCCCTCTCCCCTCGATTGAAAGGTTCGATTCTGTATGCATTGTTTACGGCGCACTCCTAACGCTAGCTGGACAGCCTAGGAGCAACTCGTGACTAGGGTGGCTGCATATTTCTGATAAAACTCCCTAACCGCTCAGTCCACAAGCTGTCCCTCTCCCCTCGATTGAAAGGTTCGATTCTGTATGCATTGTTTACTGCGCACTCCAAAGGCCAACTGGACAGCCTTAAAGCAACTCCTGAGTAAGGCTGTAGGAAACTTCTGGTAGAACTCCCCAAATTTATTTATTTATTTATTTGAGGACGTGGGCGAGCCACGTGTAGACAATAAAACCAAACGCTCAGTCCACAAGCTGTCCCTCCCCCCCCTCGATTGAAAGGTTCGATTCTGTATGCATTGTTTACGGCGCACTCCAGAGGCTCGCTGGACAGCCTTGGAGCAACTCCTGACTTGGGCGGCTGCAAATTTCTGTTAAAACTCCCTAACCGCTCAGTCTACAAGCTGTCGCGCCCACTCGATTCAAAGGTTCTAGTCTGTATGCATTGTTTACGGCGCACGCCTAACGCTAGCTGGACAGCCTTAAAGCAACTCCTGAGTAAGGCTGTAGGAAACTTCTGGTAGAACTCCCCAAACGCTCAGTCCACAAGCTGTCCCTCCCCCCCCCCCTCGATTGAAAGGTTCGATTCTGTATGCATTGTTTACGGCGCACTCCAGAGGCTCGCTGGACAGCCTTGGAGCAACTCGTGACTAGGGTGGCTGCATATTTCTGATAAAACTCCCTAACCGCTCAGTCCACAAGCTGTCCCTCTCCCCTCGATTGAAAGGTTCGATTCTGTATGCATTGTTTACTGCGCACTCCAAAGGCCAACTGGACAGCCTTAAAGCAACTCCTGAGTAAGGCTGTAGGAAACTTCTGGTAGAACTCCCCAAACGCTCAGTCCACAAGCTGTCCCTCCCCCCCCCCTCGATTGAAAGGTTCGATTCTGTATGCATTGTTTACGGCGCACTCTAAAGGCTTTTCAAAGATTTCAAAAACTCTCCGAGTTTATATGCCGGCAACTGCGTTTCCTGAGTTTGTCGGTCATATGCGAAGAATTGATTTATCACGAAATAATTGTTGAGAACTAGGCAACGTCACAAAATGAAATTGCTTTCCATAAAGCTTCTAAAATTGAATAGTATTCGTTAAAAGGCCGAGCTTCTCTGCAGCTAGCTTCGATGTGATGAAGGGTCCGATTTTTGGTAGATTTTTTTTGTGTAAAATCGATCAAACGAATCCCTAGGTCCACATAAATTGTGTTATTTTTGGAAGTTTTGGCAGCTGCTTTTCATGAAGGAAATTTTCCTTTCCTTAATTTTGTAGCGCGCTATTAGTATTAATTTCGAACACTGGTTATTATACAGTAAAAAATCAATTCT
>OX375866.1:89573767-89709508 GCA_947359475.1 Heligmosomoides polygyrus bakeri | reverse complement strand
CCGCTCTTGACGACGTTAGACAAGTGCACGTAAACTGATACGAACATACACCACATTTGCTGCAGTGCAGATTCAGCTAAAAAGTACCGCTTCAGATAGGATAATCTATGATATTCCTAAATTTTATCGTTAGTGTACCTTCGTGTCACAAGTGCAAAAACTTTCGAATGTCACGCGAAACACCCTTCCATTTGAGATGCTCGTCACCTCCCACACTGCAGGCTCTAATCTTTTAATACAGTTAGCGCTGTAGAAAGTGACAGCAGCTCGGTGTGCAGCGTTACACTCACGCACTCTATAGGGTGTCATGAATCTGCGCCTATCCTGTAAAACTGTACATATACAATGAATATGTAGGTCGTTTATTCAGAAACGCGCACCTCAACTAGAGTTGAATCAGCCAGTTCCTCTGTCGCTCTTATGAGTGTCTCAATCAAAAAGTCGAGGCGTGTGTTGGCAGACCGTCGTAATTTTTCAGTCTTCAGTCTGTTGTGCCAACGCTCAGCGATCATAGTTGTGTTGAAGGGTAGTCCATGGCGTGTAAAGGACGCCCACTCATGAATCCGGCCTAGTTAATTTGTTGTATAGATGGAGGATTGGTCACGTGCAATCACTTACCTAGGTAGTAGTTCTGTAAATACGTTTCAAAGGTGTTCTCATCGTTCTCTCTAAGAAACGATAGAATTTCTGCGAGGCGACCTCTGAAGGTAGTTTCTTCAGAAATTTTCAACAGATCGCTCAACGCCTTGTCAATGGCTCTGCGGTTCCTCGCCTGCAATGTCGGTGGAACGTGAATTATGCCACTATTTTTTCATGCTGCCATGCCTACCTTTACAACCTTGGAAGTTTTCCGCGTCCAGGTCTTGTAGATGTGGTATCGGCAGAAGTTCAATGTTGTTTGTGCATCGGGGAAAACCTCTTTAAAGCCGTTGTAAAAGGCTAATGCCTCATCCGTCATGAGCACCTTTGGGTCAAAATTTGGAACGAGTTCCTTTATGACTTCAAAGAGGCAAGTAATATCTGCGGAAGACATGTGGCTTGAGATCAAGAATCCTTAAATAAGTCACAATAAACGCCCACAAAATCCACAAAAAAATTCAGTGCATCAAAATACCCACCTGCTGGCAACCCGCGATCTCTTCCGTCTGCTACCATTAGTGCAGCTACTTTGAGGTTGTACCTTGTGAGATCAAAAGTGTCGTCTATTGCGATTCCTCTTTCGCCGTACCTCATAAGCCAGTCCAGTTGAACAGGTGTTATGATAACTGTAAATATAGCCAATCGCAAGAGCATAATCTTTAAAAATTCCGTTCTTGCCTATCCGGATGTTTTGTGCGTCCTCTGGTAACTCGATAACGCGAATGCCATCGCGCTCGTTCTGCTCAGCTGCTCGCATATGAACAGACGTTACGTCGTTGTTGTCCCTACATCCTGGTCTTAGGAGATATCTTTGGCTTATGTTCCTAAATGTGAAACAAATTATTGATCCTCTTGACTGCTTGATCTTCTACCTCACCATAAGTCCTTTTTAGTGACGAAGAATAGCTTCGAATGTCGAGGATCGTGGTTCTCCCTTAGCATTTTAATGATATGGTCGAAAGAGAATTCTGGAATTCCACTATTTTCCTCATTTCCTCACAGTTCTTGCTCATAATGCTGCTTTCAGAAATCGTACCATTTATCAAATTCTTTAGGTACTCTTCCTGGAGAGGAGTCCAGCGAGTCATAGAAGGATCGAGATCATGACCGATATGTCCAAAACACCCCTTCACCCTGACCGCGCCGCTTTCGTCCGTAGAGACTATCATGTGTGCTGTACAGTGCGATATTTCTTTCTTGCTCGACCGTATTCTTCGCTGTCCTCTAGTTTCATAAATCCCTTCTCTATCACATCTAAAATAAAGTTTGTTGACACAAATCGAGAAAAGGTTTTATGTTACAGGTACCTGAGATACACGATACCACCGGCGCGGTTACGTCTCCTGAAGGATGTGCAACTGTTGGTGCACATGGTCTCCATCCATCTCTGTGAAGGAATCATTGCTCCAAAAGGATTTTCTGTTTGTACTATTTTGAAGAGAACTGTTCGAAAGCTACCTCATATTCATCCTTATTCTCGAACTGCTCCTCAACAATTGTGTAGCCTTTGTAAACGTTTTCCTGATCGCCGTGAATATCTTCGCTGTCGTGATCGTCGTGAATATCGGAGCAGTGTTCAACGAAGTCCACATAATCAGCAAGTTGAATACCACACAAGGGACAATTCATGAAGTTTTTAGATCGCAAGGTGACCATCGTCGAAAAAGGAGCTTTGTGAACATTTCGCATGTGTGCGTGAATGCTCTTTGGATGGAAAGATCGCCCACAAAAAACACACTCCGCTTTTTCCTTCGACATGCTAAAAGTGTCTCTTGGCTCATTGGTAGTATATTCAGGAACGAAAGCAGACTCGAGAATGCATATTTGTTGAAAAGTTTCATGAAGGGATGTTGAAAACTTCAGTGAAACCGAATGTAGTAGACCTCGGAGTATTAACAAGCAAACTGAAATAGGACTTGAATAGGTTTTGTTAAAAAAGGTTACGTGAAGTTCTGAGGAAAGAACGATAAATCGACAGCTCCACGAGTTAACCAGAGAGCAGACCAGTGCTGGAAAGTACGTCGTGTGACTGCCTTATGTTGTGGTGAAAGGAGTTAGTCTGCCTAGTTCTTGCGAAATATTTCTACCACCCTCCCTCTACTCTAGGTACTGTATGTCTGAGGCAGAGTCCCAGATTTCATCATCTTCCAATGTCGACGAAACAGACCGCGTAAACAACCTGCAGACAGCAATAGGATGCTAGACAAAGGCCATCTGGAAGAATATCCTAACTTTTGAATAGTACGTGTGACCCAGTGCAAGGGAGAAATGGGCGAGAATCTTCATGAGTTCTGCCGCAAATCCACCTCGTACTAGACAACTGCACACACATGAACAAATTCACCAAATCATTGCAGAAAGATGGAAGAATGGATTTTCAAACATACCTTGCCATAACTGTCGCAAAATTGAGCGGAATATCAGCAGTGAATAAATATAGAGAATAATGACGGAAGGAAATAAAGGGAGCAGAATATCAGCAGTGAGTGTTGGACGGAATATGGGTTATCGGGGGGGGGGGGGGGCAATGGTAAAGAATAGAGATGTAGCAGTAGGTGGCCGAATATGAAGTAGCAGAATAGGAAGAAGGAATTGGTAGGGAATATGGGAGAAAATAAATGGGAAGGAAATTGAGGCGAACGCCGTTGAAACAGCAGGCTGTATCAGGCAGCGAACCGAGCTGAAAAAAATGTTTCGTCAGTTTTCATGGAAGCACATTTTCAACTCTTTCATTGGAAGCTATCTCAATACGCCTCTGGCGTTCTCTAGGCATTGGAGATGGTAAGGGTCATCGGATGGATACGCCTCAAGCGCTCACGGGCCATTCCTGATCCTAGAGGTCAGTAATGGATCGTGGGTACGCCTGAGGATATGCGTATCGCAGAGGGGAGGGGGGCTGGGGATGACTACCAAACTTATCTGATAATGAATGAATTTTCAATCATACCTGTGCATAACAGCGGCGAGAAGTGGGCAGAATGTCAGCAAAGAATGAGTAGAGCAGAGAATATGGACGGGGAGAATACATGAGAAAGGAATATAGGCGAACTCCGTTGTAGACAGCAGGGCAGTACCAGCAGTAGAGGCGAACTGACCTGAAAATGCGCACCTATAATCAAAAAGGATACTTTGTACAACAAATAGACCGCAGATGCAAGAGAAAATTGGGCGAAAAGTGTGAGGCCGCGGATAAAATATAAAACGGCATCATAAACGAGGAAAAACAGCAAGAAATCGAAAAAGGTGCGCACGAAGATACCAAGGAACGCATGCAGAAGAAGACGACGCTAGGGAAACAAGAAAAAACTACGCGAAACGGAGGAAAACGAACATAAAAACGAGTAGAAACCGACGGCCTCACCGTCGAGCACACCGCGTCAGCTGTTGAGCTAACGAAGCAGGTGGTCCCGCAACGAACGCCTGGTTACTGTAGGACAACTGTTCCGACTCCGCCCCGGACAACTGGTCGCTACCTGTGGCAACGTAGACGCGAGTGATGTTGTTCTCATTGATGAGGCTCATTCATACAACATCACTACATTTTTCGATGAGTTCGTTGTGTCAGACTGTTACTGAGAAGACAATTTATTGAGAAAATGAAAATGAGCGAGAGAAGCAAATAAAAACTGGGCTATGTAAATCTTGTAATACATCTTGTAATTTTAGAAGAAAGGGAAAAGTCTGATAAAAACCTGCTGTATTGATTAAATAACACCAAATGCAAAAGAGGAGAAAATGTTCCACTATCAAGATGACTTCAGTGTCATTAATCAGTCTTGTCAAAAGACACTGTTAGTCAGGTCTCTGTCAATCAAGACGTTCTTACTAAGGTACCACGTTTTCAAACCGTTACCGTAATAGCAGTCGTTGCGGGATCAACATGTCTTCGGATCAGTGCTGGCATCATGTCAAATAGTTTTGGTGGTTTTCGGTGGAGCATTCTGGGAGGAAATGCAATTTGACGTTGTAATAGGTGTGTAGTTACTTCGAAGCATCCAAGATTCGTACACGTCTTCTGTCCACATCTATGGTCAGCCTTGTTTTCGGCTTCTTACGGCGTCGTTTTCGTGGTCTCTTAGCCTTTTGGATGAGTTTCTGCAGAGTGAAATGACGGTACTAAGTGGGCTGGTGCCCGCTAAGCACCAATTTCTCAAATTACTTCGACTTTTCCAAGCCCTGAAGAAAGCGATAGCTCCGAAACGTAAGCCCAAAAAAGACTTGTTTCAATCTTGGCGACGCTAAGCAACTACTCAGCTATTAAAGGTCAAATTGCACTTCTTCCCGAAGTGCCCCTCCGAAAACCGTCTCGAACACTACGAAGGTTCTTTTTAATACAGTGTTTAGGATAAAGGATTTAAGATTTCATTATCAATGACCTCGACTTTTCTGAGCAGTGCGAAACAATTTACAGAAGAGTAGTGGAGAGCGGAACCTCAGTGTTTTGCGATTATAAGATGTGTGCAATAGACGGGGAGGCAAGGAGCATGAAGGAAAGGGTGCCTCTAAAGCGTAGTGTGCTATAGGCCTATGTTATACTTCGCCGACGTCGCCGAAAACAGCGTCGCCGAAGTATAACATAGGCCATAGGTAGCACGAACCCAGGACTTAGGGTGGTCTCAGACGGATCAGTAGGCGTGAGATCAATTGCTTGTGGAAGGGTAGCGCGCGGGAGAGCCCGCATAAAAGGCCGCCTAGCCAATCACCCGGACGTCAAGAAGGTGCCAAGGCGAGTGCACCGAGTCTTTCCCCTCCTCCGGCAACCTGTGTGGGTGCCCGTTTCCCTGTGAAAACCCCTCCCCTTAGTGAGTAGGGAGTCCCCGCGGCCTTAGTGGCCATTCTCGACTACTCCTTCTGTTCAGCAAACCCGGACTAGCGGCCCCTCTCCCTCCAGCCGTCTCTTCCGTGTCTCCCAGTGCTTCAGTGTTAACGTTTTATTCGCAATTTTTTTCGGTTGTGAATAAAGTTTATATCGTACGCGTCGTTTTTGCAACTGGCTGCCGGTAATCGGGACGATATCGAGAGAAGAATTGAGCTCCTATAGTACATGGATTCTTTTTAATACAGTGATTAGGATAACGCATTTAGGATTTTATCATCAATGACCTCGACTTTTCTGAGCAGTGCGAAACAATTTACAGAAGAGTAGTGGAGAGCGGAAAAAAATGTGGCTAAAGCAATGAAATGTGTGACCATGAGGGGAGTTTGAAGGCAAAGACCATCTCTAGATTATTAACGAAGTCTTGTCCTCAGAGATACTATCTGCTCTACGCATAAGTATGACAGATATGTGTGAGGAATAACGAGTACCAGAGGATGGTTAGATCTGATCAACAACAAAACCTGATGTTGCAATATCTTTTGCCGCCATCAAAACTCTCGCGTCAGGCGGGGTATTGACCGGCACTCTACCTTCCAGACTTTTCAGGGATGTTAGCAGAGCACATCTCCACGATGCTAGCCGATTACGCCATCAGCGCTGTTAAATCGTGCGCCGCGTCCCCTATATCCTCGTTGTTGCGGCTCCTCAGCACTCTTCCACGATATTCGAATGCTGCTTGTGAGCAAACAGCGCTGCTGATGTAATCCAGTCCGGAAGGCAGAGGGTGCAGGTAGAAATCCCGCATGGCGCTAGAGTTCCGATCGCAACAAACCAACATGCGACAGCACATAACCGCTAAACCAGCTGCTCCGGGCTTAATGCGAATGTGGTGGATGTTGTTTTGAATAATTTTGGCTTCAATCCACACCTTCTGTCGTTCCTGATAGAGGAAATCTCCCAACATACGGCAGCTTTTAACGTCTAACCAGAGTTTCCAACTGTGCTCGACATATTGCTGACTATGAACACTTGTGGGCCGCGCACTCATGAAAAACTTCTACATGCATCCAATTCTTTTTCGCACAGATGCTAATTGCGACTACGAACGATGCAAGAGAGGGTAGGTCTGATCTCTGACACGGTCAGCATCTTGCTCGTCTTCATTTTCCGTATGGGACCGTAACTGAGACCGGGTCGCGTTATAACGGGAGTCATTTTAAATGCAGAGTTCCTCCCAAAACCGCGCTATAATGGGAGTAGCGTTTTATCCGACCGTCTTAAGCGGAGTTGATTTGTATTGGCGTAAAGGTAAGCTGGCCGGGAGCAGAGAAAATGTACGTTATAGCGAGAGTCGCGTCTTATCCGGAGGCGTTATAACAGGAGGGGACTGTATATCCTCATGTTGGAAAAACTGCAACGAAGTTAAGAAACTAGAGGAAGCTGCGTAAACCGTCACCAATAACTCTGGAGAGCCAAGTGGCTGATGAGCAAAAAAAAGCAACAAAAATCAGTACAAAGATGAAATGTCTGTGTGTTGCCTACGTGATGGAACCCTTCCCCTTCCCTAATGTCAAAATGATGCACACAACTCAAACTCCCATGTCTCATCCCTGGAAGCGTTCCATTTGATAATCGTAAAATTCTAACCATAGACATTATCACCAAGAGCACGTAGATTCCTTTAGTTTTCATTAAGATGAGCAGAGGTGAACTGCTTAAATCCGACATTTTGTTCCAAACTCATAGAACGTCGAGATGGGTGCGATTGTTTTTAAAATGTGGATTCTAAGACGGCTGCATGAGCAAAACTGGCTGTGTTACACATACACTCACTAAGCAATAGAATTTCACATCCACGAATCGTAAGAGCTGTTCTAAAATGCATTTGTCTAACATTTACCGCGCCCCAGTTTCGTAATAGTTGTTGCGAAGTCCTTTTCCTTCGCGTTTACCTTGAAGTACGGCGTGTCATGAATCCAATAGCCGCACGCCCTATTTCGGATTGCGTTGAGTCGGCACCCTTTTCCGCAATCTAAATTCCAGTTCCCTTCCAAGCTACTAAGCCCGCAGACGATACCGCGTTGTCGGCCCCACTGCACGGTGTTTGCGCGCCCCATCGCGAAAGTCTGACCCAATCGATTGCACAGGAGTGTTTTTAGGGCCTGTTCATACTTCGCGGCAAGAGCGACAAGAGCGACGGATGTAGTGTGGCGTACGTAAATAATTACGCATTTCACACTACACTCGTCGCAGACGGAGTGTGGAGTACGCAATTATTTACGTACACCACACTACATCCGTTGCCCCCTCCAGTCGTTCTTGTCGCTCATGTCGCTCTTGCCGCTTTTGTCGCTCTTGTCACGAAGTATGAACAGGCCCTCACGTGCCAACGCAGTTTTTGGCTCTTCTGATTGGGGCGCACGATTATCACCGGGGCGCGTTATTGTCGGATAAAACTCATTCTGCGCGTGCGGTCACAAAATGCGTTTGGAAGTGGAATTATGTGGTTAGAGTGTATGGTGAGTCAAGCACTGCCTATTCGGTCACCTAGGAGAAGCCGCAGATCGCAGTTAACTGCTGCCGTTGTGCCTTTTATCTCCTTTGCAGTCACCTGTTGTATTTAGAACGGGAATTATATAGGTGGAGTGTGTTGTAAGTCATTGTCCTGCTACACTATTAAGCACTCTAAAGCTTACTATATGTAATATATGCATAATAATAACACCCAATAAATCTATGGGATAGAATCGAGTGTTTGATACACTTACAACCGGAAAAAAACCCGTGCAAGTGAAGTTCAGGGAAATCGTTGCGGGACCACGCAGTTGCTTATTCATGGGCTAATCAATCGCCGCGGCTGGTGATATTTGTGCGTGCTTAGCCCTACTGGTCCCTACTTTCCTGGCTTCCCCTCACTTGAGCAGTGGTGAGAGGGGGGGGGGGGGGGGGAGGGAGAGAGAGACCGGTAAGGAGGAATGGCACGAGGGATACTAGTAACGATGAAACAGCAGGAGGGGGACCAAGATCGGAGGGCAGGCTTATGCCATAAACGTAGTCAGCAGACATTGTGGAATACAGTGAGTGACGCTTAGAAGGATCAGTAGACGATATAAAACAGCAGCAGAATAAGGAATAGCAGCATACTAAATTAGGAACCACAGAGCTTACACATAGCCTGGGCTCTAACCAGGGATGAGTGGATTGACCGTTATCCGCTATCAGTTATCCAGTTATCAGGGGTTTTGGTCTATCCGTCTTGTTGTTTGTTATCCGCTGATTCTTGGGCCACATAATGAACAAAGAAATGACTGAATCTTAGGCTTGGACGTGGTGAAGGGTGGACTATGTGGAGGATCTTTATGATAATAAGAGTCAGAAACAGCTGAAGCCATTTAAACATAGAAGAGATAGGATGTCACGTATCTATGAATGTGTTTGGCCTACACAATTGCTTGCAGTAGCTAGCCTATGGAAAGGTAGTGTTTTATCCAACCCAGATAGTTCCACGCTCAGCTACCTTGGATCTTGGGATGCTATCGAGCAGCATCAACAATAATGGTTTCTATCATGATGTAGAATCAAAATTGTTATGTGGTTATTATTCGACTGGATGTCTTCTGCCTTCTTCGTAGCACTGAAAAGTCAAGAGACATCGAATGAATTGCTATTCCAATGACCATTCAATTTTTCAACAGCTTTGGTTGAAAAAAGAACGAGGCGGCTGAAAAATAAAACAATCCGACCGATCCTCTGGAAAAGGAGAAGGTCGGGTATGTTGCTATTCGTCTATCTTCCTTCTGATGCGCAGATAATCCCATAAAGCGTCGTTAATGTCCCTCATCCTGATTTCAACGTATAGAGCCTGTGGTAAACGCGCTCCATGGCCAGCAAAATCCAGGTTTGAATTGCGCGCTGGTGGGCGTGGCGCACCGGACAACTCACACGGGTTTTTTTCCGGTTGTAAGTGTATCCGCGAGTATAGAATCGTTCTTTAACCCGAAACCCACTTACCATACACTCTAAATGTATAATTCCAAATGCAAATACAACTTGCAGGTGACTGTAAAGGAGATAAAAGGCACAGCGGCAGCGAATAACTGTAAACTGGGTGACCGAATCGGCAGTGTTGAACTCACCATGCACTCTAACTACATAATTACAGTTCCAAACGCATTTTGTGGCCGCGCGGGCAGAATTAGTTTCGTCCGACAATAACGCAGCCCGATGAGAATAGCCCGCCCTAATCAGAAGAGCCAAAAACTGCCCCGAACTTTAGGAAACCTCTGTTTGCGGCACCGAACTTCTCTTAATTTCTTGTTAATTTTTGGGGTGCCTCTCTTCGGTTTTTCATGTTTCTCAATAGTTTAAATTGATTTCTCCACACTTTCTCTCCACTTGTGGCACGTCATAAAACAGTAACTGCCGAAACTGAGAGATGCCAGAGAAATAAAAAGTGCTGGAGAAAGAAAGAATTTTGGGAAACGCTTGTAAATCTCGTCAGAAAACTGTCGCCTGTTGACTAATGGGGACCGGACCATCCGGTGATCCTGCAACGATTGCCTGATAGCGCATAAACTCGTCCTGTTTGCTGGATAGCTCCTGGCTACCTTTGAAAACATAGAGAAACGAAACCTCAAGGAACCCCCAGTCGCGGTCTTTTCGCGTTTGAAACCTCAGCTGCGACTCCATTTCTATCGTGTCTTTACCATTTAGCTTTCTGTCATATTTGCTTGTACTGACGACGATTGTTTTCAGTGTAAAAGACTAATTTCTGCGCCAGACGCCACTGTTCGAGACGTTTAGAGTTCCGCGAATGCAATTCCAATGACTGATCAGTCAAGTGCTGATCGCGATAGTCCCGTTTCGCTACGCCTCGAAACGCATGCCCCTGTCAGTGGTCTTTCCGAGGTGGGTCTTCTGGTCTTCTGAAATCGGCTTGAGTATTCATTGTTACAGTACGCGCTAAAACGTGGCGTTGACAAGCTCTTGAGCATGGGTTATACTTATATCACTGGGCGGCGCTACTTCGAAGGCCATCAGCATCGATCCGCGGTGCTATCTGTTCGATAGCATCAGTTCCAACTCTTCAGCGCTTCGCGTCGACTCGAGTCTAAACTACATCTTGGGCCAGTTCATACTTCGCGACGACAGCGACTCGTCACCCCAACAAATCGATTAAAACCGAGCGATCGCCGCCCAAATCTGTTCATACTTTCCGAGCGCTGCCGTCGCTCTTGTCGCCGCCGTCGCGAAGTATGAACAGAGCTTTGGTTATGTGACTTGCACTTCGCTTCGGTTTGATGGCGTGGTCGCACTTCGGTTTCTACTCTGCACTATACTAGTGCATTTCACAGACGTGAAAGAAGTGGAAGCCTTATTTGGCCAGAGTTGAGCTTGGAATAGCACTATAAGGTACTTAGGGGCTGGTGCCCGCTCCCATATTGCACATGGCCGTGGAACACTCACGTAAACACGGTTTCCGCGCAGAACTAGGCAAGGGACGAGCTCCGGGGTCTGGGTGATCTAACTTACCTCGACCTAAGATACCTTCCCGGTGTGCTGCCCAATATAGCAACGCCTTTGATTACAGAATTCTGTGGCTCTATCCTAGTGGGGGGGGGGGGGTAAGGAAGGTCGGGGAAGGGGTCACTACCGGTTAGTGGAAACGCACGCAGTGTGGAGTTCTCGGATTAGAAGTTGCTAGACACTGGAGTCCAGTAGGCTGTTTTTGTGTATTATCCTTGTATAGTAGTTCACCTTCAATCTTGACCCAAGCCCGAGGAAACAGAATGGAATGCCCCTCTCCACTAGGATAGATCTAGTCTGTCTCGGAAGTTTTGTTCGAATGTCATGAAATATTAGAATCTGTCATCAAGAGAGAGGAAGAGAGGGAGTTTGGAACCGAACCAAAGAATAAATCGTTGGTGTTCAACGTACTATATTCATTTTTCATCTTCGCTTTTTTGTACAATGGAGTTTTTAGACTGCACTTGCTTTACGGAATCGTCTAGCTGCCCTTCCGTCAAACAATGCAATAGAGTTCCTGGCCAGTGTCCGCAAGGTAGGATTGTCTTTCCTTTAGCTCTTTGATTTTTCTTGTAGAGAAAACCACGTGAGGGTGGATGAATTTAGGTTCACTATTTTACTTATTTTTTCCTTGATCCTAATCTTCTCCTCGTTTAATTGAGGGGTTCGCATTCTATCGTATATCTGACCAGTGTGTATCCTAGCTATCATAACTTTAGACCCAGTGGTAGGCTGCTAAACCGGCGCTGCTTTCATTATGCCTGACGCCGCTTTTCGGGTATATCGAGGTTAAGGCCTCTTTTAAGGAGGGTGTAACCTCCTTGAAACAGGCGTTAACCTCGATGTGCCCGAAAAGCGAAATCAACGTGGCCGTTGGACTCCTAGGTTTTCATTTACAACATTTTCGCGCCAAATTTGAAACTCTTGAAATCAAACTGGACACTTCTAAACAAATGCGATGTTCTGAAATCAAATTGAGTGCTTTCCAAATCGAAACGAGCTTCCTTCATGTTAAACTACAGGCTGCTGGATGGTCAGAATAGTCTTTTGTTCAAGGAAAATTTGGTACTTTTGTGAACTTCTTTAGTTCAGCTGCCCGGATGAGTGTAATATTTAAACAATAAAGTAATAAAAATAAAAAGTTTTATTCTTGTAGAAAATAATAAGTTAAGCATTGTTTTAAGGAGCAATCGTTTAATGCATTGAGTAGCGGGATCGCGCCATGAACTCAAAAAGTTCGCCGCAACTTTTATTTGTTCAATAGTGTAAGCGCCCGTTAAAAGCACCATCAAGGTGAGGATATGTATGTACTTTACAGTTGTTTTTGTTGTACCATTAACAGGTGTTACACCCCATGCAAACAGAAATTCTGCTATGAATCGAATAAAAATCGCAACCCCTTGGTCGAGTGCACGACGCAATCTCTTTTTGGCACTAAAATTGCCGCTTTCCCGCTTTTTAAAACAAACATGAAGGCATTATTTTTAACCCATAAAATGGTACTTTTTATAAAATTTCAAACAATGCGCTCACTTATTGGGCAAGTGTGTTAAAACTTCAAAGAAGGTCATACTACCTTGAAGAAAAAATATTTTGCCCTTTTTGGAGAGTCTCTAGTTTAATGTGGAAGGAGCTTGTTTTGATTTAGAAGATGTTCGGTTGGCTTCAAAAGCGTTAAGCTTGTTTAGAGGAGTGTCCAATTTGGCGTGAAAATTGTATATCGTAGAGAAACCAAACCCTTCCTAAGTTAAGGGAGGGAGCGCACATGCGATCCGAACGTGTAACATAAGCAACGTAGTGTTTTGCTTCTTTTTCACTGGAGCGTGTTTCATTTAGTCATGGACCAGCGTTCAACACCGTAACTCGTTACTGGTTGTACGACTGTGTTATTCAGTTTGAGGACGTCTCTAGGGCCACGTCAACGGTCAGCCACATGCAGCGAACAGTAGAATTGGGT
This sequence comes from Heligmosomoides polygyrus bakeri, assembly GCA_947359475.1. NCBI lineage: Eukaryota > Metazoa > Nematoda > Chromadorea > Rhabditida > Heligmosomidae > Heligmosomoides > Heligmosomoides polygyrus. The sequence goes on along the minus strand of OX375866.1, from coordinate 89,696,567 downwards.
GCAGGTCTAGAGAGGTGGTCAACCTTATCTCGGTACTAAGTGGTACACTATACACCGACAGGTTATCTTAAAAAGGGTAATTCTGATCAGCCACACCCTGGAGCCTTTCCCTGCCTAGTTCTGTGCTCTCCTCCGTTGACGTGGACGAGAGCACTGAAACCGTGTTTATTTGAATGTTCCACTACCATGGTCTCATAATGGAGCGGGCATCAGCCCGCTTAGTACCCTTATCTCTTCCACATCTGGCATAGCTGAAATCAGCTGTCCCTCTACAGCTATAATGTACATGCACTCGTGCTTAATGTTTTCACTTTGAAGTTTTCTAATGAAATCTTCGCATTTTATGAGGGAAAATGAGGATGTACCCCGCTCTCTAGGCTTGCACCTAGGAGTGCCTATTACTGTATTGCCTTCATCCATGTTTCATTACTTGGTTGGAACTTGTTCCTTCCTTGATATCGGGCGGAGACGGCATTCGGTATTGGTTACGAGGTCGTTTTTATCGAATCAGTAACGGCAAGCGTGCCGGATTCCTTCGTCCTGTAGAGTTTTCGCCAACACAAAGAGTACCATCAGAAGTCTTGTTTTTGGTTCTAAAAATATAAATAAGACGTGCATTGTCGTTCAGATCGCTCGTGAAATCGATGTCGAAGCGGACACTGTTTCCGAGGAGCTTGCCATTATTGAGGAGTCGTATCCGCGAATGCTAGCTACTCTTCAAAAGTGAGTTCAGTGCTTACCCTGTCAGATGGTGTCGACCTGTGTATTGAGGCACCATCTTGATCCAAATTTTAGCACCAGATTTTCAAGATATTTGGTTCGCAAACCTTCACGTTTCTATCTTCACGTTCTGAACAGTGAAGTGTGTTGCAGTCAAATATACATTTTTTCACGTTCCGAGCCTTAAGTCCTTCAATTCTAAAATAACCATATCGCTTATTATATACACAATTCAATTCCAATAGCAGCAAGGCATGCGATATGGTTGTTTTAGACCTGAAAAAGGGCTTAAGGATAGAAGCATGGTGAATAAATATCTGCAACGAGCATTGGTAGTGAGAAAACGAAGAGGTCAGAGTTGTATTTAATTTTGTGTTTTTTTATCTTTGCTTCAGATTTAAACGAGATTTACTGCTACTAAGGGAAGAAACATGTAATCTTCGTAGCCGGTATGAGAACTTCGTCACTTCGTTCATGGATCAACTTCGAAAAGTAGGTTTCAAAGGCCACGGAGTTTCCATTAGTAAACTGTAGTAGTAGTAGACGTCAATGTAAATGTCCAAATTAAAAACATGGGTACTCCTCAAAATTTTATCGCAAGCTTTCGCATTGAAGAGCTTTTTATGGCTTACCAGGATACTATCTCAACGGTAGGTCGGAACGGCGAAAGTGTTGTATATGAGCAGAACAGCCTCTCCCTGGGAAGTAACAGACTGCAGGTATCTCGACCCCAATACAACTCTGCGCAGAGTTAGGGGCGACGGAAGTCGGTGTTGGCGCCCTGTTGATTCACGTGCTCCACAGCTAACGAGCGCGCACGGGATGAGGGCTCGTATCGCGGCTCAGCGCAGTGCACAAGTGGCGTAGTAGGGAAGTGCTTGGGCTCGTTAACGAGGGGACGGGTTTTGGATGCCGCAGACTGCGTTTGTTTTGCACTTTTGCAAAATCCATGTTTATCATATAGGTAATCCACCTAAGGGTATTATAGTGTGTTATAGAGCATGTTTACATATAACATACCACCCATACCGTTAAGAATGGTGGTCCAGGCAGGGTCACCTATTTCGCTGAAACTTCGTTTAGGGGAGTTATTTGGGGTGCTGATCACGAATCTGATATCCGTTTTTCACGATTCTGTCTCTACCTGCCATCATTGGCAGAAACTTTAAGAATGTAACGCTGTGCCTTCCTGTAGCTATATTATCCAGCCGAATCGTGAAGAACGGATATCAGATGTGTGATCAACACCCCAAATAACCCCCCTAAACAAAGTTTTAGCGAAATCGGTGACCCTTCCTGGACCACTCTTGTTAACGGTATGGGTGGTATGTTATATGTAAACATGCTCTATAACATACCATAATACCCCTAGGTGGATACATACTAGCATAGTATAATACACCTATATGATAAATATGGATTTTGCAAAAGTGCAAAACAAACGCAGTCTGCGGGATCCGAACCCCCGATCCCTCGCTCACGACCCCGAGCGCTTCCCTACTACGCCACCTGTGCACTGTGCTGGTTCGCGATACGAGCCCTCATCTCGCTGCGGGCCCGTCAGCTGTGGAGCATGTGAATCAACAGGGCGCCAACACGCGATTTCCGTCGCCCCTTACTCTGCGCAGAGTTGTATTAGGGTCGAGATACCTGCAGTTTGTTACTTCTCAGGGAGAGGCGGTTCTGCCCATATACAACACTTTCGCCGTTCCGACCTACCGTTGAGATAGTATCCTGGTTAGAACAGTGCTTACAATTTGCTTTGTTACCAAACAAATCAATTAATCGTAAGAAACCAAATCAACAGGACGGCACTTCAGGACAAAGACCTAAGCTTTAGTTGAATTAGTTGTTTAAATGGCACTTATAGAATTCACCAGACGTTCAACGGCCTACGGCCGCCAAAGGCCTTTGTCATACCATCGCTCACCCCGAGCGACGCCTAATGGTATGTTCCCATATCGATCGGGCGGCGCGATGGGATCGATATGGGTGAATATCATTAGGCGTCGCTCGGGGTGAGCGATGGTATGACAAAGGCCAAACATCTGGTTGGGGGCTTCGCCCCCAAACCCCGAGAGTAGAAGAACCCCAATCTTCCTCCTTTCTTCTCTAGGCCTTCTTACGTTTATTAAAGTAAAAAACTGGTTTCATTATACACATTAGTGCAACGGGATATGGTGGGTCAGAATCTTCACTGCCCCTATGAAGCCCATCCACCCTGTATCGCATGCGCCCGATTTATTCTACGAAGTGCTCGTTCTCTACGTGTCGAGAAACAGGTAATGAGAGTCCCAATCCGTGGTTTAATCTGCAGAACCATAATTAAAATTAATCGATATTGGTCGACACCGCTTACTGTCCAATGGCAATAACACTCCTCCAAATCCCATAGTCACTCTCTCTACCCCTCCCCCCCCGTCCGCTTTCCCCGCCAATACTTTCTTACCTATATGCCGGCAAAGAAACGGAGTGAGAGTCAAGCACGCACATGTGGCACTGAGTACCGATTCATGTGTCACCATGTTGCCACTGCCACGACGTCTATGACACTCATTCTGCACTCCGACACATGTGCCCACGTGCCAAGACTTCCTTAAGCCGTCTCCAGAAATCCGACACACACTGAATGATGTTGAGGGAAATTACTGGTCCCCCTTTGTTGATCACCTCTTACTGGTCCCCCCTACTCGGAATCCCTACGTATGTTGAACGACGTCTTCAACAAGTCTTCTCAATCCCTACCCATGTAAGACGACGTCCTCAGCACGTCTTCTGATTCCCTACGCACGTTAGATGAGGTCTTCAGCACCTCTTCTGAATCCCTACGCACATTGGTCGACGTCTGCGGCACGTCTCCTGATTCCCGGCGCTTTGCAAATGATCCTCATCCATACACTGACGCGTTGCCTGCTCAAAATATCATAAACTTGGGTGATCCGGCCCCATGGTTATAAGTTGGCCAGCAATGGCCCATGGTTAATCTCAAAGAGAGCCCGGCTGGCATACACCTCACTGTCGTAGGCATCTCTTGGCTTCAGTCCCCCTCCTCGTGACTGACAACGTGACCGACGGAGTAAGCGAATTATATACGGTAAGATATTAAGTAATACAGGTTTAGGCCTCGGTTCTGAGGTTCTGTTCTGGTTAGGTCCTATCCTGGTTGATTTCCATCGATGTGATTTTACTATTTGTCTGTAAATGACAAATTGCAATTGTATATTGTATTAAATGTATTTTTGAGAAATGATGCGCCTGGAAAAGTAGTCATAGGCAGGTGAAAGCCAGCGATGAAGTTTTGAAGTGAAGTTTCCATGTTTATTTTCGAAGGGTTCCGATGAGACTTAATGAGCTCAATTTTCCATTCTCGTCAATACAGTTCATTATGCCTCTTTTTAGCACTGTCCTTCATTAATCCCACAACTACAAGCGCTGTCTCGAAAACAAATGCAACTGAGAAGGTACCTGACGAATCCATTGCCATAGAGCGCTGCTTTTTGGCTCTCAACATGCTCGTTCTTCAGGTTAAAGTGGATGAGTCGTGGAAGGGAACTGTTGTCGCTGTGCCGAGCAGAAATGAAGAATAACCACTGTGATTGGTCTCGTCTCTCTGAGAGTTTCGAAAGCGCCTGTGTGCATGCATCTGAGAACATAGAGGTGGTTTCTAACGGGTTTTCAGTCAGAATTTGCCGTGAAACCTCAGGTTGAGGGGACCAAGGGGTGTTTCAGCTCACCACTCTCTCAAAGGAATTCACTCTGGCTCCCATTAGCTGTGTTATGATGTTAGGGCTCCTGGGAAACGTAAAGGGTGCAGCCTGTGGTATCAGAAAGAGAGAGAGAGAGAGAGAGAGAGAGAGAGAGAGAGAGAGAGAGAGACTTAGTAGTTCCATTTGGGGTTGTTCCTCCGCAAACTAGTATTGTGCCGAATTTCCTTGTCCATTAAGTGATCGTTTGAGAAAGCGGCTTGTCTAGAATGTTCTGAGGCCAAATTCGCATTCAAGCAACTCCATCGATCCCGCAGGGGTGGGTTATATGGTACACCTCAGAATAATGTGCTGATACCAGCCCTTACCATTATTATTGTACGATTAGGGGTAAATGATAAAGAATAAAAGACGACGTTAGTCAATGGCTTTTGTGATGCGCCACGAACTCTAGTTCTGCGGTATGTCGTGGAGGTGATTTGAATGTATATTTGGCCATACAGTCACTTGCGGTGGCCAGTCGATGAACAGGTCAGTGTTTTGTCCTTTACAGACAACTCTGGGAAGAATTCACAGACTCCGGAGGGATGCAAGGCTTACTTGGCCTGACCGAGAAATCCGAACCACGAGCCTGGTATCGGGTGCACGCGACAGCCGGCACCTCCTTCAACTGCGCCGCACGCGTCCGCGATTAGGAGATGTGCGCAATCCTAATTAACGCTGATATTTGCCAAACCATGCCTTAATTTGAACCTCTTGGAGAACCATTGGTGGTCGATCCCCTGTCGTCTCGTAATTGCTGTAAGTCGACGAATCCGGCTCCAGGTATTATAGTGATTTATAAGTTTTCTTTTAGCTGACGGACAACTCACATGTGACCTTCCTCGATGGCCTTAAAAGTTTGGCTCCCGACTTGAATGAATTCGCTCAAAAACGACTGAGGGAAGCTTTGGATGCCATAAAATATCCGTTTGAGGATTCTATAGGTACTGTGTAGTTGTTATCTGGAAAGTTTTTAGCTTACTCACATCCTTTCTCACCTATCAATTGATTACCTTTAGATTGTCGAGCGTTCTCGAACCAAATCACCGCGATTGCAAGCATTCTGAATCTGGTCTACCTGATTGCTGAGCACAACGAAGAAGGAACCGGGTTAGTTCCATCAGTTTCTTTTGGTGCCGTATAGTATTTTCAACCTGTTCGTTGCTTATTTGTTTTGCCTTCGTACAGGTATGACGAGGTATATCGTATGCTGTTGGATCCTTTTGGTACCAGGTTCGCTTTCCATTTTTATGGTGATCGGAAAACGAACGACATCTGGAAGCCTCAATGGTTAGTACTCTTGATGTGTTATGCATTCGCATACAAACCTCACGCCTCTCTGGGACCTCTAGGTCATTCTTCATCTCCCCAAGAATGGGTGATCTCTTTGTAAAGAAAGTTTTTGGAATAACAACACGGTTTGTCTAAGAGTGTGAGCTCTATTTCGATAACCCTCCTTCTCAATCTTGAGATTTGATTCTCTAAAAATGCACGAAAACGCTTGTTTGAAACACTGTTGCTGCCATGAGTAGTCTTCATGTTATTATTCTATAACATCGTTGTAATAAAAACAAAACAACCCTTTCCGTGCTGCTTTTAAACCCAGTTGTTTAGGTATTTGAGCCAGACGTTGAACTGGATTCAGGTCAATCTTCCATTCTTTGTGACGATAATGGAAAACTTTCCCAAACGATCCGTAAGTGTTATATGTATGTGTACCTTGTTGCGGAAGTGGCATTGGTACCCGTTACTTCTTTAGAATCGTGCGAAATCTCCTTATTCTGTCTTTTTCAAATATCTATCGGAACTGCCTAAAGCGAAGACTAAGGCGCTTCTAAAGCAAGATATGGTCAGTTTATTCTAGTATTTATTATTGGTGGGATTCATGAAGGATGCGGTTCAAGTAAGGTGGGGTAACTGGTTTAATTTGACTAACGTATGCTGACGGCGTAGGATGGCAGCAAGTTGCGACGAAGTTATCTATTAGAGCAATACAGCCGGGCAGGTTGGTCCCTCCTTTATGTAGCTGCATTGCTCCAATTGACGACTGAATCCTCCTTCACCTGAGTTGAACTGCATTCACATGAATTTCTGAAGTTCATATAGCCTATGCTTAGTCGTTACTCAGTTGTGTTGTTGTGCCGCACGAGGTTTTTAGGTGGATCTTCACTTAGCAGATCTGGCGCTCTGACTTCGCGTCGGTTTCAGAGGCCAATTGGAGCGAATTCGCCTCTACTGTTTAACCAACACAGGCGAACATCAGCCCTTGCGTTGCATCCAATTGGCCTCTGAAGACGACGAGAATTCGAATCGTCAGGCACTGCTAAGTAAGGGTTCGCCCGAAAGAAAACACAACTGACTAACAACCTACAATTTCGAGGTTTGAAAAAGAGAGAAGTTGGAGATTCGTAAGCTTACTGTTACAGGTGCTTGACGACGCGCTGCTGTTCTCTCACATCCTAGATGAGTGCATAACATACGAATCTCAACTCAAAGGTTCCTATTTTCTCTACTGTTCCTATAGATAAGGGGCATTTTTGATATCCGAAATAGCAGTGGGGCGCTAGGGTCGATGTGCTTATCATCCTCGACTAAAAAATTCCTACAATCCCAATATGAAGGGGTGCAGTGCTTAATCCTGCTCGCAACACTGACCTGGCCTAGCTGCAGGACGTTACTAGTTTGTGGATCCTTGCGCAAGAAGTCGATAATATCGATCGACATTGATTAGTTTAAGCACGTGGTAGCGCAGTCGGAGGAGGCGCCGATTGCTGCGGCTACAGGTTCCTTGTTCGGGTTTCTCGCCCAAGCCAATCAAACCTTTCGTTACTTCTACGGGACATCGTGGAGGCAGTTTGACCATGCAATAACTTGCAGTGGACAGCCGATGGATTCAAACCAGCGATTCAACCCTCCCTATCAAGTCTGGCACTAATTTAACGTACCCCGAGGGATGAGATTCTTTGTTGGCATGGACGGAAAATCCGAACCAACAATTTCATCGGGCGCACGCGACGGCCGGCGTCTCCTGCGACTGCTCTACCACTCGCTAGCAATAAGCTGTTGAACTAGGTGTTCTTGTCATTTTTAACTTGGAAAACTCCTACAACCCCAGTCTGGAACAGGTGAAGGATAAAGGATAAAGGACGGCGTTACTCAGGCCCTTTTGGGATGCTCCGGGCATTCTACTTCTATGGGATGTCATGGTGATTTGAATGCGTATTTGGTCATACAATGGCTTGCGGTCGCCAACCGATGAATAAGTCAGCGCTTTATCCTTCCCAGACAAGTCTGATACCATTCATCAACCCGCAGGGATAAAAGGTTTGGTTGACTAGGCGGGAAATCCGAACCATAAATCTGGTATCGGGTGCGCGCGACAGCAGGCACCTCCTCCAGCTGCGCTACACGTGCCCCCTGAAACAGTGCTCTATCCTACTGCCTACCAGTATTCACTGGTGGCAGGATGTTTGCCATAAAAGTCGATAATACTAATCGATATCGATCACTCGATCGCAACTGTTCCTTTGTTGTGGAGGATTGCGGCTAGCCAACATCGCGTGATTCTGTTCTCGGTTAACGGTTGAACGGTTGACTCTAGAGATGGACTGAAAATTCCCCAGATGAGTTATGAAATCCTTAGAGCGCAATTAATTTTGCGCGGACGGGCGGAGAGACATAGCTCTTCATATATTGTGTCATATGATGTTATAATATAACCAGTTCTGTTTCAGCACCGCCTATCAATGCCTTACATTTCAGAAATGGACCCCGACGGGTACTCTACATCAATACTGGCGCTGTTCTGTGAACAAGATGTGCTGAATAGGTGGATTGAGGTACTATTTACCACTGTGTATTGCTCCAAACGACTTAAAATGCCCTAAAGGTCAAATTCAAATCCGCGTTCAGCTGGCCTAGACCCTGTCCTTATGAATATCAAGTGACTTTTACTGATCTGCTTCATGTAACCCACCTTCAGATTGAAAATGAATGCTGCCTGGATCGAATGGACGAAATGCTATCGACTGCAGATCGATGGCAGAATAGGTTCCGCACATTGGAGGAAGCTGATCAGGTAGAAAATGCTTTTCAGCGCTATTTCGGTATCCAACCTACAGAAATAAGAATTGCCTGCTTTAGTATTTGGTGTGCAACTGTGCGGATGCGTTTGTCTCTATGCTCCAGTCACAACAAAGTAGAGCAAAGCTGCTTCCAGACGACGTAGCACAGGTAGGAAGACTTTTCTGTCTAACACACCATCCTTCAGATGCTGTGGTTTCAGCGAAAATTCCTCGATCTTCAACTGCTGCTCACTGACGACTTCCGCAAGCGTCTCGCTCAAATCGCTAACCAGGCCGAGTCACCGTGGAGCGAGCCGTTCCCGAATGTGATGAACGCTATATGGTAGGTGTAGTTGGAAGTGTATCAGCTAGGTTACTATCTCTGAAGGCATTGGGCGCCGGTTGTAATCCTGTCCGTGGCTATGATTTTGATGGGATATTCTCTTGTGCGTACAATGGAGCGGGCAAGTGGTAGGTTGCGCAGTCGGAGGGAGGAGGCTGTCGTATTCATCCTGCATCGACGTTCGACGTTCGTATTTCGAGTCCTGCCCAGGCCAACCAAACCTTCCATCCCTACTAGGTTAATTGGTAGCGGACTTGTCTGGAAGGTTAAATCAGTGGCTTATTCATGAATGGCCAATGTATGTCAGTTACGTAACCCGAACACATATTTAAAATGCCCTCATGATATCGCGTGGAAGTAAAACACGTGGCGCTCCCAAAGCGGTTGATAACAGTGATCTAGTGACGCTGTCCTTTATCCTTTTTCGTCATCTTGTTCTGTTATACACCATTTTCTCTTCAAACTGGACAGTTTTCAAACCCAGTAGGGCACCTCTAAGCAAGCTCAACGATTTGGAATCAAACTGAACGTCGTTCAAATCAAAACGAGCGTCTTCCAGGTTAAGCTAGAGACTCTCAATAACAGAATATTTGTTATTTAATGTATTCCACGTCTGACTCTCGATGAATCTCGGCATCGTTATCGTTGTATTGAATGAGAATTTGTTTGAGAGTAGCCAAAGGTGGTGTAGATCTTTCTTAGCCTTGTTTACGACTTTCTTCGGTATCGCTTCGTGGTCTCTTAGGCTTTTGAATGTTGTCTGCGGAATGAAGTGGCACTTGGGAGGGTAGTATCTCAAGGGCCTTCAACTTTTCCAGGCTCTGAAGAAGACGACAACGCCGAAACGTAGGCCGTAATAAAGATCCTTTACTTAGCGTATTTTTAAAAAGTTCTATTTCTCCTGCTCCAATAAGCAGGTACACTCTTTGAAATTTCATAAAAATCTTTGTTTTTCAAGAAAAAATAGTGGATTATAACAAAAAAGAAAAATTATGGGTTATACCAAAAATAAAGGTAATTGACAAGTTCAGGAAGCGGTGTTTTTAATGTCAAAAAGAGATTGCGCAATGTGCTCGCTCACGACGTCGCGACTTTCCTTTGTTTGGTGACAAAAATTCTGTTTTTGTGGAGTTACACATTTGTCAATGGTACAACAGAACCATTTGTTAAAAACGCACATACCTTCACTTTGTTGCTTCATGTAAGCAGCATTTACACCACTAGTCGAATGAAAATCGTGGTTAACTGGACGAGTGCATGGCTCGGTCTCTTCTTTTGAAACGCTAAAAATAGCTGCCTTCCTGCACTTTATAACAAGCTCTGAGCCATCATTTTTCTTCAAAAAATAAATTTTTTTTCAAAATTTCAAATTGCGCTGACTTAAGGGGGCAGATGAATTTCAAAAAGCTTCAAAGAAAGTCATATTAATTTTTTTTGAACAAAAATTATCCCTAGCTTTTTCGTAGTCTCTAGTTTACGGAAGACGCTCATTTTGATTTGGAAGTGCAGAGCTTACCTAGAAGAGTGTCCAATTTGATCTGAAGGGTCCAACTTGTCGTGAGAATAGGTACGCACAGAAGAGTTGGTCCTCCTGTCCTTCATCTCTTTGCACAGAATTGTTGGCCACAGAACGGTCTCATAAGCATGAGGCAGGTTTTTTAACCAATCGATAGTATTGATTTTCAAGGGAACTTCTAGAATGTCTTGGCTGGTGAGCAAATGCTCTCAACGACGACGCAGTATCGATCGGCCATCGATACCCGTTAACGTAACAGCTTTTGCCTGGATGACATTTAAGGAGCGGATTGCCAGAGTATGATGCCTGCGAGAGGGATGTCAAAACAAAGACCAAAATCGATCAGCTGATCAGTAACGATCGAATTTTTAACGACATCTGGAACAAAGTCTCGGTCGTTTACTGGTGTGAGATACGTATACGTAGCGTTTACTATGTGGAGTGAATTAAAAAGGGAGGTTCTATGGGGAGGGGAGCGCCAAAGAGATGTGGAGGGCTGTTCCAAAAGTCTACCTTACCGAAGGTAGGTCCTGTTCATTGTCCCCTTCGTAAAGACTCCTGTCGGGCTATCGATGGACGAGGTCACTGCTGTCGAAGGTATAAACGGGCTATCGGAAGTAAGCTCCAGACCTGGATGAGCTGCGCCATGTGTTCCATCTTTCCCCAACGTCATAAAAGCACTTCGATTGTACAATCTGCTCTATGTGGGACGAACCGTTAAGTCAGTTGGTGCGAAAATTCTCGTCGGGATGAATCTTGTTCGAGCTCTTCGATAACATTGGAGCTGTAGGTCTGGTAGACCTAGGCAGGTGTCGATCCTGGGGTCGATTGGGCGCTTTACCGCTACACATGTGTTGTCGCCCAAGTGGCTAATCTAGTAGTCAACATATTTATTTTTTATTTATTCGTGAATGTCCACGCAGACAGAACTATTTACAATCAGCTATACAAAAAGGCAGTGCGAGGTATACACAACGAGAAGAACAAAACATATCTTTGTATGACAGAAGAATACAAACAACATTATCACCCTAATGGTACTTCTCAATCATTCTTTCATCATATAGAGCTTATTTTCTGGAAATTTTTAAAAAAATCCGAACATATAGCACAATTTTTTGTGTTAAGGTACCTAAGGCACGTTGTGGAAGAGTGGAGCGATTCGTGCCTACTCAGTGGTATCACGTCAAGTGGAGGCCGTGCAGTGTTTGATGAATCGTCGGCAATGTTCAAGTAAGAGGAGCCACATAATACGAAATCTCTTCAAAAACTTACTGAGAGGTGTTCTTCAGGCACGTATGGAATCAGATGGCAGAAGATGTAGTCACATCGCTGAGGCTGCAGACGATCGACGCAGTGAAGCCGTACCAGCAGAACATTTGGTACAGATTTGGCCTTTTCAAGCCTATCTTTTCAGTCGGTGATCTCGCATGTTGCTCAGGTGCGTCATAGAGCCTCGACTTGGGGGATTGTCGCCGTCATCGTCATCGTCACGCGATATCACTGCGTCATTTTGCCCCGTTTTGATGAAGATTCGCACCACCTTTGCCAATACTGGTGCTAAGATTTCGAAGGTTAGCTCCAGATTCGTTATCTCCAAAGCATTTGACCTTGCTAGGGTAAATTCCTCATGAGTTACAGGCGTCCTTGGAAGAACTTTTCAAGCGCATGTCGGCTGCACTTGCGACGGTCATCACTGAGGAGATCGTCGATGTGACTCCGTTTAGGTCAGTTGCGCCTATCGCCCCTTTGCTTTGGAAGTGTATGGGCATTGATTTAGTGCTGAAGGAGCTGCACAGATGCTTTTCGACATGGAAAACGGACTCATTCCGGTGCTCAGCCACATTTTCACCCGCTGCGGAGTAACTCCAAATATGTACTACGACGAGGTTAGTTCTATTCTCTTTCGTCAAAGCGCCGTTACAGTGGTTTTGTATTTGTTTCTATAGCTCATATCGATCCTTTTATGTAAGATACATAGTTCTTTAGTTGTTTTCTAAATACACTATTACGCTAGAATCTCAGACCTGCCTTGGGTTTGTTTTGTGGCCCTACACCTGGCCACTAGTCGCAACCCGTCCGCGGCGATGAGTGGCCAGGTGCCAGATCCCGGCACGATTCGTGTCCGTCCGTGGATACTCCCGCGGGAGTATACCTTAGGCGGAACACTGAGAAGTTGTTTGTTATCGCAGAATCCTCTTTCAAGAAGCTTTTGCCGCCCGACCTGTTTTCTAATCGGAAATTAGCTCAATTTTTGTGCAGGTTAACTCTACTCCCTTGACCATAACTACACAATTTAAGAATTTCGTAACACTGACAAGGAGACGTCTATTCTTTCAAGTAGCTTCTATTGGACGACCTGAGCCTGGCTCTAGCTGCAATGCTATGGCTTATTATTTTAGGCGTTCACAACACTTTTGGGCTCTCTGAAGTTGTTGTCGCTACCATGGGCCGTTGTCACTCTGTTAAGAGAGGAAATCGAACAGGTGAGAGCGCGCACTTAGCTCTGTTCGATGCAAACCTTACAACTGTTTATCTTCTTTTTATTTAAGGTTCCTGACGAGATCGCTGAGGACAAACTGTTCGAGATGAAGGTGTATGGAGTGGACAAGCGAAGAGCGAAGAACTTGATCCGACTCCGTAGCGACATTGAGAAGCAAGTGGACGAGTTCAGATAGACATAATTGCAACAATTCATGCGAATCCCGGTAATATGCGCAGGTCCTGTGATTGCTTTTCACTTTTCCGTACTGTTGCCGTATGTCAAATGATCTGATTGAGCCAGATTTTTATTGTATTTGCCTCGTTTATCGGTATTTATTGTTAGTTTGCTGGAATTTCCGGGTGATAAATAGTTTATGACAAGCTGTCTTCGTAGAGCTAGGCGTTTTTTCTGCGAATGTATTTCTCACCGTGTGCTGCAGGTAAGCTAAAGGAGGCCCTGCCCCCGTATTCGACGCTGGTATCTGCCAACTGGCACTGCGTTCCTTGCAGGAAGTACATGGAGGAGCCATTGGTTGATCAACTTATCGTTGGTTATGCTCATGAGGTGGACGGCCGATTGGTTGCAACTGGATCAGTGAGTTCTATTAGGAATTGTGGCCTTGGAGCCATTGCGTGGTACAGTGCTGCAGTTGAGGATGAGCAGCCTCTCGTTTGCACCTTGAATCGATTCATGGTTCAGGTCTCATCCACGCCTTCCGTGCCTCAGGTATAAATGAGCTGGTATCAGAAATGTTGGGAAGGATAAAACATTACTGTTTATCAGCGGGTCACTTGCAAGTCATCGTAAATACGCATTCAATTCGCCTCCATGACATCCCAAAGGGTTAGAGTGCGTGGCGCATCTCATAGTGGGATTGGTTAGTGCGGTTATTTGACCTTGTAACCTTTCCTTGCCAGCGTTAGGAAGGGTAAAGTTCAGCATTGGTCGACCTAGATCGAAGTGCGTCACGCATTCTGCTTCTCTAAGGGATCCTGGAGAGCCATTTAAAAGCGGTGTTTGGCCCGTAGGACGACTTGCAGTGACCAGCCGGTAGTCCTTCGAGGTTCTCAAATACCTCCGATATCCCTTCAACGACCACGAAGTGAGTAGGGAGCGATTGACCTAAACGCCCCTACCTCCCTCCCTCACTTCGGAGTCCCTGGCACCAAGAAGCGACAGGTGGTCCACTTCTTGGTGCCAAGTGAAGTGGGGCATCCTGCCTACTGAGTAGACTGCCTTTGGATTCTGTAGAACTCTATAAACGTATCCCATTCCGTATTTTGGTGAAGTAATGTAGAAAGAAGCAAATTTTTATGCTCTGAATACAGTTCGTAGATGGCATCTTATGGGGAAATTTGTGCGATTTGAATCACAATCGGTATTTATGGCGCCTTGGTATGCTTTGAGCATCTTGCAGGTAACACTGATACGAACGTCAAAAGTCAACATTCTTGTCGACTGTGGTGATCCTTGGAATGGCGACGAAATTGTCGAGAAGCTCTCTTCTCACGGATTGCAGAAGCAGGATGTGAGTTGCTAAACAATCCACTGCTTCACGTTATCTAATTTTTACGACGGTATTGAGGTAAGGTGTTGTATTCTTTCTGTTATTGCGAACTAGTTTGGTAGGTGAATCTTTGCTTAGGCCTAGAATAAAGATCCATCTAGTGACCTCGTAGCATAATAAAAATAAGACTAAATCCATTGCCGTTAAAATAGCTTCACGAAGTAGATCGAAAAGCTTAAATATCTTGGGTAAAAGCTAACGGAGCCGTAAGGCAGTAGTGAATCGCTACAGTTCTTACCAGTTCAAGGTGTTCGCCTGCGTCTTCGTATTAGCCACTGTTCCCACCCCCAGGTAGAATTCATACAGCTTGGAAACAAAAATTTTGGCATTTTCCTGTGCCTCGCTAGGCTTGACTTCGTGAAGATTATTAACGAGTTGTGGCGTTGAATCGTTCTCTATAGGTTCATTTTTTGCTCTACAAAGTTTGTTAGATATGTTTCCGATAAAATTCTCACACAGAACCATTTCATGCCCTTATAGAAGAGGGTTTCGGTAAAGTTACCTAATTCCGCTGAATTTTCAGGTTCACGTGGTGATCGTGACTCATGGGCACATTGACCATTGTGGAAACCTTTCGTTGTTTCCAGATGCTACCGTCTACATGGGTGGAGATATAGCCTTCGAAGGAAAATACAGTACGCTTTCCGAGGTTCTTTGTTTAAATGTTCGAATAATAAAATCTAGTGTTTCCCTAGTCCGCGTCAACTTGTGTTCTCTTCAGTTGCCGGAATGCTGTTGTTATTCCTGTATTTGTTTAAAGCAGCAGCCAGTGTTGTGTTATTTACCACCCGATTCGCGGGGCGTAGTAGTAAGCGAAAGAAGGGCAATCGCACTTCGAATCTGGGCTTTCGGTACAAGTCCCGCCCAGACCAACCAAGCCTTCCATCCTTCCGGGATCGCCAAATTGGTGGCGAACTGTGCCAGGGGATTCAGAAGACCACATCTTCCCATGCACTGGGGATTTAGTATCGATTTTCCCTTAGATGTAACCCATCAGGGTGAAAGTTAAGTGATTATGATTGTCGTCCGGAAGGCCTTCATAGCAAGGAGGGGGGGGGGGGGGGAAGACAATCCAAATTGATCGATATTATCAATTTTCTCTCAAGTTTAACCGGTAATGGTGGTAGTTAGTAGTTATGATCGTCGACAGTAAGCTTGCACAGCAGGGAGGGAATGCAATCAATATCCATCGAATTTCTCCCAGACAGCAGGGGAAGGTAAGCATCATACTGTATAACAATACGCTAAGCGACTGTTACACAAAAAGAGGGGGGGGGAATTATTCAAATAGCAAAAATTGGTGGATATTAGGGGAAATACTCAGACGTCTTCTACATGCCTGGGATTCAGAACACCTGCCGAAG
Source organism: Heligmosomoides polygyrus bakeri (assembly GCA_947359475.1). Taxonomy (NCBI): domain Eukaryota; kingdom Metazoa; phylum Nematoda; class Chromadorea; order Rhabditida; family Heligmosomidae; genus Heligmosomoides; species Heligmosomoides polygyrus. The sequence continues at coordinate 89,680,762 of OX375866.1, read as the reverse complement.
TCGTCGTCAAATGTGCGTGGGTGTTCTGAAGACGTGCCGAAGGCATCATCCAATGTGTCTGGGGATTGAGATGATCATCGGCGGAAGGACTACATGGAAGCCAATCAACATCGATCGATATTATCGATTTTCTCTCAGATTTAACCGATAGGGGTAGGAGTTAGTGATTATGATCGCAATTGCGAGGCGCACCGATAGGCGTGACGGAGCGTTCGTTCTAGATGTGCTATTCGAATAAGTTTGTTCTACCTTTGGCTTATGAACCTTTCTGTTCCACTCGTGAAAAACCAATTTCTGCGACCGCTTTTTCTTAATATACTTGTACATAATTCTGAAGTAACTCCTCTTGTATTCGTGTATTTCAGCGTGATCCGGTTGCATTAGCTCCCAAAGTAGAGCTTCGCCGCTGTGCTGGCCACACTGACCATGATTTGATAGCGGTTGTTAACGACACCGACAAAGGATGCATAGTCGTTGCAGGTGTGAAGTTATTTTGTTCGGATTTCTTCTCCTACATTTTTTTTTCTGCTTTACCCGCTATGTCTAATCATAGGATGTTTCTAGGAGACATATTCGAGTGTGCAAATGATGGCGAACAATGGAGAGAAGTTTCTCGATATCCGGAACAACAGGAGAAGAGTCGCTCAGAGATTCTAAGTCTCGCCGATTGGATTGTTCCAGGCCATGGACCAATGTTCAAAAACGAGAAGAGTCGCTCTTCCTAGTCATTGCCCATCATTTCGGATAAGACATATCATCGTAGTTGTACGCCTTGTTTAGGTTTTTTTTTTGAGGGTATGTTGCCTTTTCCACTTACAATTTCTCGGTCTCTCAGGTTCACGCCCAAAGCAGCCTTTAATGTTCGTTAGCTGTGCTCAGATGTGAATAAATATTTGATCTCATTGATGTTGCGCAGTGACTAATCGATTGCTCTGGTTGTGGAACCATCTTATATCTCCGGGGAAGAGGTACAATGCGCAGTATTGCGCTTTGCTTAGCCATCGAGACCAGACCGAGAATGCGCTGTGCACTAAACATTATCGATCTCACATACGACCAGCAATGGAGTTCAGCAGTCATCCTTCTTTATTAGTGCAGTGACTAATGGTCACATACTCCCTAGATGTTGTGCTTTATGTTCTGTAAATGCGAATCTACCTAGGGAGGGGCATATAACTAAAAATCATGTAACAAATTGACCTGAGACTCGCGGAGCGGCTTCAAGAGAACAAAATAGGATCTAAAATGTCGGTGAGCAAGGCGCATTCAAACATAGCTGACCGCCGCGTGACATGTTATGACCCGGGTGACCATATGAGATGGGACATACCTTTCTGTTTGAAACCGCGGCGAAACGGATTGTAATCCTTATGAAGTCTGTCAGTTTAGGTCCTACTTTGTCTTGAGACGCGTGAAGTGCAGTTGGAGGAGATGCCGGCTATCGCGTGCATCCCGATACCCGTTTTCTGGTTCGGATTTCCCGCCTAGGCCAACCAAGCCTTCCACCCCTCCGCGGTCGGTGAACTAGTACCAAACGTGTCTGGGAAGGATACGGCGTTGAGTTGTTAATCGGCTGGTCACCGCGAATCATAGTACAGGCTAAATACGCATTCAGATCGCCTCCACGATATCCCGTAGAAGTAGAATGGGTGGCTCATCCCAAAATGAATTAGGTAACGGCGTCCTTTATCGTTTTGTCCTTCTACGGTAGATACATGTGACTAACGTCGAGATCACCAATTTTGATCGTACTACACCATAACCAAAAATGGATATAGGATTCATGATCAGCACCCCTAGGCAAAATTTGAGCGAAGTTTTTTCGACCTCTCCTTCGCCTCGAAGTCGTGGAAGTACAATAGTGCCACACTATTCGTTCGGGCAGGTCAACAACATGGGATCCATACAGAAATGCAACAAATTGCAGATGTCGTGCCGTAACGGCCTACTGCTCTCGTTGCTACTGCGAAGGACGCTATCGGCGTCGGAATCATTTCTGACCGCTTCCACGTCCTGCAGCTCCTTAGCACAAAGAAGTGGGTTCCGATCGCAGTCGAACTCACCTGCATCTACTCGGAGAAGAAGGATCACAGGTGATTTGTCTCTAAAATCGCTGCTATTCTTCGGCTAAACTCGGTTGTTCTGAAGGAGTGCCAGCTGACCGTGGCGGCAGTGCCATCGAAGACCTGGTCGTGCCGCGTGTGGTGGCTCCACCTCGAACTTCGGTTATCGGCGCCGAACAATGGACGGAAGGGCTTGATGCGGTGCGAGCTTTACTTTGGTTTTTCTACAGGTTATGGAGAAGAAGCGTTGCTTTCTAGTCGTCCATGAGCCTGGCACTGGACGAGTTCTTTCGACGGAAAACTGTCAGAGAGCTCTCCACGGAGAATGGATTGAATGCGAAGTTGTTTGTTACTGCCTATAGGTCGTTTCGTGAATACTGCCTATCCGAAAAGGTAAAAGTTCCTTGTCATTAATGCCTTTAAATGTATTCCACGGGCTTATTTAAGGGCGGAGTCGAGCCGGCCCTGCTGGTCCTCTTCCAAGATATCATAAAGGAAGGGCACGACGTTGAGAGTCTTTTCCCGTATTTCTTGGCACACGCACGCAAAGTGAGTTTTGTTACCTGATCTCTGATATTTTGCTCCCGTTTATGCACGTTTATACGCAGAATGGAAGAAATTCCAAGTACTAGGTTGGCAACTAATTTCGTGGACTCTCAAGAATCTTCAGCAAAAGTATTTATTAACAAATAACAAATGACAATCATTAATCAAAATAAGATCTCTCGGAAAGCAGAAGTGCTTCCCATATATCAGGTAGCTGGTCTATCCCACGGCCATAGAATTATTGTGCTTTCAAGGCCAAGAATCTTTGAAGGTGCATTTCGATCCGGTCCACATTAATAAATCGTCTTCCCATCAAGAAGTACTGCACCAAACTAAAGATGTGGTAATCACTCGGCGCAAGGTCTGGGCTGTAAGGTGGATGAGTTTGACGCTCCCAGTAAAGGTCTTCTATTTTTTGAGGCGTCCGGTTCGCTACGTTCCCTCCGTTTGGTAGTATCAAGGAGGTATTCACTTCTGGGAGCTCGTCAGGAACGGTTCCAGCATTGATACTGTAATGTACTCTTCTCAACCTGGCTGCGCGTAGGCTGAACTCCTCTAGAATCGGTTCAGTCAGATTTTCAGGAGCGGAATTATCTTTCAGCAAGATAACGCCAGATCACACGTCGCGAATCGGAAGCTTCAAGAAATCGAAGACCTTGGCTGTGAGCGTCTAGCTCACCCACCTTACAGCCCAGGCTGTGCGCCAAGTGACTAGCACCTTTATAGCTCGCTGCAGCACTTCTTGGTTGGAGGACGATTTATTAATGTGGGCCATGTCAAAATGCACCTCCAAGGATTCTTGTAATCGAAAGCACAACAATTCTACAGCTGTGGAATTCACCAGCTAGCTGATAAATGGGAAGCACTTCTGCGTTCCAAGGGATCCTACTTTGATTTAAAATTGTTATTTGTTATCTCTTAATAAACACTTTGGTTGAAGGCGTTGCCAACCTAATATTATAAAATTATCCTATTCCCTTAACGGCGCGTACAGCGCAGTGAGAGGAGGTGCCGACTGTCGCCTGCATGCGATGCCAGGTTCCTGGTTCGGATTTCGCGCCCAGACCAACTAACCCTTCCATCCCTCCGGAGTCGGTGAATTGGTACCAGACTTGTCTGGGAAGGATAAGGTGCTGACTCGTTCGTCGGCTGGCCACTGCAAGTCCTTGTATGGTCAAATACGCATACAAATCTCCTCCTCGATATCCCATATAAGTGGAATGCGTGGCGTATCCCAAAAGGGGTTGAATATTGCCGTCTTTCATTCTTTTATCCTTATTCGCTTGACGCTTCCCATCTGACTATTCACTTCGCCCTCTCAAGGCATTCCTAGCAAAGGAAAATTAATCACATTTGAAGATGCTGAAAGTGTCAGCGACGTCTTTGTGTGTCCTGTTCTGGGAGTTATTTTGCTGGCTAAATTCCAGTGTGTGCTGAACAAAAATATGAGAAAATGTCAAACGGTTTAAGACTTTCTGACCAACCCTAATACGATCAATTCGTGGTGAAAAGTGACATCAGACCTCAGAAGATCAGGGCCGCAGCCGGCATAAAAAGTTATCCAGTAGGAGTTTCAAAACTGCTGGGAAATATAGACGATTATAGTTAACTTTATATAATTAATGTAGTAATTTGAGGTTGCACCTAATGGTCTTCCTGTTTTGAGTGCTTTTTAGCGAATTTCTCAGAATTTGAACGCCGATTGCTTGACCTCAAGGTTTCAAGCATTTAAAAATACTATAGTGCTTTATGGAAATTTCCACTAATTACAGGTTTTTCCACATTTGGAAGCAATGGATGACTTGAGGATGATTTCGGATCTAACTCAACCCCACAACTGGTATCCGGACGCTCGAACAGTGCAGCGGAAGATATTTTTCCACGCCGGACCCACAAATTCAGGGAAGACGTATCAGGCGTTGAAGCGGTATGTTTAGACTACCTTCATTCCTTCATTGGTATACTTTGCTGTGTGATTCAAAAACTGCTGCTGGTCATACAGCGCCTGAATATGCTCAGATTTACAGATTTGGTGAAGCGAAAAGTGGAGTGTACTGTGGTCCTCTGAAGCTGTTAGCCGCTGAGGTCTTTACTCGAAGTAATGAGCTGGGCATTAAATGCGATCTGGTTACTGGAGAGGAAAGAAGGTATGTGTTGCAAAACTTTTTAGCACTTCTTTCACCCGTATCATCCCGAATAACTGATACAAAGGTTTTAGGTACGCTATAGATAACTTCCATCCGAGTGCACATCTGTCTTCTACCGTTGAGATGCTGTCCACGCAAATGAGAGTCGAGGTGACATTATGGAATTTGAAGCTCTGAATAGATGGAGAAATTAAAGCAGTGAAACCATGCAAAACAGACCATCAGTATGGAATTCTGAAGTAGAGCAGGCATTCTTGAAGCTAAGTGCAGTGGCTCATTTTGAAATGATTTAGTGGTGTTAATAGGTTTAACCGAGTGTGAAGAAGCTGCAGTCATCTTATGTTCTCTCTCAGGGAAGGCAAGCCCTCTCGTATTAGAGTCTTCGGTTCACCGAATTCTCACGATTTTTTAAAATTTTGGTCGCCACTTCCTCATTGGTGCTATCTTCATTTTACAGGTCGCCGTTATCGACGAGATTCAAATGCTTCGAGATGAGCAGCGTGGTTGGGCGTGGACTCGAGCGCTGCTGGGTGTAGCAGCAGATGAGGTATGCATCTTATGGAAGGGTAACAGGTTCTTTTTCTGAACTGTGTTGGCTGTCCCTTTTTAGAACTTACCAGGGAAGGGTCTCAGGCGTAGTACTGAACGGGGGAAATGGATAGTACTGCGAGAATCTTCACCCTTCATATAGTAGAAAAACATGTTTCGTTTTTGCTGAGTCCTTGAACCAAAAGAGCTACGGGCCCTCGAAGGGGGAGGGGTACAGTAGCGCACCGTTAGCACGTGCCCACGTGCATGCGTGCGCGCGCTGTTGTATGGGACGCGGCGAAGGGCACAGCGTCAAGCGAGTCGGTGGCTCAGCGGGGTGCGGGGCTACATGCAGGTACTAGGTGAGATGTTCGACTCCCGTGCTAGCCAGCTTTTTTGCATTTTTCATGATTGCCGCCTTCTTTACCAGTTTGCTTCCTACACATCTCCTACATATTTGTTTCACCCTAAATTGCCAAATAAGGATCAGATTCGTACTCAACGCGAGGTTTGGGCAAAAAACGGTGACCATGACCTTACCACTAATCACCTTTACCTGCTGTATTTTAACATACTCCAGGGTAATACGGAAAACGAATGTCAGATTCGTCATCACCATCCCAAATAACCCCCCTGGGAAAACTTTGGGCGAAATCGGTGATTATGACTTCGACGGCCCAAGTCACCCGTACGTACCGTAACCTACCGTAATCGGCCGAAAATTGAAAAACAAATGTCAGAATCGTGATCAGCACCCCAAATAACCCCCCCCCCTGGGCAAGGTTTGGGCGAAGTAGGTGATTACGACCTCGACATCTCCAGTCATCCGTACCTGCTGTAACCCGTGCCTGTTGTAAGGTCATTGTTCAACATTCGCTGAAAAACACAAAACATTATATAAATCAGAAGCTGAGAAAAGTGAGTGAAGCATAGCTCACAGAAAATGTAGAGTGAAATAAATGTGTAGGAGATGTGTAGAAAGTAAGCTGATTTAGACTGCCATAAGCCACGACTTTCACGACACTGCTTTCACGACTCCAGAGGTTGAGGAGAGCTTGAAAAAAATTTTCCCCAAACCTCGCCCAGGGGGTTATTTGGGGTGCTGATCACGAATCTGACATCCGTTTTTCAAATTTCGGTCGATTACGGTAGGTTATGTTGGGTACGGGTGACGGTGCAATACTGTACCCCCAATTTCGAGGACCCGTAGCTCTTTGGGTTCAAGGACTCAGCAAAAACGAAACATGTTTTTCTACTATATGAAGGGTGGAGATTCTCACAGTACTATCCGTTTCCCCCATTCAGACCTACGCCTGAGACCCTTCCCTGGTTAGCTAAGAGCCCTTAAAGCACTAGTGTTTAGGGGAACATAGCGATTCGCTTCATGCGTTCATACTTCTAAGGGTGATGAGATAAGATTTAGAAGGAGTAATGAAGCGCCTCCTACCCTTGAATACCCTAATTTGTATTACGTACGTTGTATTACCAACTATACACCTGTTGAGGAAAAATTGTTTCTTCATCTGACCCATGTATTATGATTGGCCGAAAAGTTCAGGCGGTTTTGACTGGTCCAATTCAAACGATCCCAACTTTCCTCATTCTTGCTGTTAGGTTAAGATGGGCTACAGCCCTCTCCTTCTCTCATATTTCGAGCCTTTCCTACTCTTGTTGAGCTCAGTTCTTGTGGACAATTAGCAGCTGTGCTCATTACATTCAAGGTTGATAGATTACTTAAAGAAGGTTCTGGTTAGAAACGGTGTCAGATTTTTAAGAGAAGGTTCTGATACAAAGCACTTAATTCGTCGTCGTTTTAAGGTACATTTGTGTGGAGAAGTGGCTGCTATAGACATCGTGAAGAAGCTTCTTGAGCCGGTTGGAGAGCATGTTGAGGTTCGTACTCTTGAAGGCTTCTGGCTGCTTTGATCAGTTATTTACGGTTGACAACTTAGGTACGATATTACGAGAGGAAGACATCACTCACTGTTGCTACACAAGGGCTAGGATCGCTGGACAATGTGGGTTCTTCAGTTATAATGTGCTACGTTATTATTGGAAAATTACTACAAGACAGTCAGTGGATCTGGACAGTTCTGGTGTGGAGAATTAGCCGTGTTTTAGTGTTACTATTCATTCAAAGAGAAAAGTTATCGAAGAAATCATTGAATGTTCAGGGCAGCTTGCCTTATATACCATTTTCACGTCGAATTGGGCACTCTTTTAGCGAAAAAAAGGAAGTCGAACTCTTCCAAGTCGATACGACCTCTTCAGGCAGGCTAAACTGCAGACTGAATGAGAGGGTAGAATAATTTTTGGTCAAGGAAAATTTGGTATAATTTTCTTTGAAATTTTTTAGCTTATTTGTCCCAATAACTGGAATAATTTTATAACCGTTCTTAGCGAAAAAACATTAAATTTTGTCTTAAAGCACACTAAACGAGCAAACATATCGCACATTAAAAGATCAGCTCGCGCCATGCACTCAAAAATTCGCCACAACTTTATTTGATTGGCAGTGTAAATAAAATCTACATGAACCATCAACCCGAGGATGTGTGAGTTCTTGAGAGTTGTTTTGTTGTGCAGTTTATATTTATTTATTTATTTATTTATGCGTCAAAAGGCGCGCTACTACATCAAAGAGTAGTAGGCAAAACTCTTAACTCAAACAAACTCAACAGTGGACACTTCAAAACTCAAAAATGATTAAAAGCTATAAAAAAGCTAGTATAAAACTGAAGAACATACATTCCGAGCGTTTATAGGCTGGAGCTCCATGCAAAGGGAAATTCGGCTATCTTTTGAATTAAAATCGCGACGTATTGGACGAGTGCATAGCGCAATCTCTTTTTTTGGCACTAAAAATTGATGTTTTCCTGCTCTTTGAAACGGCTTTAAACCATTCTTTCGATTCAAAAAATGAGAGTTTAATATAGAAGAGGCTATTTTCGATTTGGAAGAGTTCGCTTTGATTTCAAAAGTCTTGGGCAAGCTTAGAAGAGTGTCCATTTTGATTTGAAAAATGTCCAATTTGGTTTGAAGAGTGTCTAAATCGACGCGAAAATTGTATGGTGTGGAAGAGTCCCTCGTTTAGGTGCAACCGGGTGACTGCATCGTGTGCTTCAGTCGAAAGGGAATCTACAGTATCACGAAGAACCTCGAGAAGTTGGGTGTGAAGCCTGCTGTCATCTATGGCGATCTACCGCCTGGCACCAAGCTTGCTCAAGCGGCGAAGTTTAACGACCCTAATGATCCTTGCAATGTCCTGGTAAGTCATAGGAATCTACTATAGATTCTGTAGTCTTTTGATATAACGAGCCTCCTACTCGAATTTTGCCTGATATTTAATAGAGTAACCCTATAGATAGCTTTGTAGGTGGCCACTGATGCGATTGGTATGGGACTGAATCTGAACATTCGAAGAATAATTCTTTCGTCGTGCACCAGACAAGGCGAATTGCTGCCGAACTACTCAGCTCTTCAGATTACGGGCAGGGCTGGGAGGTAAGCGCACAGCTTGGGGATCACACCATGCTAAAAAAAAATCTTTAACCTCTCCCTGAACGCTCTACATGTTCTACATGTGCGTGTAGCACAGTCGGAGGCGGCGGATCGATTTGCTAAGGATTCAGTTCTGGGAAACCTGGCAACGCCTCTGCCCGTGTTAGAGCTGCACTGTTGTGACTACAACGTTTCGTTAAGAAAACCCTCCGATTAGAGTCTGGCGATTCCCGCGACGCTTGATTCTGTCATTTTTCCAGCTCACAAGCTCTGTTTATTAGCCTGTTTAGTTGTTTTGTTGCTGTTCTTGTGGTTGCGTTTTTTCTCACCTCCATATCCTCGTAGCAAACATCAGCATCTCATTCCTTTTCTTACCGGACGGAAAGCCAAAGGAAACGTAACATGCTATCCTATCGCGAGGTGTGAAAAGAAATTCACACCTACGGAAAATCCTCCACCCCTCCTCCCTCTCCGCCTAAGGCATAGTTTATACTTGTACCACCACCCAAGAAATGAGGGCAGCATTGGAATGCAGGAACACTCCAACCAATCGGGCCGCATCGAATGAGCGTGCCAGTGAAAGAGGGCGTGCACAGTCTGTACACTGATTTGCCTGGCATGTGTTCGATTGGCGCATTCCACCTTCCAATGCTGCTCACATTCGCGACATCCACCCGAATAGCTCCACGAACAAACGAATGGACTATTTTTCTAAATACAGGTGGATAGATTAACTTTCTTCCTTTATATTTCAATGTGCCCGTAAACCTCTATGAGATTGTTCGTTAAGGTATGGTACAGCATTTTCTGACGGTGTAGCTACAACCCTTCGCCATGAAGACATTGGTACTCTTCGGGAGATACTGAGTCAACCGGTACGTTGAAATTGAGTTATGTAGATGACGATGGACAAAGTTACTTCGAAAAACTGTGTTAATTGCAGGTGGAACCAATAGAAAGGGTTGGTATTGCGCCGACTTTCGAACAAATCGAGACATTCTCTTTTCATCTACCTCAAGCCTCGTTCGTTCATCTGCTGGATTTGTTCGTGTCAGGTATTGTTAAGACCTTTTCATGTTTCTTCTTGGCCTATTCTGATTTTTTAAACGTTTGTGTTTCAGTATGCTCAATATCCGATCAGTTCTTCATTTGCACAGTGGAACAAATGAGGACGCTAGCCGATTTGATAGACTACATTCCTCTACCTCTCAAGGTACGGTTCGATTCACTTTCAAATCTATAGAGTTTCGCACACATGCGTCTATTTGCAGGTTCGATATACGTTCTGTATTTCGCCAATAAATGTGGAAAGCAAGCTGACTGCAGCCGCTTTTGTCAAAATGGTGCGAAGGTGAGGAGATTGAAGAGTTTTTGTAACTAGAGTTCTAATGGTCGTCTCATTTCTACTTCCTAAAGATGGTGTGAATAGTATTCTACTTTCACCCATGTGTCGTGGTGAGCCGGCCGCTGATTTCAGCATGAACCAGTTAAACTGAAGGTCTTGATAGAAAAGACTGACGAAAAAAAAACTCGTATAATTTCTATTAAGTACTTAATAGTTCTTAATTAGTTCGTTTCACGCTGATATCAGCAGTCGGCTGATCCCGATATACATCCGGTGAGTGCTGATGGGTCCCTCCTGGGGTGGATGCTGCGTTCGACCAAACAGCGGCGGTGGTGTAAACGCGTAGAGCGTCCTGCTCGGTTACCAAGGGGTGCGAGTTCGAGGCACGCCTGGTGCTAGAGTTTTGATCACAACAAAACACCGTTATAGAGTTCTAAATGGATCATCTCTGCAGCATGCCTGTCGCGTATTGTGTTGAAGAAGCTGTCTGTTAAAGGTTTTCGACTGGTCAGTGCCTGACATACGACTGGATGATGGACATGTTGAATTGGGATTCGGTGGCGCAACCGGAAAATCTGCAACAATTGGAGCATCTAGAAAAGGTGCTAATTGATATATACCATTCTCACGTCGAATTGGACACTTCAAATCAAACTAGACGCTCTTCTAAGCTCAACTAAGGTTTTTGAAATCGAAGCGAACTTTTCTAAATCGAAATAGCCTTCAGCCAAGATAAAGTACAGACTCAATAAGCTGGTTAGAATACTTTTTTGTTTAAGGAAAATTTTGTATAACTTTGAATTTTTTGCTTACCTGCCCCAATAAGTGTAATAATTTTATGAAAGGTTTATTTGTAGGAAAAAATAAAATTAAAACTCGTCTTATAGCACAGCAAAGAAGCAGGCATATAGCGCACTAAAAGATCAGGTCGTGCCATGGACTCTAAAATTTCGCCGTAACCTCTATTGCATGCGCCTTCCGGCTAAATAGTTTGTTAAAATCAAAAAGCACTCAATAGGGAAAACTTTTGAGCCTATCCTGAGTTATAGGAACTGCAGCCTTAGGTTTGGCTCCTAATCTGTTGTAATAGAACTTCTTAATCTAGACATATTATTTGAATTTAGCTCAGTCCTTCGTGTTAAGATCTTGAAAACCATTACAAGATCATTCCTAATTCTCCTAAAAATTTCTTTTAAAGATTTCTAAACTTTAGATACGTTTGACATGGTTTACAAAATGTCATTTTATTTCTAGAGCTGTCCGGTTTTAAATTGAAAGACGTCCGATTTAAAACAGAGGGTGCCTCCACTTCAAAGTGTAGATAATATATGAAGATTTGTTAAGGTGTACGAAGTGCTGGACACTTATCTGTGGTTGTCGCTACGGTTCCCCGACATGTTGCCAGACGAGACGGCTATTCGTGACGCGTGCAAACAGCTGGACGCTATGCTGCAGGTGTCGGTGGAGAACATTCTTGAGTTGTTGGACAACTCGGCGATGGGAGATGCTCGTAAGGTAAGTGACTATCTGTACTTATGGCCCATAGTAGAATGAGCCCCTTTTGACCTTAACAGAATCTTATGGTTAGTTGAGTTCTTTACACTGGCTGTGTTGGAGGGAGGCAAGTATAACGGCCACTTGAGTTCTCGGAAAGGGAACTTTACCAATCGGTCAATCAATATCTGTCAATAATGTCGATTTTTGTCCACAAGAGGTAGATATCGTGCGAATATTTTTGGCCTATAGCCAACAATCTCTGCAACTAAAGAGTATCCAACTACAAATCAATATCGATCGACTGCATCTTTGCAACGATCGATATTGACTGATTGATAGATGAACGACTCCTCCCGCATCAAGCTGGAGACTCTTCTAGAAGGCTAGAATATTTCTTGTTCCAAGGAAAATTCATTGTTCGATTTTCGATATTTATTACATGGATATGCATACCTACATATGAAGGTGAAGAAAACGCAGCCACAAAAAGAGGAAAAAATATTCTAATCTTCTAGTGGAGTCTCTAGCTTGATGTGGAAGGAGTCGTCCATCTATTAATCAGTCAATATCAATCGTTGTAAAGATGCCGTCGATCGATATTGATTTGTAGTTCGATGCTGTTCAATTACTACGATTGATGGCTACAGGCCAGAATATTCGTATGATATCTACCTCTTGTGCAATATGGGCAAAATCGATATTATTGATAGAGATTGGTTGGCCAGTTGGTACAGTTCCCTTTCTGAGAATTCAAGTGGCTGTTATATTTGCGGCAATCAATATTGCCTTATTGTTAGGCACCTCCAGCGGTTATTCTTTTTGGGAGGTACGATTGCTCTTATGCGCATCAGGCGGCAATATTAATTGATATCGATCCACTGATCGCTGCTACTTAGTTATCATGGAGCCTGCTCAACATCCTTCAAAATTTGCCTAACTTTCAAACCGTCTACCATAGGCTATTAATATTGATCGATATTAAGTGATCAATACTAAGTACGTCCAGTGGCTATCAGTATTGATCGATACTACGTGGTCGATCATGTCTCCCTCCGTGGGCTCAGAGATTAATCGATTTTTTTGGTTCATGCTATGTGATCCATTCATTTTTTGGCGGGAGGACATTCAGACAAACAGCCGACCTGGCTGTTTTATGCGTAGTAGTAGGTAGCAGGTAATGTTAATACATATCCGACAATTACATTTTGCTTGCCCACAAGAGGCTTACGAACGAACCCAATATTTGAATGAAATCAAATAAAAGTATTCGCTAGCTCAATTCCGCTCTTCTAACGGTGAGATCTTGGCGGAAAGTGGCGGTGCATGTCGCAAAAATGTGCAGCATTTGGAGGTGGGAACGCGCCAACCAATCATAGCCAAACACTGCACCGACCTTACTAGTAACAATGTTCTAACACATTTGCTTAAGCCTGGAGCGGCTGGTAGAGAGGCTATATGCTGTTACAGGATGTTTTGTTGCGATCAAAACTCTTGCGCCAGGCGGGACTCGAACCCGCATCTTCTGCTTTCCGGGCAGCGATGTTCGCCTTACACCACCGGCGCTGTTTGACCGCACGTAACATCCGCGATATCCTCGAGGTCCGTACCCCGTATCACGGGTGGGTGCTGATAGACCTAGAGATATCGCGGATGTTACGTGCGGTCTAACAGCGCCGGTGGTGTAAGGCGAACATCGCTGCCCGGAAAGCAGAAGATGCGGGTTCGAGTCCCGCTTGGCGCAACAAAGAGTTTTGATCGCAACAAAACATCCTGTAACTGCACCGACCGTTCCAACGCGAGCCAATCAGGGTAACGACCATGCGCCCCTCCTTTGAATAGGACGCCCATTCGATGCGGACTGATTGACTGGCGAGTTCTCTCAATGCTGCGCATCTTTGCGACATGAACCAAAGTGGTAATATCGATCGGTTTTGATCGTATTGTCAATATTGCTCCCTTCCGAAGAACTCCAGTTCTATCATATTTGTGCCAATCGGTCCTGGTCGAAGTACGTCCAGTGGATATTAATTTTGCGCGGATGAAAGTGCAGACAGACGGACAGGCCTATTATTTTATAACTGTACCATTCTCACGCTAAATTGGACATTTTACATATCATGTTGGACACGTTTCAAATCGTATTGGGCGCCTTTCAAATCCAATTGAAAGACACTCTTCAAATCATGCTTAACCCTTTTCCAATCGAACTGAACATCTTCCGAATTAAAACGTGCTCCTTCCACATCAATCCAGAGACTCCACTAAATTAGACTATTTTTTGTCCAAGGAAGATTTACTATGACTTTCTCTGAAATTTTATAAAAATTTTCATTTTTCGACGAAAATAATGATTCAGGGTTTATTCTAAAGTGCAGGAAAATTAGCCGTTTCTAGCGTAGTAAGCAAGAAATCGCGATATGCACTCATCTAGCTCAATGCAGTTTTCTTTCACCTGATGGTGCAAATGCTGCTTACTTGAAACAGCAAGGTGGAGATGTGTGTCTCTTCTCTAATCGCTTTTGTTGTATGGTTGACAAATGTGTAAATCCACGAAAACAGAGTTATTGCTATCAATCAAGTCAGAATCGCGACGTTCTGGAAGTGTGTATGGCGTAGTCCCTCTTTAGCGCTGAAAAAAACTGCTCTCCTGCGCCTTAAAAAGGCAAGCTTAAAACCATCATTTTTCTTTAAACATACAGATTTTATGAGATTTGAGACAGTGTTCTCAGTTGTTGGGATAGGTTAATTTGAAAAAAAAAATTCAAAGAATGTCATAGCAAATTTTCTTTGCACGAAAAAATCATCCTACTTTTCTCGGAGAGTCTCTAGTGTAATGTCCACAAGTCGTTTTGGAAAGCATCTTGGCTGCCCTTTACAGCCTTCGTAAATCTAATGTTCCATCTCACTTTATAACTTTTATTGGCCTCATTCTGATTTCTATTTACTGGTTGTCTGCTCAGTGCTGTTCTATTTTGCTTTTCACTTACAGTTCTTGCTTTTTGTTTCTTTTAAAATATACATCTTTTGACCAATCATGACCGGTACTTGTGTACTTGTTTCTAACTAGTAGATTTCTTTTGTGTTACTTGGCGTATTCACGTCCCAATATAGTAAAGTGGAAGAAGATAGTTTTGATTTGGAAGATGTTGAATTGTATTTCGAGAGCGTCAAGCTTGCTTATAGAGGGGTCCAATTTGGTTTATAAAATTCCCAATTTATGGAGAAAATGGTGTACGTAACTGCTATCAGTCGTTCTTTTGTAGGGATCACTTCTGAAGAAGATGCGTGAACGAGCGCAGACGCAGAAAGAAAAGGAAGAGTTTGAAGAGGCGAGGAAGAAGGAGCTGAAGCTGCCGGACAAGAGGAAAGGTGTTAGGAAGTGAGTGGTTAGGGACTGTGAGCCTCCTCGAGAATGGAACCTGTGTTAGTCAATCGACGCTATATTTCAGGTCTATATTGCAGTCGGTATTGTCGCGCACGGATCTGTCGCCCGAAGACCTCGAGCAGCTCAAACAGGAGCTGAATGAGCAGAAATAAAGCCTGCTGGAGATGAACCGCATCGAAATCGTTCATCAGATTGCACGATTTATTGTTGGCTGATCCCTGTATGCACATCTGTTTTGTGGCTGTGGATCCGTTATTAACGAGCCGTCGGTGTGTTCAGATGACCTGAGCCCTAACTAACGCCAGTTCTTGCGACAAGTTTGGAACGCCGTTAGCCGTAGTTTATATTTGCGTCGCCGGCACCATGAGCGCCACAGATATCGATTTTTCGTGCCGCTCGATCGATATCTATCCAGAATACGGTGCCGCGCAGCGGCGCAACTATGAACTAGGGCTTAGATCAATGCGCAGGTGCCGTAAATTAAGTTGCTGTTTGCTGCAATAGGGTGCTCACCACTCCATGAACTGCGATCGTTACCTAGTCCCATACAAACCTGAACGAAAAGCCCTTTTAGAATAAGGCGGGCTTTATATTTCGGTCACCGGAAGTGTTATCAAAGCCGCCAATATTGATAAGGCGTCGAAGGCTATCGATATTCCTTGTTATGATGACACCACTCCTCCCGTGATTTCACCATATACCATTTTCAGGTGAAGTTGGACACTTCCCAAATCAAATTGGACACTACTCTTGGCAAGCTTGACGCTTTTGAAATCAATCTAAACATCTTCCCAGTCAAAACGAATGTGATACAGATCCACTGCAAAGTTGGGTACAACGGAAGCTGGGCCGTTGGCGGCGTTAACCCTCTGTCTGTGCGTTAAGGGCGGAGATAGTCTTCTGGTTAGAATAAACTCTAAATCGTTAGCCGTTTTTCGTTGAAGGATAGAAATTCTATAAAGTTTCAGTGTGTTCACTTGCTGGAACATGAGACGATAAAAATCTCAAAGAAAGTTAGGTAAAATTTCCCTTGATCAAGAAATTATTCGAACCGTCTATGAGAGTCTGTGATTAACCTATGTCACCTACGTTTTGGTTTGGAAGATGTTGAGATTGATCTCAAAAGTGTCAAGCTTCCTTAGAAGAGTGTCCGATTTGATTAGAATAGTGTTCAATTTGAAAAGTGACGTGAATGCGGTATAAATCCCGCCGAAGCTAGCGTAGAGGTTAGTCGTAGCGGAGTCCTCTGCCATTAAATGTACAATATTCAGTTCTCGCCGAGAGTTCTATTAGTTGACGTCGTCCACGTGTTGTTATTGTTATTGCTAAATATCCACGTATCGACATTGTTACCTAGTTAGCTGTTATAGACGTTGATTATGCTTGAAATTGCTCAATAAAGACTTCTCTTTCTGTGATCTTCTAGTTGTTGCTGAAGCACATCTGTGTTGCTGACATACATATTTAAGGTGAAAATGGGATCCATTCAAAGACTACTAGACTTTGACTACCTGATTACCTCTTTGTATATCGCTATCGGTATCGCTCAGTGAAGAGTTCCTCGTTTTCGGCTGTTCTTTAGATGCGTCTACACCTGCGCTGTCAATTATGTAAACTACGAGTTGTAGTGGGCGAACGTATGGCGCAATCCCTTCATATGGCATTCGGGAGAATCTGCTCTCGGCTTTGAAATAGGCCCAAAAAGCTGTACTTAAAATAGTAGTCATTTCATGTCATTTGAGATAACGTAATCATTTTTTAAGACAGCGACATTTTCGAGGCGAATTTCCTGGTTCAAAAATTGAGTGTGACTTTTTTCAAAGCCGTCCAGCTTGATTTAGAAGTGCCTATTCCGGACGAAAAGTATATGTGAGCGCAGTGTCGGGTAGGACCCCTCACAATCGATTCCAGGTTCGAAGAAGTTCGGTTTCTTCTGGTAATAGTGCCACCTAGACACCTATAGGTGTGCTGGCTAGAGTCAAATATTAGGTTGGTGAAAAAGTCTTACACCAAAAATTTTGAAAAATTTTCAAGATTTAACAGGAACTTCCAAGGACTGTTTGGTGCACGTAGTTGTAGCACAAGCATTCTGGAGTATTTCGCATACGTGGCAATCTGCTTCTGAGGGCAGATAAATACTACGATTGCAGTGAAGGCTGACTGGCTCTGTGACTCGGACAAGGTTTCGCGACTGACTATCGCTCAGTCTCGCCTTGTTCGTTTTCGTAATAAGGACTTTATGAGGATGTCGTCACGGGAGATGAATCCTGGGTCTTCCTCGTTAACCATAGTCTGAAGGCCCAGTGGCTCCCTCAAGGAGAACCACAACCTCAAGGCGGACATCCACCAGAGGAAGGTAATGCTGTGCTGTTGACGGGATTCTCGAGGAATGCTCTATCGTGAGCTTCCTGACGACGGCACCGCAGTAACAACGAATATCTATGCTACCCAGCTACAAAAGCTGAGCGAGACCATGTCGCGCAAGCGGCGCGGACGGAGGGATGTTTTCCTTCTTCACGACAATGCTCGCCCCCACTTTGCAAGGTGGTTTCGTCAGAAGTTGCAGAAGCTTAGGTCGGAGGTTCTGCCCCACCCACCGTATTCGCCAGATCTTGCGCCACCGGACTACCACCTCTTTCGAGCTCTCAAGCAACACCTAAGGGATCCTAGGTCGAGCACTTCTTCGGGTCACAGCCGACTTCATTCTGCAAGAAAGGAATTCATGATCTCCCTATAAGGTGGCAGAAGGTTGTAGATGTAAAAGGCAACTATTCTGTAGATTAAAATCGCTCACAAAAGAAACAATAAAATTTTGGAAAAAAAACTTACGCTGTGGTGCAAGACTTTTTCACCAACCTAATAAATTACGGCCCTTAAACATTCCTGCGCACTCAACTCAGCTAAACGTGGGGTGTAGTGCTTGGCATTTGCGCTTAATCATATTTCTAGGTCAAGTACCAGTTATCCTACCCTTGGCATTGGGTTTCCTTTGCTGAAATTCGTCATTGAATTTTTGGAAAATTTCAGGGTTTCTAAAATGGATGAAAATAGCCACACGGTACCAGTTCAGTCGTCGAGCTCAACGGCAATGGATATTGAAGAGGAGGTGAGGTATTTGGTCATTTTTAGGGGTTATGATGAAATTAGAGGGCGCGTGTAGCGCAGTCGGAGGAGGCGCGACTGTCGCGTGCACCCGATACCAGGTTCCTGGTTCGGATTTCCCGCCCAGGCCAACCAAGCCTTCCATCCCTCCGGGGTCGGTGAATTGGTACCAGACTTGTCTGGGAAGGATAGAGCGCTGACTTGTTCATCGGCTGGCCACCGCAAGTCATTGTATGGCCAAATACGCATTCATGTCGCCTCCACGACATCCCGTAGAAGTAGAATGCGCTGGCGCATCCCAGAAGGGATTGAGTAACGCCGTTCTTTATCCTTTTATTTTATGGTGAAATTGATTGTAGTAGAGGTTTTGCAGTCGTGAAGAAAAAATTCATTGTGAAGAAAGCAACAATTCACAAATATAGCACATCAATAACATCGACTAGCTCATACCACAATCGCACACAGGACAAACCACAACTGGTTTTGAGCACCGGCTTCACTGTCTAAAGTGGTCTGCAAGCACGAGAACTACATGTCACTTACAGGGTGTGCCCCTTCTATTCATGGTATGCACCGTAGCCTAAAGGTAAGCAGGCTTGAGGACACTCCAAGAAATTATTAAACTGGTTCGAAAATAATGTCGGATTTTGCAAAATCATTGCTGATTAGCTATGTATACCATTTTCACGTCGAATTGTACACTTTTAAATCAAATTGGACACTTTTCACCTCAAATTAGACACTCTTCTAAGCTAAGAAGACTTTTCAAATCAAAACGAACTCTTCCAAATCGAAATGGCCGCCGACGACTGGTTGGGGACTTCGCCCCCAAACCCCGAGAAGAGAACGGTCCATCTTCTTTTCCCAACTTTTAGACCTTCATACCTTCATTGCGATAACGAACTGGTTTTGCTATACAGAGTGCAGCCGTCAGTGCGGCCGACAGGCACAGACACGGTTGCCGACGTGTTCGGCACGTCTACGGCTCGCCATGCACGGTTGCCGACGTGTTCGGCACGTCTACGGCTCGCCATGCACGTCTGCCGACGTGTTCGGCACGTCTACGGCTCGCCATGCACGGCTGCCGACGTGTTCGGCACGTCCTCTGAATCCCTACGCACGTCCGACGACGTCTTCAGCACGTCGTCTGAATCCCTACGCTCCGCAATTGGTCCCCATTCATATTCTGACGCGCTGCCCGCTGAATATATGTGAACTTGGGTAATCCGCCGCTAAGTTATAAGTTCGGCAGCGATCGCCCATGGTTAAGCTCAAAGAAAGTCCGGCTGGCATACGCCGCAGTGCCGTAGGCATCTCTTGGCTTTAGTCCCCCCTCCCTGCGACGGACACGTGACATTAGCCGATTATATATAGGTAAGATTATGTATGAACATGGGGATACGGTAGCGGAGGTGGAGAAGGGTAGCGGGCTGACGAGGCCGGGCCAAGCCTCCTTGGGCGAGCCGAAGTCGAGATTGACGAAGCCAGTCGTGGCTTCGTCTTCGTAGACGAGGTGCGGCACGATTTCTGCCACCCTTGGATGACATTAATAATGCGCAATGATGCGGCCCAAGGGCCAGCGACAGCTCGTCGGAGACGTCGTCGACAGCGGCTGTGGCGACGTCGGCAACGGAAGTATAACATCTCCTGCGGAGCTCTCGCCGACGCTGACGTCACCACAGACGTCGGTGCCGTCGGCGACGTTGTCGGCAGGAGAGCATCGGAGCGCATTTTTAGCATCGGAGAGAGTGTGCTAATAGAAGTACGGGGCAGTGTTGAGCATTCAACGACGATTGGTTTACCGATTTAACGAATTTACCAACATTTTCGTTAAATTTCTTAATTGGAGTGTAACAAACCCTTTCACGACATTGTCCGACGATGTCGTCGGACACCATCATAAAAAATAGTTCATGGAAATTCATCCCACATTTGATAGTACAATAATAATCAATGAGTCCACTAATATGTACGGTCAAGACGGTCCTTGGGAAACTTCATTCGTTACTGTTTTTCATATTTAACAAATAATACAAATAAAATAATTCAAATAATCAGCGCGCGGGAAAAATGTGCGCTGTCCCACGCGGCAATCACCTGAAAATCGCGCGTGTCGTGAAAAGGTTAAATCGCATTGAAATTAAATTTTCGCGGAATTTTCGAAGTTCACAGGAAAATGTAACTCTTAATGTAAATACATTTCGAAATTGCTCTTCGTAGAGGTTTGCAGTATTTCTCTACCACCGTTTCGTATTTTCTGTTTCACGGCCGTGTTTCATATTTTTGGCTGCTCCGTATCGATTTTCCCAAATGTTCACCGTTATCTTCACGTGTTTAGTTTTCTTCACAGTTTTATTTTGTGCTATTTGCTCTGCAAGAGACCGAAAGGCCTTGAAAACGGGAATAAAACGGGTTAGAAGCGAAGAAAGGTGACAAAGAGAAGGGAACGTAAAGATTGGGCTCCCACTCCATGTTCCAGCAAGCTGAACGGATTTTCGCAGGGCATTAGGCAATGGTTGTGAGACTAACCATAAAAGAACGTTGAGTAAAAATGGCACTATTGGTGTCCGCAAGACAAGCGTTTTTGCACTTCTCGATTTCATTGTTCGATGCCCGGTGGGGATGATGGCAGTGCCGGGAACGAAGAACCAACCACAATCAAAATACTCAATACAATCATGTCTGTGGCGCTTCTACATTAAACAAGAGACTCTCCAAAAATGTTAGAATAATTTTTTGTGCAAGAAAGTTCTAGTATAATTTTCCTTGAAGTTTAAATTTACTTCCCAATAAGAGAACACAAAGTTTGAAATTTTATACAAATTTTATTTTCCGAGGAAAAGCACTGATTTAAAGCTTGTTTATAAGAGCGGGAAGGCCGCCATTTTATATTGCGAAAACAGAGATTGCGCCAACGAAACTGCGATTTTTATTCGATGATAGCAAAATTTCTGTTTTCATGCAGTTTCACATCAGCAAACGGTGCAACATAAACAAATGTAAAAAAAACACATATCCTGACTTTCTTGCTGCACGTAAGCAGTAACTACACTATCAATCAGATAAACATTGCGGCTTGCTTTCTGAGTGCGTGGCGCGATCCAGTCTTTTAATACACTACGTAATTGCTGCTTTGCTGCGCTTTCAAGCAAAGTTTAATTTATAATTTTTCCAAAAAAATTGTTGAAAATCATTACACTCATTCGGGCGGCTGAAGTAAAAAAAAATCAAAAAAAGTTATTCTAGATTTTCCTTGAACAAAAAATTATTCTAACCATCTTTGAGAGTCTGTAGTTCAACCTGTGGAAAGCTCATTCGATTTGGAAGACTATCAGTTTGATTTCGTAGTTCATGGGCCAGCTTAGATGAAAGCCAATTTGACGTGAAAAATGTCCAATTGGATTTGAAAAGTGTCCAATTTCATTTGAAAACTGTCCGATTCGACGTGAAAAAGGTATAATTTATACTAAAATTTTTAGGCAAAATTTTATACTTTTGAAAGCGAAAGCTCGACTCTAGCTCAGCTAAGTATCTTTCGAAGATTCTCGGAAGATGCTTCGCAAACGCTGCACGAGTCTCATAGTAAGGGGATGAGGTCTGGTCTAAGGATCGACATGTCAAAGACGACGTATGGGGAGCGACTCGAAGTGCGAAGTATCCACGAGCAAGAAAGTTGTATGGACCGTATACGACTCCATCAAGGCTTGGTTGAGAGCACAGAGACTTTGAACTGCGGCCCAAGTTGTTCAACTCAGCAGCCCTTCCTGCCTTGTGCTATGCATGCGAAGCATGGGCGTTAACGAAGTCGATGGAAGGCTAGCTGCGAAGAACGCAAGTGGCCTTGTCGGCGTATTCCTTCACTAACAGGGGCTGTCTAAACTACGCAATAAAGACATACTGGCAATGTCCAGAGTTCGGGGCATCGTCGTTCATGTGGATGAAGCAAAACACCAATCTACTGGACATCTCATGAGACGCAATAGTGGACGCTGGAGCACCGCAACGGCGTGCTGGGAACCACTCAACAAGCTACGTGGTCGGCCACCACCACGATGGCAAGATTCGCTTGCAAACCCATACACCTGCAACTCTAGCTCAATTAAGGTTCTTGTTCACTGGTCATCAATGGCTCAAGACGTGGAGAAGAGGTTGGGACCCGCGCAGGGCAAATCACTGCTGAGAAACTGGTCGCAAATAACGAATAATTCTAACAAATAATAACATTGTAGTCCAGAATCCGCAATAGATGTGCACACGGTAAAGCAGGGACTCTGACTACTAAAAATTACTTTTCACTAAAAGTAAGCTTCTACAAGCTCAACTTTTGGCTACTCATTGTATGGGCTAGGCAGGCACTTCAGTTTCACCCTATTGTCTGTTCTAACGGAAATATTACAGAGCGAACGATTCGTTATCAGTGCTGTTGTATCCCATCTGCTGGACGTCGTGTGTGCCAATGAAATCACTGCAGGCACACAGACAGAGGTTGGTGAGCGGGAAATGGAAATCTGCCGGGGAAGGATAGAAGTATATCATTCCAACGGCTCTAAATAGACGTATTTTGACTGCTAACTCACAGGACTTACCGTCCTCCACGAAGTCTTCGAATAGCGAACTTGTTGCTGCCATCTTAGCGAAATTGAACAACCCTGAGCTGAAGTTGAACAGACGTGAGCGAAGAGCACTGCAGAGGGAACTGGAGATGGCTCAGGTATAAATTAGCTTGATCTTCGTTCGCATGGTCTAGGACTATGGTCAGCTTATGTATGGCTTGTTCTAGGGTATCCAGAAGTCCATTCCCGCAGTTGTAGAATCAGCGCAGCATGTTCCAGCTGCAGCGGCTACTTCTTTAACTCAAGTCGATGACGCGGAAGGATTCTGTATGGAGTTTGGATCTTCACGGGTACTCATGTTTTGGAGCCAAATTTCAATTTTTATTGGCATCGAAAATGTGTGCTTTAGCAGAGACAGACAGGAAAAAGTGGCTACTCCACTAAACGACAAGCAGCGGTTTCTTCCGAAGCTGTACAAGGGCCTCCGCCTAAGGTGAAGGTTAGTGGTTTCCGCACAAGACGAGGGATCCTCATTCTTTCTGTGGCAAATGCTGAGAATTTAGAAAGTCACTACTACGGTGCGCGAGACGCTGTTCAAGTTCGACGAGCCTCCAACGACCGCTTTCGATTGGTAAGTTTTCCGTATCTAGTGGTACGCTGTGTTAATTAACCTACTACCCATCCGCACCGCCTTTAATATATTTCCTCTCCGCCATGCTTTATAGTACTATCGGATTTCTCCGCAGCTTCAGCCACATTACCAATCTCGATGCCATTTGTGATACAAGGAGGTCCTAAGGGTTACTCCAACATACCAATAACTTGACGCCGAACAGCAGCACATTTCATGTAGGAACAATTTATTACAACAATAGCCAGTAATTCGGGGGCAGCAACAAGTAGACACGTAAACAAACAAGGACGACAGTGGTGAACAGGAAGCGACTGCTAGATCGAGGGCGGTATCCCGAGGCGATGGCGCTAAGCGACTCTCTCTCTGGACATCTGCGACGCGCTGGGCGCGCTCCGACGTCGACTGACTTCCGACGCCTCGGGGGTGATCTTATATCTGGGCTAGGGGTAACAAATTCCGCCCTCGCCGTCTCCCGTTGATCATGATCCTAATGCGCGTGCCTTTGGGCCGTGGTGCCAACACTTAGTATACTTCCATCGGTCTCAGCGGCACGGCTTATTAGGGCGAGGGCGGCACACCTCGCGCGCCGTCGAGATCGCTTGACTTGACGTAGCCCAAGTAACTCTGAAGACAAATGTTTTGGAGGATCTCCGAGTGCTTGACCTGTCAGTTTCCGTCTTCTTTTTCTTTAGTTCTTCCGGCTGTTCCGAAGTGTCGCTGTATTTGAGAGTTTTGATCGCAACAAAACATCCTGCAACAACTTCGCTGTATTCTTCCAAATCACTGCATTTTTTGTTGTTGGTTAAGCTGCTGAGACGTAATTTTCTCTCTGGAAAAAACCAATATGCGCTTCAATGAGAAAACAGCGTCCAATTGGCCCAGGAACCTTGGAAAATAGAGTGCTTGCAGCAAAAACGATGAAAAATAGACAAACATAGACGAAAAACGTGAATCATGATGTTGCGCAAGGTCAAAAGAGAAAGTTTCTTTCAACCGAAGCGAAAAACTACAGGGTGCACAAAAATTACCCGCACGAAGGTATCACAGTGAAACTTCAACACAAATGCGGATTTTACAACGAAACTTAGCTCATAGCTACTTTATTCCCTTCCTTATAAAAACATATCAATCTCATTCGTGGTGGCCGTTTTTCATACCAACACAAGTACTCAGAACTTGCTGAAATGGTTCGTAAATAGCACATACCGCGCGATTTTTTTTTTGTGTGAAATTCTTCACCCTGGAACCCACGGTGAATCGTCAGAACTATTGCATTCTCCCATAGAATGTTGGAGCTGCTATCCGCGAAGGGAGAGTGGGCGGCACATCCGGCTTCAGTTGTGGTTTGGAGTGCGATTACTTCAAACCAAGTCCCCATTAGTTTTTGTGTAATCCGGCGTCAAAATTAACAAATTAACGCAGCAGTGGTGCAAACGCGAGCTCCAGATTTTATTGCGCACGAAGGCTGGCCTTCGAATTCACCGAATTCGATTGCTACTGATTCATATGTCTGGTCAGTTATTGAGAGCGGAGTTTGCTCGACACGCAAGCTTGGCTTCTCTGAAAGCTTCCTTGACTGGAGCATGGAACGAAATGAGCGACGACTACTTCCGTGCCATAAGTGATGCTTTCGTTTCACTTCTGAGGACTTGTGTTCGCAAGAAAGGAGGCCACTTCGAAAGACTTCGATATGTTTCCATTAGTAAGGGGATGAAGAAGCTATGTGCTAAGTTTCGTAATCAAATCCGCATTTGTGTTGAAGTTACCTTGTGATATCTTTGTGCGGGTAATTTTGGCGCACCCTGTAGGTGTTCGAATGTCAAATTGTGCCAGACATCTTACAGCACCCTAGAGCCGGATCGTCCAACACAAGGCAGTCATTGCGTATCGTTGGACAACTACCATAGAGTATTCGGTATTGACACATAAGACACCTCATCGCAGAAACAGTTGTATGAAAAAATATATGTGTAGGTGTCGCATTTCTATGCTGAGCTCCTCATCGCAGTTCACTAATGAGTTGTATGGCAGACATATATGTGTGCTTTGGGCTGAGAAAAATAAACAGAGACTTCAATTTTTATTAGAAGAGATCACTACAAAACAAAACCAGCCGAAGAACAGTAACGGATGAAACATAAAGTTTAATTCTCATACTACCGCGAAGAATGAGTGAAGACCCACAATTTCTCCGCAAATAGGGGAACAAAGCGAAAGACGAGCCAGAGAGCCCGAGTGTACATCTTGACACTATTTACGCGAGCGTCGCGGCGCGCTACATGGCGAGAAAGTGTGTTTTTCCTTCAGATTGTGTACAGCAACTTTTTGGCCACGCGCAGCGCAAGTCATGAGGCGACTACTCCTCCCGCATATTGCTCTGCTGCAGCGATAATGGGGCCCACTAGACAACTAATAGGATTTCGCTGCGGTTTGTGACACATGATTGCCCTGTCTCCGAGGACTTTTCCGGAGTTAAAAGTCTAATTTCGCGAGCAGGAAAGCGAATATAAAGGCGATATTTATTGGGTAGTAAAGAAAAACGGTGGAGGAATGACACGCAAACAAAGTGGGAAAAAGGAATTCGAGATGAAGTTCCCGGTGAGGGTTGTATATTCAGTGTATAGTGTAACCGATCAACTCTCAGGCACTAGTACGAATGCGTACGGTTGTACGGTAAGAACACGCGACTAACGAACTGTTTACCGGAACGAAACGAACATGAGATTGAAAACAAAGGTGAGCGCGAGAAAGATCTCCTAGGAGAGTCCCATAAAGTCCTCGAGAGAGACTGAGTGCGCCGAGCGAGTAGGCCGCTATCTATGCATCTGTGTTTAGCGTGTTGGCGCCGAAAGTATTAGGTTGGTGAAAAAGTCTTGCACCAAAAATTTTGAAAAATTTTCAGGATTTAACAGGAACATCCAAGGACTGTTTGGTGCCACGTGCTTGTAGCACAAACATTGTAGAATATTTCGCATACGTGGCAAGTTGCTTCTGAAGGTATATAAATACTACGACTGCAGTGAAGAGGAAGCAATGGCTTCCATCAGTCAACGCCATCTACGCCCAGTGATGTTCTACGAGTGCCTGCAGCATCGCTCCGCAGGCTATGCAACAGCTAACATCTGTGCTGCATTTGGCGAGAACGTTGTTACACGATGAACATTGTGTCTATATGGTTCAAGCGGTTCGAGGACGGAGATGTATCCTTCGAGGATGTGCCACGCTCTGGACGCCAGTCGGCGGTGAATGACGACGCATTGCAGCTCGCTCTGAAAGAAAAGCCGAATGCAACCACTCGTGAATTATCGGTGGGTCTTCAGTGTCATCATACCTCCGCTGTTCATCATTTTCATGCTCTTGGATTTCGCAAGGTGGTCTCGACTTAGATACCCCACGATCCCTTGACGGACAAGGCTTCGCGACTGACTATCGCTCAGTCTCTCCTTGTTTGTTTCCGCAATAAGGACCTTCTCGAGAATGTCGTCACAGGAGATGAATCTTGGGTCTTCTTCGTTAACCATACTCGGAAGGCCCACTGGCTCCCTCAAGGAGAACCACCTCCGAAGGAGCTAAAGGCGGACGTCCACCAGAGGAAAGGAATGTTGTGCTGTTAGTGGGATTCTCGAGGAATGCTCTGTCATGAGCTCCTTGACGACGGCACTGCACTAATAGCAAACATCTACGCTACACAGCTGCAGAAGCTGAGCGAGGCAATGTCGCGGAAACGGCAAGGGCGGACCTTCTTCACGACAATGCTCGCCCACACGTTGCAAGGTCGTCTCGCCAGAAGTTGAAGAAGCTTAGGTGGGAGGTGCTGCCCCACCCATCGTATTCGCCAGATCTTGCGCCGTTGGACTACCACCTCTCCCGAGCTCTCAAGCAACACTTGGGGGATAGGAGCTTCAACGACCAAATAGAACTGGCGCACTTCTTCGGGTCACAGCCGACTTCATTTTGGAAGAAAGGAATTCGTGATCTCCTCATCAGGTGGCAGAAGGTTGTAGATGTAAATGGTAGTTACTTTGTTGATTGAAGTCGCTCACAAATGAAGCAATAAATTTTGAAAAAAAAATTGCGCTGTGGTGCAAAACTTTTTCACCAACCTAATATTTTTGAACTTGCGGCTAGCGGGTTGTCGCCAAAAAGATCGATATTGGTGATGGCAACGATCAGCACAGATGAAGAGCAATGTGGCTACCGACACTAGCCACGACGGCTGTGGTCCTGAAAATCGAAGAAATGTAAATTTGAAGGTGTCCATGTGCGACTCTCATTTTTTCTAGCAGGGAACATTGCTCTGGCTGAGGTCACCGTTCATGGCTTTGAACAAGAGTTCCAAGCGACTTGTTGCTAGGCGTTGTGTTATTTCTCCAGTCTTCAGTAAGTAATGGCTGTCGTCTAACAGCTGTCACCTAACCATTAGATCCATTTTGTGCATTAACCACCGCGGGGCTCGTCGCTACAACGGCAGAGACACGTTATTAGTGTGCTAATGTAGAGAGCGCGGCATGGGCTTCGCTTCGAGTTAGAATGGCTTATTTCAGTGTCTCCGAGCCGTTCAAATGCGGTCGATTGAGCTACGTGTCCACGTCATTACCGGTTAACAACTTCCTGAAGCTATGTCGATTTTCACCTTCTGGTCAACACATTGCGACCACCTCTGCTGATAATTCAGCGAGGATTTTCTCACTGAATGAGGACAAGGTTTGTTGAACGCATAGAGCACAGTAAAACAGAAGCGATCATAACGTTAGAACCGTACGTCGCTTGCTCTTCTCGATTGATCTGTTTGCGGTATCGAGTCGAGTTTTGAGTACAGGGCTGTGGTAGATCTAGCGATGTGTCCCGCACTTGCCCGCTTCGAGGACTGCCAATTTATAGTAGAGACAGCCGCTTTGAGTATGAGAAAAGTTTAGCCTCCAAAGAAATATGGAAGAATTAAAAAAGCTACAACAAAACATTTCGGCGAGGGATTCGCTCGATGTCATTCTAAGTGCAGTTGGGAGATTAACATTCAGCTAAATCGAAGAGAAGGACAAATAGGTTGCATGTGAAAGACTAGAAGCGCAACATCCGTCATTCCTTTTGCAGCGACCTATCAGCTCTAAAGGGTGTCGTCACGAGTCAGGCTGATAGGCCAGTGGAACGAGAATTTAGTAAATATCGTCTACATTTGCTCGGTCAAACTGCACTACTGCTGAGTTGAACTAATATCCTAATTAAAAAGCAGAAGGTTCGGGTTCGGGTTCCGATTCGGCTCTTTTTGTTATTTTGTTAGTGTTTTATTACGATTGCATAAGGCAATACGTTAGAAAACAAACACAGAAACAATCACAAAAAAAGCACAGGGACGAATACATACAAACAGTGACAATACAAACAATCATAGTATTCAACCAATTTCAGATCTGTGCAACATATTTTCAACTCGGTTTCTGAATTGTCTGTGTGTTAGAGGAAACTGAAGATGCTTAGAGAATTTCAGGTATAAACTACCTGCCCTATAAGTGAAAGACATTGCTTGTAAATCATCTTAAAGAATCTACAATGCTCAGAATCGGTGGTAAAGTATAGCAGCTTGTGTACAAGACAGATGTCAAAATCCCTGCGGCGAAAATTTAGAGATGGTAATTCGAGATATTTATTTCTGATTGATGCCTTCGGTACACGTGAATATACGAAACCTTCAGACCAATTCTTCAGAAACTGTTCTTAGAAGCGCACGGTAGTACTTTCGGTACATGTCGCGTAGGTGAGCAGCATTGCTAGGTGGGAGCGCGCCAGCCAATGATAACCGAACAGAGCACAGACCGAACGCATGCCAGCCCATCAGGGTACCAACTGTACATGGTCTCTCTGAATGGCATGTCCATTCAACTGAATGGCATGTCCATTCAATGCAGTATGATTGGTTTAAGCGTTCCCACCTACCAATGTTGCTCACCTACGCCACATATACCTATAGACCTAAAGTTTTAGTGATGGGCGCTCATGATAGATTTCAAAGAAATTGCTGACCGACGTGTGTCGTAGCTCCTAAATAACAGGTAATTGCTATCTTGCGACAAACTCAAGTATGCTGTGGTAAATAGTGTTACGTTACGTTCAGGACATTAGGTTCTACAAAGATCACTTCAGTACCCTTGTTCAGAACGCTTCCAAAGCTGCTCATGTCGAGAAGAGCCTGCGCGAGTATGATGCGCTATGCCATTACGACTGTTTCTTGCGTGCTGTATAGTCACTGTGCAAAACCGGTTCGAAGCAGCTTCAGTAAGCGATGATGATTTAGAAAATATCGCTGGTAGCTAAAATTCCACTCGGCGATCCGATCTACGACGCAACTTGGATGCCCGTCAGGACTGAGAAGCAACTGATTGCTACAACCTCGAAACACCATCCGATACATCTGTGGTGCGAGGATGGTACTCGTTTTGCTTCATACAGAGGCATCAATCATTTGGTAAGAGTGAAACCCCTTTTTATTTCCTCGAACTTTATTTGAGTCCTTTACAAAGCTAGCCAGGAAACCACTTTTTTTTACCTTGACACTTTGATGGTTCATCATCAGGTGATGTTCTAATAGCAGGAACCCAACTCTTCCATTTCCTCGATTTTTTGGAGCGAGTTTGAAAATGACTCCGTTCTGTTCCTTGGAGGCCACGCGGTAAATTGTAGACTCGGTCGGTCGTCGTTGCCGTTACTGCTTCATCTCGGGAAGACCGACTTTCTATGCGCGATGGGTCGAGCGGTGCAAGATATTGTCATATTTTCAGCTTTCTGCAGTGTCTGAAACCTGGCAAGATGACAATATCTTCCTCGCTGCAGTCAAAATTGCCCTCAGTAATTGAAGGTGGTGGCCTCCTTTCAGGATCTCTAATCTGTTCGGTTGCTTCTGGACACGAATTAAGGTGCTGCTTGCTTCCTGCGTGATATTTCCAAAGCTGGGTCGTCATTATGTTCAACTCTCTTCCCAGTTAGACCAAAAAACCACTCGCTGTGGAATGATTCGTTATAATGTTGTCCTTCTCGCCATGATTAACCATGTCCTTCGTATTGTTCATGTTCGTACAAGGCATTCACTCCATAACAATTTTTGATATAGAACGACAACGACGAAACGGAGGCTGCAGATACTCCTGTCTTCGAGGGAGTAGCCTTTATCTTCCTAGCCCCCGCTGGCTGTGATGTTCTGTAGCGCAGCTGTGAGAAACTTGAGAGAAATATTAGGTTGTTGGATTAAAAATGTCGCCTGCTTTCGATTTGTCACTTCTCTGCTATAGTTATCTCACGGGTCGTGTAATTCTACATGTTTAACAAGCGTTTCCGAAAGCATCTTTCGCCAAAGCTTCCTTCCGATTCGTTGACTCCTTTAGAGATTTTTTTAAGATTAACGATGATCGAGAAAAAGTACTACCGAGTGCGGGTTTGCTTGCTGCAAGTCTTCAACCGAGGAAGAGCTGCTGCAGAATCCAAACGCATCCGGTCTGAAGTATTCGGTAACGATGCTATCATTACGGCAATGCCAGCGATGGTTTTGTCGTTTCCGAGACGGAGATGAGAGCCTTGAAGACGTAGAACATCAACGGCATCCTGAAGTTGTGGATAGCTAGGAACTAGAGGAAGCTATCAAGTCGTATCCAATACAAACTACACGTGAGCTCGCACAGAGGTTCCGTTGTCACCATTCTATCATTGCGTCTGCGTGCGATTGGAAAGTCAGATCGGTGTGGGAAATGGGTGCCAGGCCAGCTCAGCGAAACAAACAAGGCAGCACGGGTCGCCATTGCTGGAATTTTCAACCGCAAAACCAAGAACAGCGGTTTCTATGATTTCATCGTGACGTCGGATGAGAAGTGAATCCACTGCGACAACACCACACGAAAGAGGCAGTGGTTGAGCCCCGGTGATATTACGAAGACAATGACGAAGCCTGACATTCACGGAACAAAAGTCATGCTCTGTGCTTGGAGGAACAGTAGAGATCTGGTGCATTTCGAGGTGCTGAATCCAGGCCAAGCGGTTGCGGCAGACCTTAATTAGAACAATTGAACCGTTTAGACCAAGCACTGCGTCAACAAGGAGTGAACTGCAACTGAAATTCCTCCATCACAGCGCTTGACCGCACGCCGCAAATATTACGCTGCAAAAAAAAATTGAGGAGTTGGGTTGTGAACTTCTGCTTCACCCGTCTTGTAGTCCTAAGCCATCAGACTACCATCTTTTCCGGTAGATACAGCACGCCTTGGCGGAAAAAATTCAAGAACCGTGACGAAGTCGGAATTTTTTTTTTGTTCCACTTTTTCTAGCCGCAGCCACTGGAGTTCTTCAAGAAAGGCATCCATTTTTTGCGAGAACGTTGGCGACATGTCATTGATAATAGTCGGGATTACCCCTTGTATTAAGCTGTGGTCATTCTTTTCTTGTAGCGAAATTTCTTTTTAAGCAAAACGACATTTCTAACCCGACAACTTAATATCTTGCAGCACTCGCTTCGCGATGCGAAACGTCA
This sequence comes from Heligmosomoides polygyrus bakeri, assembly GCA_947359475.1. Taxonomy (NCBI): domain Eukaryota; kingdom Metazoa; phylum Nematoda; class Chromadorea; order Rhabditida; family Heligmosomidae; genus Heligmosomoides; species Heligmosomoides polygyrus. The sequence continues at coordinate 89,648,952 of OX375866.1, read as the reverse complement.
GCTTCCGCTCTCATTCAGCCGGACAGTAGTCGACATTTCGAAAAATAATCTTCGAATGGATGCACATAGGCACTGTGCATTCAATGATGTGCTATGGCGCTTCGAACAGCATTTGTGTCTACGGAATGGAAGGCTTTTGTGTAGTCTGCGAAAACTAAGACAAAAGGAAAATCAGATTCCCGACTCCTCTTTCCAATCAGCTTGGTGACTGTTTAAATGTGGTCTAAGCAAAAGAGATTTGTTTGGATTTCTCAGCTGAAAAAAATGCTTGAAATAGTAGACTAACGATGAGAGCAGAACAGCGAGTTTCGGAGAAGATTTCAACGGCGGCTTCTTGGTCTTTCTATTTACGAGGTATCGCTGGTGTGCTCATTTAGAGCCGTGGCAACAGTCGGTGTTGCTGAATCTATTCCGCGCACTTAATTAATGAACGGTTCCGTCTTTGCGAATTCGAGAATTTGAGGAGACCAGATCGTCAAGGCGATTGGGGAATATTGGCTACTCTGGCTGCTCTGGTTCGGGAGTAATTTTCCAGTTACATGTGGATTGGTGCATATTGTGATTATTGCATATGGTGGTCTACTAATGTAGACACTTACTCCGCTAAGAGTGCAATATTGGCGGAAAACAGTTTACGCGAAAGCTATACATCAACGAGAATATGGTAGAGTTCTAAAGAAATTCAGTGGTAGAATTCACTGTGTTGAATAGTGTAGTTAAAATTCACCTTTCATTTAGATGAGATCAACTCATACTTGAAGCATGAATGTTGTTTAGGATGAGTTGTCAGCGGCGTACTCAATCGCGTTCTCCAACGACGGTAGCCAGCTGTACGGTGGTTACAATGCGTGCGTTCGAATATGGAACACAGAGCGGACGGGACGACAGCTTACGACGATCAAGACGTGGGGTATGGAGTTTAACATTTGAGTTGTACCGAAGGCACCACGGGGATTACGTAAGATATGAGTCATTGGCGTGGCAATGCCACTCTGAGGCCTATGTTATACTTCGGCGACGCTGGTGTCGGCGACGTCGGTGACAGTGTTGCGCAGGCTGGTACGCACTGCGTAGCACCCGCTCAACACTGTCACCGACGTCGCCGACAACAGCGTTGCCGTCAGTTTTGCTTTGTCAGTCAACACCCGAATACAATGACGTTTTGTCAGCTTTGTTCTACATGACGGCAAAAAATTCGGAAAACACTACTATGTTAGTCGAGCAATTTCTCGTAATCCTCAACATGCCACCTTGAGAAATTTCATGGGCATTTCCACGGCGAGTTTCCTTGAATCTCGGCATATCTTGAACAGTAAAGAAGACTGTTGTCGAGCTGTCGTGCCAAGATTGATATCGATCTAGGTTCGGCTTACGTTTCGGCAATACCACCTTTTTCAAAGCCTGGAAAAGACCCTCTTGTCTTGAGTTTGGGGAACTACCCTGCCAAGAAGCATTTCAAGTTTCAGCCACTTCAGAAGCTAAACAGAGAGAAAAACGAACCGTAAGGAAGACAACCAACTCTTTTTCTCAGTTTAGCTTTTGAATGGCTTAAACTTGAAATTATTTATGGACGGGTAATTTCTCAATTTCCCCTTGTCTTTTCCAGTCTCTGAAGAACGTGTTTACGCCGAAACGTAAGCTGCATGAAGGCTCGATATCACGACAGTTTGACGGCAGTCGACTCTACTGTTATTGGTCATTTAATTGGTCTGCCAAGTCAGACTGCATCAGCACTGTTTGCAGAGAAGCAGACGGGCGGTCAGAAGTCCATTGTCTCGTGTATCGCCATGAATAAAACATTTGACGGAGTCTACGCTGTGGCTACATATGATGGTAGTGGTGAGTTGTTAAAGAAGATTGTCATGAAAGGCTTATAGAGATGAATTTCGGGTTCTTAGAAAGGTCCAAAAATCTGTCAGATTTTCGCATCCAATCGCTTTGTAGTTCAGCAGATCTAGTCGCCGTAGCCTGTCAGATATTACGTAGAACGAACGGAACAGGATAACGTGATTTCAGTTGGGTTCTACTCCGACCGCAGCAATTCGTTGGAGTGTATGTTCTCCACGGAAGCGAACGCCATCACAGATATGCATTACTCGAACGATGGCCAGCGCCTCTTCGTCTCTCCACGGAAGGTCAGCGTTTTGTAGTTCACAGAAGACGAACAGCGACGTATCGACTGAATCCGTCTATTGTAAGGGTCTCCATACACTTGCGGAAATGTGGCAGCCCTATTTTTAACATCAGCATAGATGGCGTAGTTTTTGGCTCGGCGAAGGTAAGAACGAGCTCGCCACGTTTCGTTTCGACTCCACACTTTATGTACCTAAATGCGAGTCAAACTGGACACCGTAATTACTCCAGCAGTAAGAATGATTGAAACGATTTCTATCGCAATTTCTGCACGATATTCAGAGTCAGAGTTCTGCTTGGGATTGGTCGGAACCGTGTGGAAACCGTCACCTTTTTAAGGAGTCGCTGCTAGTTGAGCGTAGTCGATCATTCGACAGAGGTCTCTGCTGGAATGCAAGTGCCGCCTTTTTTCGTGTGTATGATCGCTATTACTTTCTAACGGTCTGACGAATAGAGACTGGTGAGGCGGAGCGTCGAATGGAGGGAACAGTGCACTGTCTCACTCCGTTTTCCCGCGTTTTGGTGTTCTTTTGCACCGTGTTGTTAAGAGACCAAGAGCAAGCAAGCGGTCTCACATTGTGAACCTACGGGAATATTCCACTCACTCTTAATACCTGACATTTCAGAGCAGCGAGATCCTTTGCTATGATATGAGAAACCCTGGAGCCCTTCTGTTCAAGCTGCTCCGATCATTCAACACGAACCAAAGGGCTTGCTTCGATGTCGACAGGTCAATTTTCTAGGCAGTTTTCCTTTGCACAGCTCCGAATTCGCCTCCTGAAGTGGATTGATTGACGCCAATCTTCTCGCTTCACCGTTTACTTACAGGCAGAACCACTCACCTCTATCAATGCGATGGTTCGTTTTAGATCTGGGCGGTATCTGTTCTCTGGAACCTCGGAAGGCGATCTTGTCGCCTTCGACCTGATGGACGATGCCGGAACGAAAACGCCGGTTTTTTCCAGAAAGGTGGCAGCCTGCTCGGTACCGTGCGTGAGGTGAGCTTTGAATCATTTTGAGCTATAGACGAATTCCCGCAGCTAGTAGAGGAGTATTCGGGGCTCTCCTCACTTCATATGGTTAGTTCATCGGGTACAACCGTTAGTTATAAAAAAGTAAGGCCTTATAAGTGAAATAGAAACTTTATTTGTAAAGGAACGGAAAAGAAAGGTCTGGTTTGGTTTTCGTTTCGCACGGAAGCATCCTTACCCTGTGCTCATCAATAAGGGGGAAAGGAGCATGGCGTTGTTGCTGCGAACTAACCTGAACTCCTCCTGTTGATGTTCGAGTGACGAATAACAATTAAACCTAGGGCAATATGAAATGTACTATAAAATTTATACAACAGGGAAGCCACCAGAAGTGTCTAGAGGAACCGTGAAAGAAGATGAGTGCGAAAGACAAAGGAAGGGCAGCACAAAAATGGAATAAGTATACCTACTCGCAGCGGTAGCACAGAGAACGCTCCGTGGTTCAACGAGAAGATCCGTCATAGGAAGGGTTAGGGAAAATATGGTGGAAAGGGAGAAGGGACGTAAGTAGTCGAAGTGATACATCTTGATTAGGAGGGTGACGGAAAATGCAAATAACTCCAGCGTGACAGAAACAATGGTAGGTCATTGTGCCGCCCGGCCGCATAGCATGTTTACTTCGCCGCCATACAACATATCATTTGACGGATCTTTGAAATATTGCAATGGGCGAGTCACACCACAAAGTAGATTAGCGTGGGGCTAACCAACACTCCATTCTACAATTCCGCAGCGGGTTGCAGATTACATAGGACCAGAAAAGTTTAGGGTGCTCGGCTCACTATCACACGAACAACTGAAAACTAGATAAATACTCCGCTTCTTAACACATCGTACCGGTGACCAGTTATGGTCAAAAAGATTGTCAATAAGTGGAAGTCGATCCCACTTTGCTTTTAGGGGAGAAATGTTATAGTATATTAAGCTGACGCAGTCGACATGTGAAATTCTCACTGCCGAAATTGGAAAAAGATAAACAAGATAGTTTGCAGTGTGTTCGATGACGACTCACCAATGGTGGCGCTGTGCACTGGCGAACGAGTGTTCCCACGGCCGCGGATATCGAAGCAGTCGTCTTCGGAATCAGATTCGGATGAAGAAGCATATCCATATAAGAGGCGGAACTGCAATGATGAGCTAAATAACTGCTTGCAGTTGTGGAGGTTTTGACATTTGTGACGAAAATAAATGTTATAGCAATGCCTTGCTGGTGGTGATTTTAATCTGACCAATGTAGCTTCGAAGAAAAGCTAGTTACTTCGAAAATGTACTGTGGAAGTTGACTTGCTGTCTGCTCGGGTCGGTTTTGCTGTTAAGCAGCAAAAAAAGCTGTACGCGATACCTCTGGCATCATCGTGGAGACAAAGTTTTCTGCTTAATGCTTTGAAACTGAGCATAGAATTATAAGGTGCATAACTAACGATAAGTCGTTCAACTATGCAACGACTGATCACGGATAATCTGGGGTTGTATCCCTATAAATTTGCTTAAGGACTCACCTTACTGAAGAAATGAAGACCTCAAGATTGGAGAAATGCGGAAAGGTGAAGGCCCTTACGCGCGTTGACAGGCTCGACCGGATTCTCCTCACAGATGAAAAGACATTTACCGTCGAAACAACAGAAGAGGCAGAATCAACGGAAACTGCTGCTAAAAAAAAAATCTAATCTACAAGAGCCGTCAACGTCGGAAGAGCTCATTTTCCGCAATGTTTGATGGTATGAGCTGGAATATCGGACCTGGTAAAGACCAAGCTTCTTTTCATTCAAAAAGAAATTAAGATCAATGGCGGAACTTACCGGTAGCAAATTTTAGAGGACGTGGTGATAACTTGGGCACAAAAAATGCTAAGGATATTGAATGGACCTTGCCACGCTGCCAAGAAGGCCCTGGAATGGTGTGAACCCAATCTTCCGGATTTGTGCACGGAGGATGGTTGGGGTATCAAACTCGTCCGATCTCATCCCTATGGATTTCACCGCCTGGTCAGTCCTGGAACAAAAAGCCAGCTCTTTCAGACAAAGCTCACTGGATCCGCTGAAGAGATCTCTGAAGAGGTTATCGGACGAAATTTCATCGGAAATGATCGTGCGCATCCTCAAGAATTTCCGAAAGGGATTGAACGCCTGCATTGAAGCCAAAGGAGCTCATTTTAAACGCGATTTACGACATGTTATGTAGAATTTTCTTGTCTTTCGAATGATTGTACGCTTTTCTTATTTGAGTTGGTTTGAGCAAAGTTGTAAATAGTTATCTGCGTAACATTTCATGTGGATCACCCTGTAAATACATAGGTGAATGACGTCTTGCAAGCATAAACACAATAGAGACATGAGACACAAACATATACGATCAAATAGCACAAAAAACTCGCTGTTGCACACAGCCGCCCACACTAGAGCGTAACTGATAAAGGCGCTAGCAGTAGTTGAGAAAGCCTCTTGCTTTAGAGAGCCTTACTATCGCCAATAACCTTTATCGCTGTATACGTGTCCCACAGATGCGAAAATCTTTTCAGCATTTTTTTGATTAGGGGCGCATTTTCCTTACTGGCAGAAAACTGGTACTCTTCAAGAGACTACGTCTCAGTGAACGTCCATGCGCAATGGCGCTAGGGAGTCGATTCATTGGCAGGACACAACTTCGTTATTTCCTAAAAACTTGGCTGCAGATTCCTTGACCACGAAAAAGACAGACAGATGGCACGTTATCTTATTGAAAGGAACAGCTCCGGCAGGATAGCGTGTTGCGCTCCCTTTGGCATACTCCACCCCAGCTTCAGAATTTCATTGAAATGTAGCGAGGAAAACGGAGAACAAAGATAATCATGACAACAGTGCACCCCTTCCCCTCCCCGTAGCACGCATTGCGCAGGCGGACCCGCTACAGTCTCCTCTAATCTCAGCGGTGGATACCACATGCCAAGTTAGTGGAATTTTAGTTTTTAACATTTTGTCAGCTTGCTGTGTTCGTGTTCGAATGCCCAATTTTGCAAAACCATTGCCGTAAACAGTGGTTCATGAGTAACACAAACAGGCCGTGGTTCGTGAGTCATGGTTTACAGCAGTAGTTTTACAACACTTCTTAACCATGCTCCGCCCGCCTAAACCGCTAAATATGACACACTTTTCGTCGGTATAAATAGCGTGCCCCTCCGCAGGAAAGCCACTCTTCTCTTCTCTTCTCTTCACTTCACCTCACTCGCCTTCGCTCCACTGGCGGACTTGCTGACAAAACAAACAGCACTATACAAGCAATAAGACAGTGACTGCGAGGACAACATTATTGTTGTTGTATGTACATCATTTCGGTTATAATGTCGTGGTCAGTTTATCAAGTGCACAATAAATATTGTTGATCCAATTATGAACCACCAAATCGTTTTTGACGGTGATGCATCCAAAAAACCATGCAGTCACATTATTTATGATCATAGGAGAAAAAGATGAATTTCGTAATATTGCTCGAAGTCTAAGCGATGCATTTAAGAAAAGTTCAAAGATACAGAACTCTACATAAATAGGTAAGTATATTTGCTTTGGGGAAAAAATATCAGCTTAGTAGTTTAGTTTTTTTAGTTCGGAAAAAGGCTTAGTACGTAAAAGACTCGAATCGTTCACAACCAGACTTGGCAAATTTGCTCAAGGTATACTGCGATGTCGAGGGGATCAACTTCAACTTTAGCTAAGCTCAGTTTCCGACTAGTGAAACACCATGTTGTGGGCGTGTCATTATCGCTTTTTACTCTATTATTTGCTTAAGCCTTAAAATCCGCTAATAAAGATTTGCTACATTCAAAACTGGTCTACGAGATGTCTGTGTGTCGCGTTGCAAGTTTATTCCTGCTATTGCATTTATATTAACGCACTACGCATTGTACAAGATTGGATTTTATTTCTTAATAGTGACGAAAGCTCAAAATACAACTTTTAATGAGGCACCAATGGTCCTGGCTAGTGCGTGGCAAAGATGTTGGATTGTAGTTTCAACACATTTATGTTCTCCTTTAAAAGTACAATTATACGTTTGTTCCCTATTGTTTAAGTAAGAAAATATTGAGAATTATCTATTTACAAATGTATTAGTATTTACAGTGTAATATCAATATGTAAACCAGAGACCTCCTTAGATCTCGGAACAGACTAAAAATAAGCCTACTGACCCTCATCTGAAGAACATGTGTGAAAAGAGTGGTGAAATTCTGCTCCACTGCAAAGCACCCTTTTGAATTCCAGCTTTAACTAAATCCGGTCATCTGTAGGTCTTCGACCGCTCATCTGTCGTTGAAAGTCAGCCCACATAGCAGTGGTCGAGCAATTCACCCATTTTTCGTTCACGGATCAGCTTTCCTAGTGTCTGACTGTCTAATGAAGATATTGCTGTCCATTGCTGAGCGATTTGCTTATCGTCCGGCGATCCATTGCCGTTTCGTCTGTTACCGCTTCTTATTTTTTATGTATCTACCATGTTTTTTTTGCAAAACGTGTTTTATTAAAATTTGTTTATTTCAGAGGTTCTCGACCGTCGAGCTCAGATCGTTTGACAGTTGTGAACCTAAGCGACACTGCTGGACGACACCTTTTCTGAAGAGCTTTAATAACTACCTCTTATTACATGAAGTAAGTTCATGTGTAGATAGAAAACCCAATCGAACACAGATGCACATTAAGTACAAAGTAAAGTTTCTGGAGACCTACGAGAGAAGCTTTATCTACAATTTCTTGGCCGTATGAACAGACGCGAACCTGCTACTCTTTGATTTCCTTCTCTAGCTAATCGTCTGCAATGATGCTCAAGCCCTGAGAGGTCAGAGGACGTGAGCTACCATACAGCGGACGCACAGCAGTTCTCGTTCCACCTGTACATAGACCAGTTGGTCTCTCAATAAACTCTGCCTCATCTCTTGTACATCCACTGAACCACCGCATTTAAGGGCGTGTAAGTCCTTCGCCGTATCGTCGTAAACATTTGGTGCAACGGCCTAACAAGCCTAAGTCTCCCGTGTCAAAGTGTAACAGCTTTGGGACCTGCAGCATAAAGTCGGTCGAATATAAGATCGCATTCTCTGAATCCAAGAGAATAAGTCTCCCGTTAAATACCTGGAGCACAAAGTCGATTCTATTCACGATCGCACTTTCTAAATAAGAAAGTTGAGTCTCCCGTACGCTAAAAGTACCTGGAGCAGCCTCTTCTCTCCGTAGCTAACAACACTAAAGGAGATTTTTTTAAAGATGGCATTCCGTTCAAGGAAATTAGTTATCACATTGAGTTCAACCGCGCTTCATGTTTTAGTCACGTGTACAAAGAGCATGCAGTTAGCCTAAACTGCGCAATACAAAGTGAGTTTAAATATGAGAAATGCAAATCTACTATAGATTGCTTAGAAGAGTGCATAACAGAATTAAAAGAAGGTGAACAATGGCTTCAAGAACTTTTTGTCGAGTTAAGGGATGAGTACATGAGCTGCAAAGATAAAGCAGAGAAAAAAGAGTTAATGATTGAATTAGAGGAAATTGAGCGAGAATCTCAATTGCACAAGGTTACTGCAGAAGCCGTCGAACTGAATCTATCTGGGCAAACACGTTGGCGTAGCTTACCTATTTCTGCATCTTGTTGCTTTTTAATGTGTTTCATTATGTCGGCAAATCACTTAAGAGCGGCCACCACCAACTAGGATTGTACCGTTCTCCATAAATTTTTATCCGCGACGTACTACAGAATGCTCTCTCCAAATATCAGTTCTTATCGAAGTCATATATCTCGGCATGTAGCGTAGTATGGACTATTCTCATACTTGTTTGGATGCCAGCCGGTTTCTCATGTTGGAATTACTAATGGTGGGCTTAGGGGGTCAGTTATTCGTAGATGAGTTACCATTCCGACAACACCTAGTTTAGCTCATTATATGGCTTTTTGGATCAAGTTGCTTAATAACCCTTTGTGCAGAACAAAAAGAAGAGAAGAGTATCGGGCGCATGCCTGTTTCAGTAAGTTTACATTCCAAGGTTCATGTGAACAACTGCAATGATTTAGCTGCAGTTGGCCATACTGTGGACATGTACTTTTCTTTCAGAAAAGTGCATTTACAAAAGCAGCTTCGGTTTCCGCTGCGTCGTCGTCGCTATCTACCGACAAGTCGAAAGAACAGCCTAAAAAAACAGCAGACAAACGTGTAAAGAAACCTGGTAAAGAGAATAGTGCAGAAAAAGGAAAAGACCTGTCGCAGGAAAAGCAAAAGAAGAAGGACAGCAAGGAGAAAACTACGACAAAAGGCGATTCAAAGGAGAAAGGCAGTAAGGCCAAGACCGGATCTAACGAAAAGACCAAGGCAGAATCGCTTCTGAAGAAAACGGCTAGCAAGCAAAGTAAAATTGCATCCAGGAAAGGTGGCGTGCAACTCCACGACTCCGCCAGTGTTGGATCGCCGAGTGAGTGGATCCCTAGCATGTTGTAGTATCCATCTACCGCTATATAATTGAGTTAGCCGATTATATAGTGGTAGATAGATGGATATGGATAATAGCGAACTCTGCCCGCAAGGGAGGTGGTCGCTCTTGACCGATTTTCCGGCATAACAATGGATAGTAAATGGGCAACTGATTGCCCAGATAGACACAGTTCAAGAGTTCCTAGTTAGGAGGGGAGACCTAAAAAGCACCGTTCTCGGTGCAAATTTAGTAAGATAGGACCAACTACTCTATTTGTACGGAGAGCGGACCATCTTCTTGCAGATAAAACATTACATCAGTAAAAAAATAAAAAATAAATAGCTAAGACATTATTGATCAACTAACCTTTTGTCCACAGAAAGGCAATGTACTTCACATCCTAATCACTTGCAAACGTCCCTACCTAGCTTTCAAATGTTATATATTCTCATGTTTTCTGTTTTTAGACAGCGTTAGTCTGTTGTTGTCAATGGAGCGAGTTAGAGTGCAATCTCAAGAAAGGAGTCCACCTTTTACACGTTTAAGTAATAGTTGAAAGTTGGAAGCACATGCAACATAAGGTATTATACAACGTAAGGCGGCCACTACACTGGTGGCGATGTCCGTTCCTCCACGTGGTGCCAGTGGAAACTGCTCGCTTTGCGAGCCTGCCGAACACGGACATTCGATTGCAGGCGGCAGGCCCTTGTGACAGGCCGGCCTACGAACACCCATGTCACATCGCATGGTGTATGACAGTTCAAGCATATCGAGATAGTGCTACGGCGTCCGCGGGAGCCGACGCGCACTCGCAGAGCCCGGCGAGTGTGGGAAGTATGCGAGCGTCCCTGATGCGAGAACGGCATCGAGGAGCAACTGAGCTAGTCCGAAAGTCCCGTAGCGTAAGCAGGACCCGCGTGGCAACGCTGAATATGGGTACGTTGACGGGCCGCTCGTGCGAGTTGGTTGAAGCACTGGAGCGTAGAAGATTTGATCTCTGTGCGGTGCGGGAGACGAGGTGGTCCTGCCGCAAGTTAAGGGACATAGCTGGTGCAGGAGACGAGGCGGTCCTGCCGCAAGTCAAGGGACATAGGACGTGGCTTCAAGGCCGTTTCGCGACTCGTTTGTAAGCGTCGAACGCTTTGACGATCGATTGATGAAGATCATTGCCGCCGCTAAGGAGCGACTCTATCACTTCTTCTCTGCGTATGCTCCGCAGACTGGCTGCTCCGATCAAGCCAAGGATGCGTTTTGGAACCTGCTGGATGAGAAGACAGCAGAGGTACCGTCGAAAGATGTCGTCATAGTCGCTGGCGACCTTAACGGGCACGTCGGCGCGACGAAAGACGGGTACAGCTGTCATGGTGGATTCGGTTACGGGTCGCGTAACGCCGATGGTGAGCGTATTCTTGAGTATGCGGAATCGCATAACCTCACCATAGTGAACACCGTCTTCCGAAAACGCGACTCGCACCTTATCTCATACTACAGTGGGAGTACTAAGACTTAGATAGACTTTGTCCTTGTGAGAGATTGCGACCGAAGTCTTGTCACAGACGCGAAGATCGTGCCGTATGAGACGGTCGCCCCACAGCACCGACCGCTGATCTGCACTCTGAAGATCGCCCCTCCGAGGCTGAAGCAGGTCGAGCGATGCGGTGCTGCAAGAATCAAGTGGTGGCGAATGAATAAGAAGGAAGCAGCTGTGATTTCTCGCGTGCGGTTACCGACAGTCACGACTGTCGACGAAACTTGGAAAAAGAAGACCGACGCGATTCGTCAAGCTGCACAGTCGGAACTCGGCACTACGAATCCTGGGCGACGACAGGTCGACAATCAGGCATGGCTGTGGACAGATGACGTGAAAGCAAAAGTGCGAGAGAAAAAGTCGCTTTATCACGTGTTCCTCGGCGAAAGGACGGCCGTTAACTGGCGGAAGTACCAAGAAGCCAAGAAGGCTGTAAAGAAGGCCGGCTGTTGCAAAAGCCACTCGTTATAGAGATGTCAACGAGAAGCTCGAGTTGCGCGATGGTGAGGATATTGAGAAGAACGAGGATATTGAGAAGTTCTTCGGCATCAATGATGAGAACGGCCATCTTCTTACGGATCGCACGAAGGCATTGAAGCGATGGCGCGATTACTTTGAGGAAATCTCTACGGTAGAATTCCCTCATCCAGCCATCCCTTCAACGGCTCCAACCCACGGCCCCGTTCAGAAGATCACCGTGGAGGAGACTGAAGCGGCTTTGAAGAAGATGAGACCAGGCAAAGCGACTGGGCCCGATGACGTGGCAGCTGATTTGTGGAAGTCCAAGTACTGGTACCCTGCTGAGTGGTTGGCGAAGTTCTTTAACCAGGTTGTGGCGGAGAAGAAAGTGCCTGAGTGTTGGAGCCAAAGTACGACGATCCCGATTTGGAAGAAGAAGGGCAGTCCTGCAGACTACTTGAACTACCGTCCGATTCGCTTGCTTTCGCACAGAAGATCTTTGAGCGATATGTCGATGGACGAATTCGGGACATCGTCCAGCTTTCCAGCAATCAGTGCAGCTTCGTGGCTGGCTATGGCACCGCTGATGCCGTACATGCCACCCGGCTCCTGATAGAGAAGCATCGCGAGAAACAGAAGCCAGTGCATATCGCCTTTGTCGACTTGGAGGCCTTTGACGCGTACCGCGTGAAGCGATATGGTACACCCTGCGTCAACATGGAGTTCCTGAAGAGCTCATAGAGTGGGTGCGAATTCTCTACTCTTGTCCAAAGAGTCGAGTTCAAGCTGCAGCTGGAACCTCGATGGAGTTCCCCATCTCTGTCGGGGTACACCAGGGTTCTGCGCTTTTCCCACTTCTCTTTGTTGTAGTCATGGATGCTATCTCACGAGATCTCCAGAAGCCCATCCCCTGGACGTTGCTTTATGCTGATTACGTGATGCTCGCCAGCGAAGATAAGGGTGAACTCGAGCGAGAGGTGCAACCTTGGTGTGGTCGCTTGGAGCGGTTTGGACTCAAACTGAACGTAAAGAAGACTGAATATCTAACGACGGACGCTACTGAGTTCAGCCCCATCAAGGTTGACGGCATCAAGCTTCCACGCACTGCGATCTTTAAGTACCTGGGATCAGCAGTCGCGTCTGACGGCAAACTGATGGTCGAAGTGAATTCACGCGTGAGTGCAGCTTGGAGTTGCAAGTTGCGCTCGTTGACTGGCGTGCTCTGCGACAAGAAGATACCAGAGCGCTTTAAGTCGAAGATCTACAGAGCAGTCGTCCGACCAGTAGCGATGTACGGCGCTGAGTGTTGGCCTGCGACTAAGGAAGTTGAAACGCGCCTCAGCGTCATGGAGACGAAGATGCTGCGCTGGACGGCTGGAGTCACCCGCACGGACCGTATCAGAAATGATGCTATTCGGCAGAAGTTTGGTGTCGGGCCGATAGCTGACAAGATGTGGTACGGCCACGTTCTGCGTGGAAAGGAAGACAGCGTCCGCAAGATAGGCCTTAACTTCGAGGTAATAGGAAAGCAGCCTAGAGGGCGCCCGAAGCAGCGATGGGCTGATACGTTACATATGGACTTGAAAGTAGCTGGTGTCCACTCTGATCTAGCGCTGATCGGGAAAGGTGACGTCATGACACCAGAATAGTGGACCCCGCCATGAAGCGGGACAAGCGCTGAAGAAGAAAAAGAAGAAGACCACTAGACTCTAGAGGAAGCGAAGGGGATTGGGGTGGAAACGTGGCGCAATGCTACTATGAGGGGGCAGTCCACATATGAACGAGTTTTTACCCGTGTGACCTAGGCCCCTCTCGCTGCAACTTGCATTACACGTACGTACGCGACAGTTTGTGTGCAGTGTGGGAAATTCCATGTCACCATATTCGACTGTTGCGCTTAAGCCGGTCGAAGCCCATGGGCTGCTCCCCGGTGGTATCATTGCGCCGAAAGCGCTAAGAGGACGAGGGGTAGAACGCATATTTCGTTATAAGATAGACCTCCTCATTGGGATTGTATCCGATTTAGTTCAGCGTATTTCAATACTGAGTGCTTACAGTTTTTATGAAATCGTTTAAGAGCGACCACCACCAACTAGAATCGCTCGCATCCTGCGCGGGCAAAGCTTGTCATTCAACGGGGATGCTTATAGCACGAGAAGCGAGGGCTCTTCCTGCTTCACACAGCGGCAACTGAGCTCGCTTCTGAGCGTCCGCATTCAGAAGACGTGTCACCGATGTCGCGACCGAGCATCCAGATTCAAAAGACGCGTAGCCGACATTTGTCATGGGCGTCGGAGATCCACTAGGGGGAGGAGAAGTGCAGTAAGGGGGATGATCTACCTACCCATCTATCCCTATCTGCCACTACATGATTGAGTTAACCGTCGATTGAGAGATCTTACCCACGCAGGGTACGTCTCTACGTATCCTGGGCAGTTGAAGGGATGTTGCTGCGTCGTGCAACGAGTGCTGTTGAGCATGGCAGTGGTTGCGGAGGCAACCAGGGGCCAGATTCATCAACCGCTTACCGGCCGGTAACGATATATCGGTTATCGTACCTGTATCTCTGTATCTCTCTGTATCACTTAATACCTAGGCCGATATGGTGAATCCACCGTGAGATGATACCGACGGCATCGTTGATAAATCTGGCCCCTGAGGGACAGAAGTACTGAGTGGCACAAGCCAGTGACGCTACTGGGCGGTTCGGAGAAAATGCCTATGATGAACGACAAAAGTGAAGAACTGCTTCATGCTGTAAAAGTATGTAGCAGAACCTAGACGTTAGCGGATTTTAAGCTTTACAAAAATTGCTTTCTGTAGGCAACTGGTGTTGCAAGGTCGCGTGAAGCGCGCAAGTGCAAAACACACCGTTAGACGTGTCGGAGCGCTTAGCTCTCATCAAGTCTCGGGAGTCACTTGACATTAAATTGTCGCCTTGAAAAGAAGGCATGAAAATGCCTAATTAGTACATCAGAGGTTGCATAGCTCAGTTCACCACGAAGGTAGGAAACACCAGTGCTTCCCTGGGTGTAAAATTTTTAATTTCGTGCATTTTAAAGTGCTGTCTAGGGCTGCCTTTTATGATGCCCTCTCGCCGAGCAGCTTTACACCCAGGGAAGTACCCAAATTGATATAGTATAGGTGCATGAGAGGGGGCGGGAGGAAGGGCTGTGGTCAGCGAAAAAAGTGGGAGTGGGCCATCATGTATTAGTGGGCGCAAAGCGGAACGAGGGTGATCACCATGTAAGGCAGCCCTTACGACGTCTGTATTGTACGAAATTAAAGATTTTACACAGCACTGCTATTCCTTAAGACTGTTGTTTCTCTGAGCTTCATGTTTATATCTTCTTTCCCAAAGCAGTGAAGCTCGATGTAGTCGAATATTTATTGACCACGACGCTTAAGCTCCCTCTAATAGCTTTTTGAATTACGAGTAGAAAAACGAGCTTCTACGAAACGTGGTGGGCGTAAGCACATTCCGTTTTCGGAATGTGTTCTGCAAGCAACTACGAGATCTTGTAATGAGGAGCAGATTGGCACCTTGAGACCATCTTGAGTGACCAGCCTTATCTCCAAGACTGTTATATTTGGGGCGATGCATCGACGACATCTTTGTTGTGGGTAAATCGCGAGCAACACTACGACATACACTGAGGCGGCTGAACTCAGCATTTCCTACGATCCAGCTAACATCAGAGACTCCTTCTTCAGATGGATTTCCGCCATTTTTAGTACGATAGTGAGAATTTCGGAAGGTTGAGTAAGTTGTATGTGGTACAGTACAGGAAACCGGCATCTCATGACTTCGTTTTACATGCGCGGGGTTGCCATCTTATGCATGAAACGAAATACCGTCCATCATACAATAATCGCATCTACAACCCTCACTACTATTAATTCTCAAGAGGTGGAAGATCAAGTCACCAAGGATGTCATCAAGGACATCCTGCGCCAGAACGGATATGGCAAAAACCTACTTCGTTGCTGGAAACCTCAGCGACGACCTGGTGGTTCTCCTCTGATTATTCCTTCATCACGGATTCCTTCGCTTTGGGAATCCAATCTTGTTTAAGGTAGCCCCGATCGTTTTACGATCGAGGCTACCTGAGCTCTGCTTTACTGTCCTATGGTTAAGTATACGGCCGCTGTGTTGGAGCAAAGATGTGTGGGGCCTTAAAGCTAATGTTATGAAGGTATAAGAGTGAGTACCGTATAAGCTGGTGTGTGTGTGGCCGGCCCAGGTGCGAAAATATCAGGTGACAGGGTATTCGCTCCTTCCATTATATCTAGATAGTCTATCGAACTATAAAAATGACTTCTGTTGTGTACATCTTTCCGAACCAAACTACCAAAAGATATAAATAAACTCCCAGTCCTGATTTGATCATCCGTTCGCGTGCTTCTCATATGTGCAAGATCAGTTGGCCCCCGGTCGCCACCGCATTGAAATGGTCCACTTATCTTCCCACTGGCTCCTTTCACCTCCCTCTAACTGCGCCAGCTCGAAAATTCTCTGGTTCCTAATCGTAAGATCCTTCTTTGCTTCGGAGGGCATCCCATCAAGCTCAACTGTTTCTACGACAGTTATCCTCCTCATGGTAAGGACAAAAAGGGATGAAGAAGGGGAAAAGCAGTAAAGCTTGGGAGGTGGGAAAAGAGGACTGCTATGTAGTTAAGAAACTGAGGGAGCAAATATGAATGAGATAGGCTGCGCAGCGGTGGTAGAATTCCACTTAATCTGAAGCATTCCTACGATCTTCAGGGGGATCGCCGTCACATACTGAAGGAACAGAATCTACTGGACCGAAGAATTTAGCTCTACTAGCCGCAGCTGAACAAATGGGTGAGTTTTTAATGATCAGATATATATGAGATATCATTGACCTCTCAAATTTCAGCTGCAGAGAAAGCCGACTACGACAACTTCGGACCACCCAAAAAGTCCAAGAGCAAGGAATAGGGCGATGGAATGTTTCTGTTCTACTACTTGAAGAATTTAGCGTCGTATTAATTGAGCTACAGTACAATATTGTCTCTGTGTCAATGAAATAATAAATATAATAATGGTTTAGCATATTGTGATTAAAAATTTGGAGAATGATGGGAGTTGTAAAGGCGATATTTGCTATACTATTTGAGGTGGTAAGGTAAAACGGAGTGAAGTACAGTGAACCTGACTGCTCTTTGCTTCGGAACTGCATCAAGTAAAGAACTTTGCTTTCTCTAAGGTCCTTCTTTGGTCTTACTACCGCCTGGTGACGCTTTGATGATAACAGGCCATCTTTAAAACCCTGAGAGTGCTATTCGCGACAGGGTCAGCACGTAGCTAACTACATATGAGCAGAAAACTCGAGTATATGTTGATTTAAGCACAAGCAACATCAGTAGACCAAAATATTCGAAGGAATACATCAATACCTAATGATAATTAGAAGTATTAGACGAACCAGACGTTCAACGGCCTGCCGGCCCCAAACGTCTAATTGGGGCTTCGCCCCAAACCCGGAGAATAAACACCCCGAACGTCTTCTTCTCCTCTTTAGGCCTTCCCTCATTCATTATAGTAAAAAAACTGGTTTTGCTATATAGAACGGTATAGCGGAATAGGGCAAAACAGGTCTATCACCTTCACTGGACCCCTTAACTGGTCCCTTATCACTGGTTCCCCTTTATTGTCAGCCCTTTTCCGGTTCACCCTTCACTGGTCGCCCTCCCCCTTCGTCGGTCCCTACTACTGCTCCCACCTTCACTGGACCTCCCTCTACTGGCCCCCTCTTCGCTGGTCATCCTATCCTTCACCGATCCCCATTACTGATCCCACCCTCACTGGTCCTCCTTTTATTCACCAACCCTTTTCCGGTCCCCCCTTTACTGGACCTCTTCCCCCCATTCACCGGTCCGCATTACTGGTACCTTCCTCACCGGTCCCCCTTCACTGGACCCCTCTTTCACTGGTCAACCTTCTATCGGTCCCCCTTCACTGGACCCCTCCCCATCTCATCGGTCTCCATTACTGGTCCCTTCCTCACCGGTCCCCCTTCACCTGGTGCCCTCTTCACTGGTCAACATTTTACCGTCCCATCTTCACTGAACCCCTCCCCCCTCCTTCACCGCTCCCTCCTTCGCTGGACCCCTCTCCCCTCCTTCACCGCTTCCCTTCACTGGATCCCCCCTCACAGGTCCCCATTGCTGGTCCCACCTTCAGTGGTTCCTCCTTTATTGCTGAACCCTTTACCGGTCCCCCTTACTGGAACCCCATCCTTCACCGGTCTCCCATTACTGGTCCCACCTTCACTGGTAACACGTCGTCTGAATCCGGAATCCTCGCGCGACATCGGTGACACCTCTTACGAACACGGGCGCATGTTGAACAACGTCGTTGACATGTGTTCTCAACCCGAACGTGCTTTGCGCGACATCGGTGACACGTCGTCTGAATCTGGAAGGACTTTCGCAACGTTGGCGACACCTCTTCTGAATCCAGGCACCTGATGAGCGACGTCGGTGACATGTCTTCTCAAGCCGGACGTGTTCTGCGTGACATCGTTGACCCGTCGTGTGAATCCGAAACCCTGGCGCGTCATCCGTGACATGTCGTCTGAATATAGCAGGCCTTTCGCGACATCGGTGACACCTCTTCTGAACCCAGGCACCTGATGAACGACGTCGGCGACGTTTTCTCAAACCGGACCTGCTTTGCGCGACATTGGTGACATGTCATCTGAACATGGACGCCTGTCGACAACTACAACAGTTGACAACTGGTGACAACTACAATCCCCCCCCCTTCCCCATACTTCCTCCCAACACACTCTTTCAGCTCTTCTGTGTAAACAAACACACACTCACTCACCCACAGACAAACGACCGTTCTTGCTTATACATAGTAGAACCAGACGTTCAGCGGTCTACTGGCCGCCAAACGTCTGATTGGGGGCCTCGCCCCAAACCCGGAGAATGGAACACTCCAACCGTCTTCTTGTCCTCTTTAGGCCTTCTCTCGTTCATAAAGTAAAAACTGGTTTTGCTATGTAGAATACTACAGCGGGATACGGTAGGACAGAATCTTCAAAATTGCTTCTTGCTCCTATGGGGCATATCCGCCCCCTATCGCACGTACACGATTCATTCTTCGAAGTACTCGTAGCGTAAATGGCGAAGAATAAATAGAGAACCTTAATCCGAAGTGCATATTCTGCGGAAACACTAGTACACGCTGGTATTGGTAGACCGCTCGATACGGTTCACAGTCCGACGGGAATAACATTACTCCGATTCCTTTACTCATTTTCCCAAAGTTCAAGCAAAGTTTTGTCTGTGGTCCGTCTTCTGGATCCGGATGCACATGAGATAACGTCTGTGACACATCTGCTGAGTCGCGACGCATATGTCACGACGTCTGCGACATGTTTTTTGCACCCCTACACACGTGACACGACATCTGTAGCACGTATCTGACGCCACGATGGACGACATAAGAGAAAATACTGGTCCCCTTATTGGTCCCTTTTACTCATCCTCTTTAGTGGTCCCCCTTCAATGGTTCAATTACTGGACCCTTTATTGAACCCCCTTAAATAGTCTTCCCTTTATTGGCTCCCCTCTTGACTGGTAATTCATCACCGCTCCCCATTACTGGTCTCACCTTCACTGCTCTCACCCTTATTGCTTAACCCCTCACAGGTCCCCCTTCACTGGACCCCCCCCCTTCACCGTCCCAATTCACTGGTCTCCCTATTACTGGTCCCTCTTCACTGGTTCCCCTTTATTGTCAGCCCTTTCCCGGTTCACCCTTCATTGGTTCCCCTCCCCAACTTCGTCGGTTCCTGCTACCGGTCCCCCCTCACTGGACCCCTCCCCTTCCTCACCGTTCCCCCTTTACTGCACCCCCCCCCCCCTTCATCGGTCCCTATTACCAGTCCCTTCCTCACCGGTCCTCCCTCACCTGGTCCCCCTACACTGGTTAACCTTCTACCGATCCCCCTTCACATGGTCCATATTCACTAGTCAACCTTCTACCGGACCCCCTTCCTTCACTGTACCTTCCCCTCCCTTCACCGGTCCCCATTAGTGGTCCCTTCCTCACTGGTCTCCCTTCACCTGGTCAACTTTCTACCGAAACCCCCTTCACTGGACCACCCCTCCCCCTCACCGGGTCTCCACTGCTGATCCCACCTTCACTGGTCCCCTCTTCACTGGTCCCTCCTTTATTACTCAACCCTTTACCGGTCCCCCATTACTGGTCCCACATTCACCGGTAACACGTCATCTGAATCTGGATGGCACTTCACGACATTGGTGACACCTCTTCTGAACCCAGGCACGTGATGAACGACGTCGGTGGCATGCTTTCTCGAGCCGGACGTGCTTTGCGCGACAGCGATGACACGTCGTGTGAATCCGGAACCCCTGGCGCGACATCGGTGACACATCGTCTGAATCGGACAGGCCTTCCGCAACATCGGTGACACCTCTTCTGAACCAAGGCACCTGATGAACGACGTCGGTGACACCTCTTCTGATCTCGAACGCTTTCGTTCGCGATGACACATGTTCGGAACTCGGACGTCCTTTGCGTGACATCGGCGAGCGTCTTCTGACCACTCTCAACACGACGTAGGTGACACCTCGCCTGAACCCCGATGGCTACTATTCTACGTTTACGAAAGGCCTGATGGACATACGGGCGGACAGACGGAAGGACAGATGGAAGGACAGACACAACCGCTTACTCTTTTGTATATAGTAGGATATTCTGAAGCAAAATGTTCGCTAGAGCTTCAGCAATTGCTTAAAGAGGCGCGCAGATAGACTCGTACGAGTTGGCTGGGCAAAGCGCGGAATAAAGTGGGCGCCGGTGGGAAGAAGGAAGAACGCCTGAACGCTCAAACAGCAACGCAGCACTCTTGTACGGCAGGCACCGAGTGGCAAAACTCGTGAAACGCGCAGCTCACGCACGGGGACGGTCAGGGGCCGTATGCCCGTCTATTCCGAGTCTCCCCCAATGGGGGATTGGGGTGTTATATGATATGTTGATATTGATTGATTTTCCCCCAACGGGGGAACACGAGCTACGGCCCCAGGAGGTACATCCGCCCCCTGCTGAGGGCTCATCCCCCTTGCTCACCCACCCCCAACCACCTAGACTTCACCAAGAGTCCAACGGCTGCCTTACGAAACATTTGACACGCAAAACAAAAGTTTCCAGTTCTCAAAACAGCGATTGTACCTTCTGACGCCTACGCGACTCCATGCCGCGGTCGGCTAGAGCGCAGACAGAACGCTGCGGCGGCAAATAGGCAAATCAGCGATTCACATCATTACTGCCGTTGCTTCCCAAAATTTTGCCGCAAAAGTGCGGCTTCGGCAGCCACCGTTCGCCGCCAGCGACAAGCTCTACGTCCCTGCTCTAAGGTTAAGGATGGAGCCGCCGTTTTGATGCAAAACTGTAGGAAGACCTTTACCTCTCAGCGGCAAAAATGATTCCACAGCCATTGCTGACGCGGCGCTGCTTTGCCGTCAGAAGAGTTCTATCGCCAAAGCGGAGTTTCTGTAACCCGAACATATAGAGATAGTGGAATGGAAAGAGTTATCTTTCATAAATAGCATTAGCATACTCAGATATTCTGGCGGGTGAACCGCAGAACAAACCGCCTCTAATAAATCTGGCCGTGCAAACGGTGGACGTCCGGCGGGGTGTGGCATGGGCGTAACAGCCTGCGATTGCCCCGAATCAAGCCCGAAGTAACCGCCGTTTGCACAGACAAATTGATAGGGAGCGGTTTGATCTGTGGTTCACTAACGAGTCTGGTTCAGTTCATTACCATCGACGTCAACGTATCGATGCTGCCAAGTGATAAATTTGCAGGTTTTCCTTTATCGTTTAGTTTGTTGGTACTAAGGGGGCTGGTGCCAGCTACTAGACTTCAGATGTGAACACCAACAGAACTAGGCAGGGAATGAACTCTGGGTTCTGGCTGGTCTATAATAACTTACTCGTTTTGAGACACTTCCTTGCCGCGGGTACCACCATGCTTAGTACCGTTTATTTTCTTCCTTCCTACCGTATGCGACTTGCGATTAAGCAATGGCTATCCAAAACTTAAAATTATACTAAAGAACTTGAAATAATTAGACATTAACTAAAATTATAATAATTAACAAATGTGAAATAATAATATAATTAACATTGACATTGACATTAATATAATTAATTAAATTAACCGAATATAACGTTTAAATTTAGCAAGCCAAGCATACTACAAAAAGCATCATACTATATAGTAATCCGCTGAGCGACGAGTAATGAATTAATCACAAAATCGGGAAATTACGGGGCGCGAAGATAGCGAAGAATACCCAGACGTCTTCTACGCGCCTGGGAGCTTCAGCCCTGGGGTAGTCGAGGTCGCTGAGTACGAATCTGAAGTTCGTTCTTAAAGAGTTGATCGCTACCAATCGATACTGATCAGATTATCAATTGTTTGTGGATATCGTTCACGCGTTCCGAAAATTCAGCCTCGGAGGTAGTCGAGGTCATACTATTAGGTTGTCAGATTATAAATGTCGCCTGCTTTCGATTTGTCACTTCTCTATTGTTATTTCATGGGTCATGTAATTCTACATGTTTAACGAGCGTTTCCGAAGGCATCTTTCATCAAAGCTTCGTTCCGATTCGTTGACTCCTTTAAAGAATTTTTTCAGATTAACGACGATCAAGAAAAAGTACAACCGAGTGCGGGTTTGCTTGCTGTAAGACTTCAACCGAGGAAGAGCTGCTGCAGATTCCCAACGCATCCGGTCTGAAGTAATCGGTAACGATGTTCTATCATTACGGCAATGGTTTCAACGTTTCCGAGACGGAGATGAGAGTCTTGAAGACGAAGAACATCAACGGCGTCCTGAAATTGTGGATAGCCAGGAACTGAAGGAAGCTGACAATTCGAATCCGACATAAACTGCACGTGAGTTCGCAGAGAGGTCCGGTTGTCACTACTTTACCATTGCCTACAGAGGTCCAGTTGTCACAGCCTTACCATAGTTTGCACGGAATCGTAAATGGGGGCCTCATCAGCTCAGCGACCCAAGCAAGGCACCACGAGTCGCCATCGCTGGAATTTCCATCCACAAACCAGGAACAGCGGTTTCTATGACTCCATGGTGACGTCGGATGAGAACGACAGTACGATGCTACGACAGTACCACACGAAGGCTACAATGGTTGAGCCCCGGTAATGTTCTGAAGACAAGGACGAAGCCTAACATTTACGGAAAAAGTCATTCTCTTTGCTTAGTGAACAGTAGAGGTCCTGTGCATTTTGAGGTGCTGGATCCAGGCCATACAGTTACGGCAGACCTTTAAAAACAACAGCTGAGTCGCGAGGACCGAGCACTGCGTCAACAAGGAGTGAACACATGTGTTGCAGCTGCTGTAAAATTCCTCATGACAAGGCTCGACGAAGCGATATGGAGGGCGATAAGACGCGTTATTTGAGCTTTTTACGCGGCTTATCGTTCACCATATCGCCTGATAAGCTTACAATTCTCCGTTAAAGTTACGTAAGTCGTTGATGAATCCGGCCCCAGAATGTCTGAATAGGCACGGAACCTGATTATTGGCTTTTGTTGTGCACGCTGAATTGTCAAGCTTCACATTGCCTGGTCGATTCGTTGTGAAGCGGTGCACTGCTTTGCAACTCGTTGGCTTTGTCAGTTGGTGCCTTCAAGAATGGAGCGAGGAGCTGTGCGACAAATGTTGGGAGGATTGACGGCGTCAAAGCGACGACTGCTGCAGTAATGGACTGAATCGCCATCCCGTAGCGTCATTTGCGGTTCCGCTGCCGCTTTGCCGCTGATTACTAAATCAAAGTGTGGTGGCGTAGTGCCTCACACTGGTCAGCGGCAAGCTCTGAGTCCATACCCCGTGTTTAAAGATACGGCTTGCCGCACAGGTGTGGGGGAGTACACAAACGCGGAAAACTAAAATTAAACGAAAATGCTTGAATCAAAGTAGCATAGGTACGCATATTCCGCCGCCGGCAAGCACTTCGTTTCTACTTTATCGTTAAGGATAGTACAGCGACTTTGCTACAAATGTATGGTGAGGAATTCAGAGGGATTTGACGCTATGCACAAAACAATTACGAGGTGAACAAACACCCTAGCCCATTGTCGCGTACAAGACAAAGGCAACGATACTCGTGATATGGTGAGTGGGATATCATCTTTGCGATATTATAGAACTCACCACAGCTGGTGAGGTGCCAGTTCAATTCTATCTAGCCCGCCCTCAGGAACTGGTAGGTTGTTTTCCGAAAGATTAAGGAGATCATGTCAGCACAAAGAAACCGAACTAATTTCACTTCTAAAGATCCATGGATACCAAAATCGGCAGTACTCATACAGAGGGTTCTCAAAAGGGAACCATGGATGCCGAAATCATCGATACTAACGTGAAAGCTCACAAAAAAGGAGGAGTTGCATGCCTATTGAAGTTCCTTTGCTTGTGAGTTATATATTTTTTCTTCAAGAACACTTTGACCGCAAGCCATCTCAATGAAATTTACGATCAGGGGAAGTCCGCGGCTGGGTTCTGCGCTCTTCGACCGCAGAACCAGGCTAGGGAAGGAACACTCGACGCTACACTTACAACGATGAAATTTTCATGGACGAGTTGTCCGGGGCGCGCCGATGGGCTTGGGGTGCGGTGCCCATGGTGGAGCGCGGTCTGAGGGCGAAAAAATGCCCCGCCCTTCAGCACAACTCCACGACCTTTGCTCCGCCCGGGTGCCACGAGCACCCCAACAAAAAATTGTTGTTTCAACCCAACAGCCGAATCACTTGGCCCGAAGCCAAGTGATTCGGCTGTTGAGTTGAAACAACATGCGAAACACCCCTCGTCGCTATGCAGGCTCTGCCGTATGCGGCGCGGGTTGTCCGAGAATCGCTCTCGCGGCAAGGAAAGCAAAAATCGATACGGTGGCGTTCCACCACGTTGCTGTTGTTGTAACCCGCCCGGACAACTCGTCCGTGAAAATTTCATCGTTGTAAGTGTAGCGTCGAGCGGGAAGGAACTCCAGGGGTGTGTGTGTGTGTGATCCAAGCTGCGAGAAGGGACTCCAGGGTGTGTGTGCGATCCAAGCTGCTCGTCTGGAAACTGCTTTCGTTGCTCAGGAGGAGTACACAGGGTCCGCTGAACTCCACAATGCAAGAGAACGGAACCCCGACCTCCCTTGCATGAAGCGTTCCACTATCCACTCCTCCACGATCAGCTTGCCGGGGAGCCATCGTAGGCGCACAAGCGATAATAAGAGATCGATCGAATGCGAACGTGCGATTTCTAAGCCGGGAGGGCGCATCCCTCGTCCTTTTGGCGTGTCCAACCCTCAGGGCTCCTCGAGAGTCCAGTGGCTGCCTCTCGAACGCAATATCAAAATGGGGGGGGGGGGGGTGGAAAATTTGAATGAGCCACCTAGGATGTGACAGGGCACGAACCCGAGGAGAGCAGAGATTTCGGCAAAGGAAGGATCTGCAGCGTTGGCCCGATTTAGGCACTCTTGCTAAAATTATTTTTTATTGCATATTGGAGTGATTGGTTAACCAATCCCCCACTCCAGGATAGCGGCACGTCTCGTTGTACATTATGTTGCATGTGTTTCCATTTCAATTAATATTTAAATGTAGGTATGGTGGACTTCCCTTATTGGGACTGTAATACGATTCCAACGAACACACCACCCCCGAATGGTTACCGTATACCGGTTAGCGATGGATCGCGGAAACTATGCGCTGGGTCTCTTGTACTCGAGGCGCAGTGAGTAGTGGTGTTGCTTCATGCGAGGGAGGTCGAGGGTTCGGTTCTCCTGCGTTGCTGCATTTGTTTCGACTGACAGGTTGAGATTTAAGGGGTTTTGACGTCTGCGTATTTTTCATGTCTTTTCTGTGCATTTTCCAACTCAACTGTGTGCGCTTTTCGATCGCAGAACCAGCTACGGACTCTCCTGAGCGAAAAAAGCAGTTTCCACTTGAGCAGCTGGAGGTACTACACCCTGGTGTCCCTTAATCTTCCTTAGACCTAACCAAATTCTGCTGATGCACTCCGTGGAGTCGTGGGTTGATCTGCAGGTTTGCTCATCAACCCGTGATACTGTTGAGTGTGGCTGCCGCCGTTGCGTCGTGGATCGTGTCGGCCTCCACGTGCGCGTTCGATCGATGTCTTATATGTCTGCGTTGACACACACGGCAAGCGGATCGTGGGCAGTGGATAGAGGCTGTTGCATGCGAGGGAGGCCGGGGTTCGGTTCAACTTCTGTGCGGAATTTTTGCGCCACATCCTTGAGTCCCTTCCCTAGCGTTGTTCAGCACTCGAAGAGCGCAGAACCCAGCTGCCGGCTATCACTGGAAGAGCGCAGAACCCAGCTGCCGGCTATCACTGGGCGACGAAAACGTGCTCCAATGACAACGGCTCCGATGGCCTCAGCGGTCGCTGGCACGTTGCCACATCAGCACCTGATTAGGTCCAATGGCTATCGTGTCCCTTCCCTCGCCTGCTTCTGCAAACATATAGTCATTTCCTAACTAAACACCCACAGAATAAGTCGAATTGTGGAAACAACTGCGGTAAGACGCTCTACCAGGCAGGTCGTGTTGGGTAAGTGACAAAATGCTGGAGGGGGGGGGGGGATTAAGGAGCAAGGCGCCCAAAAAGTTGCTAATCGGTGTACGGTAACCATTCGTGGGTGTGCTCGTCAGAATCGCGCTAGTTATTGGGATTGCACCGAGAAACGCAACGTAACCGCGACAAACGCGCATTGCGCCAAAATTTTAAATGTCGTGTAATGCAGGTTGCTACGAGAAGGGCATAGGTCAAACGCTACGTCTCGCGTGAACTAAACTGGTAGAAACACGTCCTACCGTATCGCTTGGTACGTTCTCTCGTACTTGTGTTTGGCATCTGGCATACCTCCGAGTCGCTCCAGCGACTGGTCGCGGCGATAGTGTTGCGCGGGTAGCTACGAACTGCATAGTATGAAAGATGCCTTTGAGTGCCGATCCGGGGCCGGATTCATCAACGACTTACGTAACTTTAACGGAGAATTGTAAGCTTATCAAGCGATATGGTGAGCGATAAGCCGCGTTAAAAGCTCAGATAACGCGGCTCATCGCTCACCGTATCGCTTGATAAGCTTACAATTCTCCGTTAAAGTTACCTAAGTCGTTTCTGAATTCGGCCTTCGATGGGCTGCCCCCTATTCCGTGCATTGCGCCAGGCTACCTTGAGGGGGCGTTCAGAGCTCAATCGTGTCGCGACGCAACGTTGTGATAAACATCCATGATTACGGGCAGCTCGCACCATTGCAGGGGGGGAGGCAGATTCCAGAGAGGAAAAGGCCAGTGACGGCACTTGCAGACGCGTCTTTGAGTTAACGTGCATTTCATGCGCCGTCTTCCCCATGAAGGAAAGCTTCGAACGAAGCAGAAAGAAGAACGGGAAGAGAAAGTTGCCGGATTTGGGTTATGGGAAATGAAATGACTATCCTACAATGCCGGGGAGGGGGCGAGCGTTCTAACCCCTCGTCCCTTGGCCCGCCCACCCCCAACCCCCTGGGCTTGCTCGAGAGTCCAGTGGCTGCCTTACGAGATAGTGGAGACGCAGACATTTGCCACGCCTCTGTTCAAAGGGCGGGGGTAGAACGCCACTCCGCAGCCGGAAGCATACTTCCGTCGCTGCGATGCCATCACGGCGCTCAATTCATGGTCATTCCACCGCGCGCGGCTGAATAGTCAGAGGAAACTTCGCCGCGGCCGCCGCAACAGTGGCGACCGGCATGCGCGATGGCTTCCCGCCTTCATCGCGGGCATGGCATACTTTTTCGCGCCGCGTCCGGTGTTTAGCGCTGGTCCTGGATGGATAGCCGTTGCGCTCCCTTGCAGAGCGATGAGCGTTGCGACGAGCGCTGGAAACTCCACATTTTTTCGCGTGGCTCTGCAAAACTCGCGGCTCTGCAAAACTCGATTCCATCGCGGCGATGGCAAGTGTCAAGGCCTAACACTAGAGTAAGCCAATTGACTTTCGATTACCCACATTGAACTGGATTGCAAGGTATATTCATCAACGTTTCGTCCCTCCTGAAATCTGAAATAGGAAATCTGTTGGAAACTATGGAGTCTCGGAGAAACTGATCCATCTTTTGGATTGAACCTCAAATATCAGATATGGTTCGGTAAACGACCTTCACGATGGGCTACTGGAAACTTCGGGGGTGTGGTATGGAGGTAGCTTCGTAAATCACTACTTCATTAACTACAAAACTTGAATGGTCAGGTTTTTTGTACATTTGCCGTTCATCTTTTCTGTCTGCTGCCAGATCGCAAGTCCTGCTCATAGCAGACGCAGATGACGGTAACACCTATTCAATCGAGTGGGATAAGAAGACATGATTCGATGCGTTAGTTATTGATGAGGTTTATCGTGGTGTGTCTCAGAAACGTTAAGCGACATCATGATAGATCAGCGTTTAACGGCTACAAACCTATGCTTTAGTTTGCGATATCGTTGGATACACTATAATTTGTGGGCAACTCAGACCTTTGTTGCGGCCCACTGTCCATCATTGCCCTAAACAGAAATGAACTCCTTTCCTTTCACGGTTTGGCTCCAAGCTCACTTCCACGTTGGGACCAAGAAATGTCCGTTCAGCGGTGGTAAGACGACTTACTACGAAGAGACGTTTGCTGCGGAAGTACCGGGCGAGAGAGCATGTTCCTAAAAGACACGTCGACTCCACGCGAAATAGCGCGCTAGCGGCAGGCGACTGCAGACGCGTTGCAAAACGGCAGCGGACAACCGGAGCAGGGACGAACGGGGCGAGTTGCTCGTCAACGAACTTCCATATCGACTCATCGCAATTGATATGGAGATTTGCCATAACATCGCGTCGCGCCGCGACGTTATGGCAAATCTCCATTTGCCATAACATCGCCGGATCTATCCTAGATGGGAGGGTGCAACCTTAAAAACTCAACTGTGTGCGTCATCCCATGTTATACAATATGGGATGACGCACACATGTTATACATGTTACACATGTGATGTTATACATCCCCTGCATTTATATAAAACTCGCGCAACGGAACAGCTCCTGAAGGTCTGGTGGAATCTCAACGGAGGGAGTGAGACGTTAATCACCATGTGCCCACCCCTCCCATTAGGATAGACCTTGAACGCTCCCTAAAAGCAGAGCGGTTGCCCTGTCCTTAGCGCAGAGCAGGGACGCAGAGCTTGGCGCCGGCTGCGAGCGACGGTGAGCGGAACGGTACCGGAGCCGCGTACATTTGCGGCAAGATTTTGGGCGGCGGCGGTGGTGCCCAAAATCTTGCCGCAAAAGATATTCGCCGGTTCACATCATTATTCCCTCAACTGGTCTTTCGCCGCAGGGTTCTGTCTGCGCTCTGGCCGACCGTGGCAGAGATCGGATAGAGCGCAGGTAGAAGGCGAGAAAGCGAATAGCAACAGTAGATTGGAGAGAGAGTGCAGTGCCTCTGCCGCTTGCCGTCAGGAAGACGTAAGTGCGAGTGAGCGTCTCGCGTTACGAGTTCTGTTGCCCACCGCTTGCCGCAAGAGTGTGCGGAGGCCTTAAGGTGCGTTCAGGGCTCCATTGTGACGCGATACCACGTAGTATAAACCCTATATCAATCGAGCGACGTTGCGTTGCGCCTTCGCGTAGTGCACATACATGTTGTGCAGCGAGGTTTAGCATACTATAACAATAGGAAGCGCAATAAGATATAAGAAATGCACAGAAATAGATCGAAAAAGGACACGGAAGCTTAATTAGTTGGTCACATACAATGGACAATCTAAACGCCTATCCCTTTCTCAATAGATCGCACTTTTGAACGCAGTAATTATTATTGTTATTTAACTTGCGCTGTTTCTTATAACTACGTATATTCAGGTTTCTAACTATACTGGTTGTTTACTTGGCACTGAAAGGCTATATGGAAGTTAATGAGACTACTAACACTACTAGTGAAACAGCCACATCCTCCTCACCTGCGACGCCTGAATTTGAGGAAAGTGTCACAAACGCGACCAAGAAACTGATTTATCTGATTAAGCATTCGATTGATCCTTCAGTAAGTGTAGACATATTAATTCATGAGGTAATTAATTAGTGTGGAGAGTCAAATGCCGAAATATTGAAGATCGACGTTGAAAAAACCATAAGCCAACAAACCACAGCATCTTTTCTGCGATTCTTCGAAGTAATAGTTCTCCGAGATTGTACAGTAGAGTCATCGTCAGTACTCAGCACCTCCTACGTCTTAAGCTTGTTCTATACTACCCCACCCCATCAGGCGCACACTTCACTTACTTTCTTTAAAAATGCTCGATTATACTTGCGCTTTCATAGTTTCGGTTTTTATGTTGAAGTGTCTCATCATTTATAATAATTCAAGCACTAGTAATCCAAAAATCAACTGCTAATAAATGAGGCAACATCATAGCATAAATGTGCACGTGAGGCTAAACATCGTTGTTAGTGTAATGACGTAGTCTTCTATCCGGATAGAAGGAGAATTTTTTTTACCATTCGGCAGCGCGACAACGGTCATAAACTGAGCGCCGGATGCAACCAGTGCCGGATACTTTTCGGAATAGGTGAACAATATGGTTTCGAATCAGTTGTTGCAACCTATGCCTATATCTCCGCGCCGAACTGAGCTGCATCCTAAGCCATGGAATATCTCAATTACGCAGCATCAAAAGCATTGCTGAATCAGAACTTGGCAGATCAGCCATGCCCTTGATCGCGAATAACAGACTATGCACAGGGTGCGCAAAAATTACCCGCACAAAGATACACAGTGTAACTTCAACGGCAATGCGGATTTGATAACGAAACTTAACACATGACTTCTTTATTTCATTACTAATAAAAACATATCAAAGTCACTCGAAGTGGGCGCTGTTGGACGAAGGACGAACACAAGTCCTCAGACGAGTAACGAACGCATCACACGTGGCACGGAGGTGGTCTTCCCTCATCTCGTTCCATGCTTCAGTCAGGAAAGCTTTCAGAGAAGCCAAACTTGTTTGCCGAGTAGAGCAAACTTTGCTCTCAATAACTGACCAGACAGAGGAATCGAGAGGATTCAAATCCGATGAATTCAAAGGCCAGTCTTCGTGCGCAATAAAATCCGGGAGCTCACGTTTGCACCACTGCTGCGTTGTCCTCGGGGAGCAAGCTGACTGCTGCGGGGAAGCGCGACATCTGCATAGATGTGCTGCTACGGTCACGAAGTCTAACGCTCTTGTGACGCAAAACCTTCTTTTGCTATCCTATTTGAGGGCTCCCTGGTGCACTTAGTCAGAAAAATGGATATTTCGAGAGGGAATTGTATGACCTTAGCGAAGAAATAAACAATTGCTTCCATTGTAAGAAGATTTAGTCTCCCTTTATGACAAGAAGCTTCTAAAAGACTTTCTTTCTAAAAGCCACATATCTAGATGCATTACAGCACAACACAGGAGTCTGTTAGAGCTCCATTTTCCCATAACAGCTCATACAGGAAGGATGCGTCACTGGCGGCTCGTGTGCGGCAGAGGCGGGGCGCAAACTTGTATGTTCATACTACCAGCCCGTTGTCCTCGCCTTGTGTGCAGGCGCAGAGTCCTGCTGGAAACACCATCTATCATTACCGAGGTGTGCATCAGCCCAGGGCTTCTACACTTCCTCAAAACCGTTTTGTGGTAGTCGTTCGTGTTAATTTTGACGCCGAATTCGGCAAAAACTAAAGTGCAATTGCTGTTTGAAGTAATCGCACCGCAAACCTTAACTGAAGCCGGATGTACCGTTCTACCGACCAGTTTCTCGTCACGAATAGCAGCTCCAACATTCTTTGAAAGAATGCGATCGTTTTGATGATTCACCGTGGGTTCCAGGGTGAAGAATTTCTCATCAGAAAAAACGGTCGCGCGGTGCGTGCCATTTGCGAACCGCTTCAGCAAGTTCTTGCATCTTCGTAGCCGCTAAGGTTTCATTCTCTCAGTTAGCATGTGAACATGTTGAATACAATATGTATACATCTTAAGCTTCTTTCTGACGATGGTTTCAACACTGCTTGCAGAAATATTGAGTTCTTGGACCATTTTTTACATCGAACGGCGAGGATTACGACGAGTCCGCTCACGAACCATTTTTTATCGTTTCCGGTGCGATAGCAGTCAATTTCCTACCTCTGATAAAGTCCAAGTTCCTTATACCGTTTTATGGCATACACCGTTCGTCGAGGAACATTGAGAACATTGGCGATAAAAACAGCGCTGCGACCAGAAAGGTGCAGGCTGATGATAGCCAATCGTTTCGGATTTCGCTTTGCCATTACCGCTCTGTAAGCATTTATGAGCTTAAACTTGGAATGCATTTGCATATGGCATAAGTGTATAACGTATTCCAATATGGAGCACGGAATCCCATTCTGCTAGTAGTTGTGGACTGCGCCGTACCCTGCACCGGTGATTTTTGCGCATCCTGTAAATGGTAGATTCGGCTGCAGAACTGTCGACGGTCCAAGCCGTGCACAAACTTTACCTACGACTGTCTTGTGATGTTGGGATCGCATCTCTGGTCCAACTTCTTTTGAGCCAGTCAGGGATATATGATAGTCACACGTTTCAACGATGCGACACTAGGAAGCCCTTACTTACGATTAGTTAGGTGTTGGTTGCTGACCATCAACAACGCTGGGTGATTAGGCATCCCTAGCCGGATCCAAGTTGGGTTCCTAGCGAAGCCCACACGCCTACCACACTGGCTTATAATGCAGGAAAGCAACGTACTAAGGTACGATACAGACAAGCTTATCGTTAGTTATATAGTAGATAGACATATGTAGATAGATGATGTTGATGATAGATTATAAATACATATATATATATATATAAATTAGATAGATTGACTGTTGCTTGATGTATGGATGGCTGCTGCAGGAAGGATCACAAACGGTTAGCTTAATTTAGGTCCAGCCCTGTGACGATTTCTTCAAATACGTTTGCGGAAATTTCGTGAAGAACACGAAGACCGATTCTGCTTCGCTGTTTAACTTAATGAAGCTTAACACAATTAAACACCTACAAGGTTTGGTAAAAAAAACCTGTTTTAGGGAAATTACAGTTCAACTATCGAATTTAATTTTCAGTTCTATTACGCACATCTGAACCATCCGATGCGAAAACATTCAATACTTTGCGTGTATTATACAAAAAATGTATATACGCTGAAAACGACGCGGATTTTAATGGAGGTGCAGGAAAATATATACTGAGTATAATTAAGGTGCATTCAGAAAGAACATGAATTGTTTTATAAATGCGCCTGAAATGAAAACTTTCATACTTTTTGTCAGGGTTATGGTCACTTCCCAATGATTCATAAGCAGTGGAACGACGACAACTTTGACGTGACAACACTGCTCGCCTACTTTAATCAGAATAGAACAGTGCTAAAATCATTTATGCCGTTTATTGTCTCAGATATTCAAAATATTTCAAGGAGTTTATTCATGGTGGGCTTTATTTATTTAGCTCCTGATTTCACATCCCAGCCTTTTTCCGCAAAGGTCAGACGCAAATATATTTGCATCCATATCAGTACTGAAACAAACCTCATATTTAATCTACAGGTTAGATTAAGGATAATAATGCAAACAATCTTGAGGAGATCATTCAACATACTACCCAATGAGCAACAGTATTACACACTTTTAAGTTCGCTCCACAACCTGACAAAGTTTTCGGAAAGGCATTCGGAAAGGGAAGAGGTGGATATAGTCGAAGGATGATGGACATAGTTGTCAAGCTTTTCAGAGAAATGGTGAGCGTAGAATATTTACATTTTCCTTCTCACGCTTCTGAAATTTTCTAACCGTCTGTGCTTCATTGCAAGTTCTGCAAAATTATTTCATGCACGAGGCGGCAAATTTCGATCCTTCATTGTATTTATTAACAAGGGATAAAGAATGATCAAGAATAGTTCAGGCCCTTAACGAAGAAGTATGGCTCATTGTATAGCTCCTCCTGCCTTGTACATACGCAAGATGTCTATTGCCTCTGGATGCCAATGAAGGCGCTTCCATTCCAACGCTTCATCATGTTCTAACGATTTTTCCGTTCCTTGCAATTAAATTTGCAAGAATCTTCAGAGATGTCTTGCCCCACGAGGCGCGCGGCGACGTAGATCACATTTACTTCATATAGTCCGCAGTGTCCTTTGGACTACATTATAGCCCAGGTGCTGTAAAGCAGCTTTTCTTAACAACACTGATGTTTCTTGCAGGACATAGGTTACAATTAGGGCAGTCAAGCCTCCCTACATAGCAATAAAATCTAGTGCAAAAACCTAGGCCACGGGGGTCAAGCCACGGGGTTCTACCCCTCATCCCCCTCGCCGCTAGCGATGCTGGCTCATCGTTGAGCTCAGCAAAGCGTCGGCTCGGATCGCAAGCACATCTCCCTTCCCTTTTTTCTTTTTTTCTTATCAGCTGGCCATGACATCGCTCATCGCTCTGTTCGTCGCTTCGCTCGGGGTGAGCGATGACATGACACTAGGGGATGTTCAGAGCTCCATCGCGACGCGACACGATGTAGTGATGAACTCCCATATCGACTGCGCAAAGCGACGAATTGATATGGGAGTTCACTAGGTCACATCGCACCGCTGTGGTGTTCTGAACTTCCTCTAAACACACCCGGAAACAGCTGCGAGCCACTTGCTCCAAGCATCCCTAAAGTAAAGGGCTGGGCACATTCGGCATCGGTTTTTGCGCGTCAGAAACGGTTCGGAGCGACGCTCGACGACGCAGCTTGATGACCGAGCTCGTTCCTTAAAGCTGCTGAAGCCAGCATTGGCGCCAGCTGACACCCGGCGCCAACTGTGAAGCGAATTGTGCCATAGGCGCAGCAGATAAACGCTTCGTCTCTGCCCTATCTTTCATCATTGGAACTGCGTCAACGATGCTGAGTGTGCCCAGCCCTTAAGGATGATCGAGCTACGGCTGTGAAGCTCCTTCAAAAAATAAAGGACAACTGAACTCAGAAGTGGACACCGAAGAAGCGATTTCATTGCGAGTCATTATGGGTTAGGTCCCGTTTCTACTTCCATCGCCGCGCGACGCGATGCTATGTATAGAGGCCAAATTGACTGATCGAGTCACTTAGCGCCGACGCCCTTCGGCCAGAGTGAATCGAGTGGAGGCGCGATCAATTGCGCCGCTCCGTGTCGTTCGAAAAATCGGCGCAATGTGATTGATGGTGATGGATTGGGGCACGGTATTTCTGCCGCAGTTGTCCTTTGCAGTGAATTTGGAAATGTTGCGCAAGCTTTGTTGTGCAAGCTTGCAATTGTGCATACTCGCGTGAGCGCGTGGCCGGCAGTTTGGTGTTCTCATCGTCGTCCAAAAACAGCGCGATGCGACGGGTCGCATCGTTGCATTCGAATGGCGTTGCGCGGCGATGGAAACAAAAACGATCTCTTAGGCGCCTTTTATACTCTCCCCGCGACGCGGCGCGTCAATTTGGGATGCGGCGCGACTGGCCGCGCCGCGCTCCGAATTTGACGCGCCGCTGCGCGATTGCAGTCAGAAAGGGAAGCGTCAGCGACGCGCGACCACGAGCTTCTGCTAACCACGGTCCGTGCTCCGGAAACGGTCCATGAGTCATTGAGGGAGCAAAACAGAAAGGATT
Organism: Heligmosomoides polygyrus bakeri; assembly: GCA_947359475.1. NCBI lineage: Eukaryota > Metazoa > Nematoda > Chromadorea > Rhabditida > Heligmosomidae > Heligmosomoides > Heligmosomoides polygyrus. The sequence goes on along the minus strand of OX375866.1, from coordinate 89,613,624 downwards.
CGTCTGGCTGGTCAGCGCAATGCATCTTGTCAATGTTTGTCGTGGGATTCCTATGGGGAGCGATGAATCCTCTCTTAAACCTGGAATCGAAGCCGTCCGCTCAACCTACGGTTGAAACTGGTGAGTGTGGTATTGAGTCGAATCCGCAGCAATGCAAACGGCACTAAACCACTCCTTATTTTGCGATATGTTCGGGTCCAAAAGTAAAACTGCTGGAAGGTACTAACCACTCAAAATTCTTTCTCATATGGCCATTCTGAGGTCGCTGTGCACTAAGCATATCTTTAGCGTGGTATGTGAAGCTTCGTGAATGTCTACAGATCTCCATTCTCTTCCTAGGTTACAGAAGATACGGGCCAAGGTCATGGTCACCGATTTCGCCCAAACTCCCTAATCATCCAAACCTAGTAATCGCCTGTAACTTCAAAAAACGATGTCAGATCCGTGATCTGCACCCTAAGTACCCCCTCCTTCAATAGAAGTTTGGTCGAAAAGGTGGAATCTCCCACCCTACACCGAGTCTGCCGCGGCTGATCGCGCCGCGCCGCGCCCTTCCCCTCAGCGGCGCGATTCGCCGAATACCGTAACCCAAAATTCCGTCAAGTGTGGTGTTTTGCGGCGGCGGAGTATAGAAGCGATGCGGCACCGCCTCGCGGCGCGAAAAATCGATAGCCATGCCGACCATCAGGCCGCGCCGCGGGGCGGCGCAAGTATAAAAGGCGCCTTAGGCCCCGTTTATACTTCGTCGCGGAGCGACGCGATGGCCACGCAATGAGGCCAAATTGATCGATCGCATCGCGCAGTCAATATGGCCATTAGGCCCCGTTTATACTTCGTCGCGGCGCGACGCGATGGCCATGCAATGAGGCCAAATTGATCGATCGCGTCGCACAATCAATATGGCCACTATACGTGGCGTCGCGTCGCGCCGCGACGAAGTATAAACGGGGCCTTATACGTGGCGTCGCGTCGCGCCGCGACGAAGTATAAACGGGGCCTTACACTCTACTAATTATCCGCGGATGCTAGGCATATAAGATGGAGAAACGAGAGGAGAGCTCCAAGGCAATCGTTAATCACTCCTTTCCCGACAATGTAAAAGAGGCCAACAAAGCGCCAGAAGATTTTCTCAACTGTCGACGATGTGAGGCCAGGCCGCTGCCAAATTTTTATCTTCTCCCCTCCCCTTCGGTAATTGCAGATCAACCCTCTAATTTCTAACAATGTATTGTGAACACAAGATTACTGAAATGAGAGATCCTTCTCTCCATTAAATGCCGCGGCAAATCTGGAACGGGAGAAGTCTTGTACCGTCAAAGAATTCGCTCCTTTCGACCAAACCTTGCTCCAATTCGCCCACATTGTTCAGCGCTAAATTACAGTCCTAAGATTCAACACTATATTGTGACAAAAACACCTTTAATCCGGAGTCCTTTTGTTGTGACTGTACAGTGCGAACAATGTTCTTTGATATCCCTAGTGTGGTTATCAAGTCAGCAAAACACTCTTCTTATAGGCGCACAATCTTTGGCAGGATGATGGTAATTTACCAATGAATATGGGTGACACTGAAAACGACATTTTGAACCACGACTCCTACGCTATAGCAAAACTAGAGGAACGCATGAACAACGTGACGTCGCTATTCTATGACAATCAATATGGTTACGACTCCTTCGATACCGATAGGCTCTTCCGTCTAAGTGAACTGGACCGAGAAACAAAATCGGTTCGTTTGTAGTTATAATATAAACAACGTAACGATACCTTTCACATGTAGACCACAGTAAACAGAATTTCGCTTTTCAGATAAAATGGACGAAGCTTTTCTCGCTGATTGCTCCGGATGAGGCAAAGCAGTATGTAATGAGTGATCCTGTAGTTGCCGTCACGAACATAACATTCCTAAAAATGTACGGTTTGGTGAGATTCCGTTGTTCAAAGAATAAACAAAATGAATACTGTAAATGTTTCAGGATCGACCAAGTTCTAAGTGAGACGCCAACCCGTGTGCTGACAAACTATGTGATTATGCGGTTTGTTATATCATGGGCAGAGGCACTAGATGGGAGGTATCGTAGAGCTATCAATGTAAGGTTTCTGCAAAACTGGATTACATTGGAGTCATTTTGGCGCTTTGCGTGCTAGACAGGGAGGGGCAGCATATAATTTACTAAAGAAAACCGGAAAACTCGAGTATCTGTTAGTTTAGGCACAAACAACAATATTAATTGAAACATTTTGTAGAATTTTGAGGATTTTGAGAAAAAGCAATCCACATGCGACATCCAATAAAGAGTGGGCCAGGGCTTCCTTGTTAGTGACGGAAACAAGTTGCAAAAGGAGAATGAGTACATCTAAAAGTACATCTACTCTCAGGAAAATCCAGATTACATCTCATGTGGCCGAAAGCAGAGCAGTGAAAGTGAAAGATTAAAAAATCAAAAAAGTTAAAAGGCGTCTCACTTGGGTGAGAAGGTGGCCTCAAGTGGGCTTATAGGAGCTCATCCGTCTGTTTGGACACTGATTCCACGCCTTTTCCTGACGACTCATCTACCCTCTCTTACCGCACGAATCCCGTGCTCAGTGAGATCTGGCCCATAGCGGTATTCGCGCTGGCCACCTGTCGCGGATCTACCGTACAACGCATAAATGCAGAGATTTGGGGTGACTGCGAGAGGGGAGGTCACTTTTTAGGCTATCTAGTCCAGTAGTCCACCATTCTCCCGGTGTGACTCAATTTTTTATTCTTTCTTTTCTTCTTTTTAATAAATGATGTAATATAGGTGAACGAAAGATGGGTGGAAGGAAGTGTTGTGGTCCAGCGAAAAAAGGTGGGAGTGGGTCATCATATATTCAGTGGGCGAAGAGCGGCTCGGTGGGATGGTCATCATGTAACGTAGCCCTATACGACGTTCTATGTAGTACGAAATTAAAAATTTAGCACAGCACTGCTGTGTTCAACATCGTCGGTGAACTCAGATGTACCATTTCTGATGTAATTAGATATTTATATGCATTCTTACAATGGCTCAGTGAAAGTTACATTTTGGTTATAGTGGCGACTTCGTGGGAAAAAGCGTTTGTATTATATATTCCTTATATAATCAACTGCATATTTTCCTTCAAAATCTTTCCACCCCCTCCCCCCATTCCCAGCCTACCATAATCCCTTTTTTGTTCCTAACATCTTGTTAGCACTACATGTTCTATATTGTGTAGGGCCACATGCCGCACTCCTTCTAACGCGGTTTGCATCGTCTTTCCTGCATAATTAATTTCATTGTTATAGGACTTCTACAGAGAGCTCTCAGGAGACTTAAGGAAATCACGAAGAGATGTGTACTGTTTTGAGATGGCTAAGAATCAGTTATATGTCGCTATGAATGCGATGTACCAGCGGTCTAGGAGAGCAGATGTTGGTTGCAACATTTTACTAAACGACATTCTTTATTCAGTGTCATGGAAACACCATTTTATTAAAATTGTTATTTAAGCATCATTAAAAATTACCTTTATAATTTTTTTGCACAAAGCAGCAGTGCAACCGTGTATTAAAATTTGAAAATATCAAAGCTACACCTCCATCCTCTATGTAACCAACCAAGAGTGGGAGGCTGACAGTAGTACTGGCCAGAATTTCGTCTTCTTCCTTCGTAATTGAGACTAATAAGGAATACGGTTGTGGGTGTTTTCGTAGGCATTACCCTAAGCTACTGTCGACATGAGACATAGTAGCAGATGCCAGCAAGGCAGGGACACTGGCAAATTGGCAGCAGTCTTACTTCCAAATAATAATGTAGATACAGATAGATGGGCGGAGAACCGTTAGATACATCGCCCTCAGAAAGGGTCGGGGCGAGAGGCCCGCCGAGGACAAGATGTCCGGGTCCCTGCCTTCACATGGAGGCATCGCATTTCTAATCACTTCCCTTGGCCCTGTAGCGCTATCCTGAATTGATTTCGTTCTCGAGGCAAGAGTCAGAACCTTGTTCACCATATTTGGAACAAAATAGTTTTCAGCTGCAGCGCCAAGGCTTTCTTCAGCTCCCGCCAATGTAGAACTGACCGGAATCATCCATATTCTCTAGTTTGGGCGAAAATTTAAGGAATTCTGACGAAAATTGAAAGAACCTAGAGAGAAGAACGACGTTCTCCGTCTCTCAGCTGCCTCCATAACCGAACCGACTTGTAAATCACTTCAGAGTTTCCCGAGATGGGCTTCCCAATAGTCTCCTATCAGTTGTTAGGTTTTTGAACGACGTCACGCCAACTAACGACGGTTTCGAGCGCAGCAAACTTGTCCATATAGGGCGGCGCTGGCAGGGCGGGAAGTCGGCGGTGGGCAGCACGGTGTACTGAACGACTGCCCCCCAGATAGATGTACCGTTGCCTTCAATTATCACGACAAGCTAACTCTATTACCAAAGCTGCACATTTCATATCTTGGTCTCTTTTCTTGTAATTCATATCGTCACTAACGGCTAAGAAATGTTGATATTCAGTTGATACAGCAACCTCTTGAAAACATGCTGGACAACATTCTCTCAGTTGTCAGTAAGTCAGTATCAGAAAACACGCGTATGGACAACCAGACAAAGCAGGTAATTTAGTGAACAAGTTGCTAATTACGTTAAGATGACAACAATCAAAGTAGTATATTTAGTACAAGTGTTGCGACACGCCTAACGGCGTGTCTCGCACTTGCCCGCTTCGCGGTGTCATAGGTTTAATATAAAATAAAATATAAAACATAAGAAAATGTAAAATTCGAAGAAGTGAAGAAAGGTGTAAAATAATAAAATTTTAAAATTATAATTAATTAAAAGAATGGTATGTCACAAAATATAAAACATATAAAAAGGTTCGTTTCGCCACTGCCTTCAGACGAACCTTTGTGTATACTCCTCCCGTGGCTCTTCAGTGAAGAAGAGGAGTATATTTTAAGATTTCTTTAAATTCTGTCTATAAGAGAAAAGAGATAGGATAGATAAGATAGATAGGATAGATATAGATAGATAAGCTTTGTTCTCAGGAAATACTCTTACTCAAAAAGTACGTGAGCAGGAGGAGGCTGCGCTTCCTCTGGTGCAACAACGTCCTGAACGGCAAACCTTGCCCGCGCGAGGTAAGCAGAGTCGTATGTCGCGATCGCTCGTCGTAGAACGACGATTTCTCCTCTTCTGACTTCCGACGCTTATTACATGACGTAGGGGACCCGGCTTTTGGATCCAGGCGCTCAGAAACACGCGCAGACGCCGTTGGGTCAAGCAGGCGGAGGCTACGCGTCCTCTGCTGCAACAAAATCCCATGTTGAACGGCAAACGTTACCTGCGCAAGGTACGCAGAGGCGTCGCAAGGGGTTCCATGAGGCGTATCTCAGGCAGGTTTCTAACCTGCGTGAGATACGACTCATCATCTACAGGGCGGGCAGCTTACTCCATTATATAGCGGTATATATCCATGAACTCTAAACAAAACTATGCATGTTAATATAGGCAAAAATATAGACAATGTCGATGCTTCGTACTTGTCCGCTTTGCACAACTTGGATTCAAATTAATGAGACAAGCCGTTTGTATAGTCACATTTTAAGGCATAGGGATATCTAGACCTATTCTTGAAGAGTCTGTAACTTCTTGGCACCGTTTACTATGCGCTCTAGCACAACTCTCTAGAATACCTTCTCACCTTTTCTGGCTCTTGAGCATCGCAAACCTCCGCTCACCTTTCTCATTGTATACCAAATCAATATTTCAGCTCATTGAAAACTGGCACTTTCACACCTAAGGCCCCGTTTATACTTCGTCGCGGCGCGACGCGATGGCCACGCAATGAGGCCAAATTGATCGATCGCGTCGCACAATCAATATGGCCACTATACGTGGCGTCGCGTCGCGCCGCGACGAAGTATAAACGGGGCCTAAGAGTACGTTCAGAGCTTTCCTGCCGAACGCCTTCGGAGGGGCGATGAAACAACTTCAGGCACTTCTTCGATAATGATGGTGCTATTTACATTAAATCGACTGGTAGAGTTGGTGGAGATGAAAGAGAGAAAAACTCAACGGGCATCCGATCGTGCAACTATTATTCATATATTGTGGTGATTGCTGCACTAAGGCCTTGATGAGCAATAGAAGGGCGACAAGACATCGACCAGATGGTGTGAGAAATTTGACCTTGGCTAGAGGCATTGAGTGACAGCGCAACCAACTGAAACTGATTGTGACGGCAGCTTTATGTTTTTCCACACGGGACCTCGTTTCCACTACAGTCGTGGATTTTGGGGGAAGAAATGCCGCTCCCTCGCACGCGCAACATATACTCAGAAAGTTTGAACAAGTTAGTTGGATTTTGAATAAGTTAAGCCCCAAAATATGTTTCACTGCGTAGACGTCCAAAATAAGGTACTTATGAGTAATTTCTAGCTGTTTACTAATGAAATGTAGCCTGCAGTAATTTTAAGTTGATGGTAAGGAGATATTGCAAGCCCACGCACGCGTATCTCGTCACACGCGACCACGTCCAGATTAACCGAGATTTTCGAAAATGGGTTTCATAATACACATGTGGGCTGTGTTTGTGTGTGCTGCGTTTTGCCCACAGCTTTTCTTGGCGAAATACGTGTTTAGAGGGGGAGTATTGCAACAGATAGGCCTATGGTATATTCCGCATCGCGCCAGCGACAGGGATTACGGGGCAGCTCGGCCCCGAGCATGATGAGTCATCGCGGCGGGGCAGATTCCAGACGGAAGAGTGCCGGCGCCTCCGCCGACCCTACATCTCTAGCCGCACGTGCAATTCATGCGACTGCTTTCCCACGATGGAGAGACTTCACATGAGATCCAAAAGAAAGAAGATGTGGCGGGATTTGGAAGTACCATTGTTGCGAAATGGCGTCGTTCGAACCGGTTCAAGCGATGTTTGCTCCCTCACAGCAAAGGGATAGAGATATAGCGATATATATATATATATATATATATATATACATACAGGGTGCGCCAAAATTATGGCGACAAAGTTTTCAATTCGTCGAGAGAGAAAATGCGGTACTTTCGAGAAACCAACGATGCGATAATGTTTATCAGTCTACTGTAAACTATACGCAACATTGAGATTCGAAAATATCTCCATCGGCGTCGATACAGATTCTGAGGCGCTTCGGGAAGGCATCGACGGCGGCACGCAAGTAAGACGCGTTGAACTCATCCCACGCCTTTCTTCAAAGGATCAACGGGGCGGTGAAGTTTCCCGCAGGCTTTGGCTTCCAGAGCTGGCCAGACCGTGTAATCCATCGGATTCAAATCCGGTGAGCTGGCTGGCCACTCGTGGAAGCTGGTGAATGGCGGAAAGTTGCCTTGGCACCAGTCTTGCAGCATTCTTGCTCTGTGAGCTGGAACTCCTTCCTGTTTGAAGGTCCAGGAGGGTGCACGTGGGTCTTCTTGTAGGCCTTAAGTCCCAGTTTACGGAAGATTCTTCTCAATGACGCCTCCATGATGTCCATTTTCCCGACAACCGGTGGACCGAGCGCGCCGGCTTCCTGCGAATTCGTTCACGTACCCTCCTAATGTTGGCCGTAGTTGTAACAGATAAGTGTCTTTCCCGGCCGGATCTATCATCCCCGATTCCCAGGTCTTCTTAGCGTCTGATGGACCTATTCATAATACTCTGATGGACTCCAAGACGGTGGTGAATGTAGCGTGCCGAGAAGCCTTGACGGCAAAGCTTAATGATTTAAGAACGGTGGCACGAACCCTTCACTATCTTGAAAAACGACTTATTGTTATGTTTGACTGAGGTAAGCATAAACTAATTGACTCAATAAAAACAATAAGAGCACGAAAAAAAGCAGACGCTCCTAATAAAAGGTCAAATTGTTTACGCATGTGCTGTCGCCATAATTTTGGCGCACCCTGTATATATATATATATATGTCCTACCTCGAGATCGTCAGCTGTGTATGAATGGGCGTATAGGAAGACACTCTCAGACGGAGAGACCAGCACCTTTGTGTGCTGTGGATACCGATCGCTTAAGGATGGAGAGCGCGAGGTGTGCCATCAGCCTGTGCCTTCCTGCAAAGTCAGAAGTGGACACTTCATAACGGATCTTGCAAATCCGGTTCGCCCCCACTTCTGTGAGCCAAGAAGCGCCCCTCGTTCTATTATGCGCCGTAGGGTGATCGAGAGGTGCAACGAATTTAGGGCACAATCCTATACGGGAACTCCAACCAGCGTTATCCAAGGCTTAGTAGCTGATATGGCACAGCCACGCTTCTGTAAGGCGACCCATGATAACAAATATTGTTTAGAGAACGATATTTATGGTTTCAGGCGATACTTTCACAGCCCCAGAGCGGATGGCAATGGTGGAACAGCTAACTGTTCCCTCACGGAATGGGCAGGATAACCTGCGAACTTCGTTGAAGGGTTTCACAGTAAACTTCGAAGGGCGTTTCCTACTGGCACCCCCGCTATGGCAGCTCTATTACAGTTTTTGGCCTCACAGTTAACTATGGCCAAATCTTAGATCCTGCCTATAGCAAATGGGGAAATGGCGACCAGATATATCCGAAGTCGCGAAGCCTGCAGGCAAAATGAAATACACGATGAAATGAGACGCTTCAGACAGTCCTCCAGGCGGATGGTCGTCCACCTACCACAAGAGAGTGTAAGGATCACCTTGATACCTTAGCCAGCAACTTTGCCCACTAGTTAGCTCTCAATGTGTCCCCGTCCCCTCGTTCTCCTCTGAAGAGCTCTATGCATGTTATCCCGTCCATTCCGTGAGGGAACTGTTAGCACAATTGCCTTTGTATTCAGGTATATGCTTATTCACAAATGTAATCTCATGCTTCACACGATGCAGTTGTTTTTATTCGTATGTTGCCATTTGTACTTCAAACGCTTTAACAGAGAGTGTCCTAAAGTATTTGTCTCAAACAAAAGACAAGTCTCAAACATGTTCCTAGACAACCTGCAGAAACTCGGTGACCGTTGGGCTGGGCCAGTGTATTTCCTCAGTGATATCACCAACAGTACGATTCGTGTGGAAATATATCACACTGTGATGAGACGCCGGTCGTGCAAGTCGCCCAAGAAACAGCATGCTCCCACGCGAGGTGGTAGATGCGCGCGAAATAGCGGAGGCAGCGAGAGGTGGCAGACACGGTCCCACGCGAGACGGTTGTGCGCGCGAAATAGCGGAGAGGCGGCGAGAGGTGGCAGACGCGCTGCAAATCGACGTGACTCGGCAGTAGCGGGGACGCGCGGGGCCGAGTTGCCCGTCAACCAGCGATAGGCTCGGCGACAGCGCGGGCAACTGCCACTGATGCAGGCGAGAGTACGGTATCTCCACCCAGGACCACATCTTCACTGCAGTGGTGGACGGCGCAGCGGATGTTGCGGGAGCAGTTTCCGCGCCGCAGCCCGGACACTTCTGCGGCGTTGCCGCTGCCTTATCCTTAGCCATAGGGCAGGGACGCAGAGCTCGCCGTCGGCGGCGCGCGACCGCGGAGGCGTCGCCTCTGGAGCGGCAGCGGCGATAACGATGTGAAACATTATTGCCGTCCGCGGTCCAGCTGCGCGGGCAGAGACTCTAGCCCTTCGATGAGTCATTCCGCTGAGCAGCTCCCGCGGCCGCCGCTGATAGGGCCTCTACAGTCTTGCGGCAGCACCCCGAGAACTCGTCCATATCGCTCCCGCCACTGTAGGACCCACGCTGCCACTGTGGTGGAAGCCGCGTCGCGGACGAGTTGTCGCGGAGCCGCCGCACGCAAAGGTCCCCGAGAGCTGCCGCAGATCACGGCGGCTCTCACCCGCAGCGTCAGGAGCTGCGGGTGAGACCCGCCGGAGGGCGTGATAGAAGGGTGTCCATTATGGTTCATCTATTCTAAACATTTTCTAAAACGAATTAACACGCTAGGGATATAGTAGGTTGGTGCATGATCTCTGTCCATAGAAAAGCTTGACAACCAACAATATAATCACCGGTAGTGTCGAAAAATGGAGGTGTATGGAACCCTGCACTCAAAATGTAACGCAAAAAGCTTAGCACGATGTTAGGTAACCTTAATTGCTTGGAAAATCTCCGTGACCTTCCAGTCACAAGTTAGTCGCCTGAGGTTTAAGGAAAACCCTTGCACAGAAATGCAACAAGAAAGCAGACCGTTCTTTTTAGTACGAGGTATAACTGCATCGGACGGACCTATCGCACTTAACAAGGCATCGGAGAGAATGCGGTCATCACAAGGGCTACCACATTATCTTCGAGCTATTTGTTAAACGAGGAAATTTTAGCGGAGGTAGATCGACAAAAATGAGAGCAAGCGCAAAATGGCACAGAACTGTGGAGTTATAAGAAGTGTTATATTAGATTTTGGGGCTTAGATTCAAGATTCTCCTAACTTGACTTAGAAAATGCTTCTTCACAAAAGAAAAAGCGTTCTGCTTACTTCATCTCTGACATTCTTAGAGGTCGTAACTGCCGGCAAAAGTACGCAGTGTTGCGTACAGCAGCCCTTGCGGCGCTGCACCACCCGCCGTTGTCATGGCGGGTCCGCGGCACCCGCAAGACTCTGCTGCCGGCCATAGGCACACTCATCGTTTTCGCCGTCCGCCACCCGCCGCTCGCCGCAAAGTGTGCGTAGACCTTTATACCTCCGAGTGGCGGAAGCGGAACATACTCCCGCGCGACGGCCGTCGCTCGTCGCCGTGCAGTGCACCCCAACCAGCGCGGAGGGGTGAGCGCTCGTCGTACCCTATTTTGCACTTCCATTGGCTGTTTTCATTCATTCTTGACAGCTCCACGTTGACATGCGCTTGATATGTGATAATCATGTGATGCTCTTGTCAGTAGTTTTGTCTTGTTTTTTCGAAGTGATGTCTTTCTAGCTTGTTTTTTTACGTGCCTATGGTCATTTCGGTCTTTCTTTTTATTGTGAACTACTTTGCAGGCACGGAAACCCACAGTTCTGTACCAGACAAGTCACAGGGAATACTGATGGCACGTCCGATACAGAAATGTGCCATTTGAAGGCCTACTTTTCAAAGTGATCTTTCACTAGAAGGATTTTCTTCGTGCTTGCGCCCATATCGACCTTTCTTTTTTATGTGAGCTCCTCGGTGGCACAGAAACCCACATTTCTGAGCAGGACAGATCACAGGTTGCGCACACACTACTCTAAGAAAAAGGACCACAAATCGTATAGCTCCTTTTCCTAGAGTAGTGTGTGCACATTCATTGTCTATGCTGGAGCTTTGCTCTTCCTGCTTTATCACCACTATCATATTATCATATATCGATGAAGGAACAGTTCAATTGAAACGAATACTTATTCAGACCACTGTTGTCAGTCCACTCTACACTCGACATTCCTTTGAGTACAATAGTGCCCTTAAAGCAATAATCCTATGTCACAATAGGATTATTGCTTTAAGGGCACTATTGTACTTTACGGACTCCAGAGGACGAGGAGAGGTCGAAAAAAATTTCTCGCCCAAACTTCGCCCAGGGGGGTTATTTGAGGTGCTGGTCACGAATCTAACATCGGTTTTTGAAATTTCGGCCGATTACGATAGGTTGCGGTGGATACGGGTAACTAAGGCTGCCAGGGTCATAACCATCAATTTCGCCCAAACTCCGCTCAGGAAGGTTGTTTGGGGTGCTGATCACGAATCTAACATCTGTTTTTGTTTTATGCTGGAATACGGTAGATTACGGTAGATTCGGGTGACTAAGGTAATGGTCACCGACTTCGCCAAAACTCCAGCGTAAAACGAAACACTGATACCATATTCGTGATCAGCACCCCAAATAACCCCCCTAGGTGAAGTTTGGGCGAAATTGGTGATGATGACCTCGGCAGCCTGGCTAGGCTCGCTGAAGCAAGCAGTTTCCAGTGGGGCCACGTGGTGGAACGGACATCGCCACCACGGAAGTATTATAAGAAATTACTCATAGTGGTAGTAAGAGGGGGAACATTAGAGTATGTCGAACTACTCTGTCTACTATACAAGAAACATGAGGGACACCTTAAGCCAAAATTGACCTATAGGATACTTTTAACTTAAAGGGTCCTTTATCTAATGTACACGAGTGATCTGGAATAAAAGCGTAGGTTGCACGCGAGTTTATACTAGCGACACAGACAACCTATGACTTACGGGGGTCTCCTATATGTTACATGCTAGGTCATTGTGTAGAAACTAGGTACTTGCTACCATATGAAAAGAGGATAGAACTCATCTTCTTTCCATATGGTAGCAAGTGACTTAACATTTCCATTTTTCTGCCATTGGTCATGGATTGGGGTTAAAAGTGTCGCGCCGGATTGAACAACGTAAAGATTGGTGCATCGATATTAAGCCAATTCAAACTTTGAGATCGCAGCTAAGGCGGTATTGGTACCAAAATTTGCGGAACTGTTGAATTAAAGTCATTTTATTGTACAAGGAGAGTTTTTAAGGCAATTCTCAAAAAAGTACACTACCTAATAAAGAAGATAACTTGGAACGAGGAGTTCACTTCCAAGTACCTAGACGAGTATTACGAAGAGGTATACGAGTATTCCGAATTGAGCGTGAATAAGCCCGGTGTACCAAGTGGAGCGTTTAGATCAACTCGAAGAACAGCCTTCCTTTCCTGGAATTACTTAATGTTTGCGATCGGTTTGGACAAAAGGAAGATTTCCAAGTGCTGATGAAGGAATGGAGTAGAGACACGTTGTCGTGGGATACACTTGACGTCAACGCCTATTACGCAGCAGATCTCAACCGCCTTGGTAAACTCTCACAATTATTGTTTAGTGTAAGATAGTAAACTTATGATTTACCGCCCGTAGTTGTTTTAAAACACCCTGCTGAAATTCATATATGTTTGTCGCTTTAGTAAGCAACATTTGTGGTATCATTCTCGTCACGTGTCAGAAGTATGAAAGTGGGAGATTTGAGGCGATAACCATGTGCAACCGCTCGCGCGTGCTAATGTAAAGAATATAGAACAACATGCTTTTTCATCTGTTCGTACGTATTCCGTACGGCTGATATTTGTGTTTCAGTCATACCGTTGCCATTTGTTCAATATCCTGTTTTCGAACTTGGTTATCCAAGGTACGCGCTTACATTCCGGTTGCTATTTACCTTGAAACGTTAGGTCTTCTTATATAAGACATGGAAGACACCATATTAGAATCAGTAGTTCTGAAAATTGATAATTGATTTTCTATCAGGGACGACCTTCCTAATACACTTTATTGACATCCGTTAAATAAAAGTGACAATGATTCATTAATAATAATTTTTGCAGACCTTATAGCTACGGAAGCATAGGCATGATCATGGCTCACGAATTGTTTCACGGGTTTGACAGTGGAGGTAAAGCTTTGCTCATTATAGAGCTCGGCATAAATGCTCGTTTTAGAGCAGTGCGCCTGCGAAAAAGCTCCACTTTGTAGTTAGCAGTTCGTTTGCCTTCTTCTTCTTCTTCTGACCGTTTAATCCCGCGCAGTCGCAGGGTCCGCTGCTTTTATGATCTGTCGCCACCTCATCAAGTGCGTCATCTGGCGCAGCGCCGATTTCGGCGAGACCTCTCTTGATGACGTCCCTCCATCTCTTCCTTGGGGCTCCTCTCGGACGCCTTCCGGGTGCCTCGAAATTCAGGGCCAACTTCGTGGGATGGACCTCTTGTCTTCTGAGGATGTGTCCGTACCACCTCAGGTGCTGCTCTCTCATCTTCAGCTGGATCGGGGCTGTCTTCATCACTGTCCTAACATCCTCATTTCGCACTCTGTCTTGACGGGCCCATCCACATGCCATCTGAGCGCCTTCATCTCCGCGGAGTGCAGCTGCCGCTCCCAGGGCCCAGCACTCACAGCCATAGAGGAGGGCAGGCCTCGCTACTGTTCTATATAGCTTGCCCTTGAGTGTCCTGGAGCACCTACGGTCGCAGAGGATTCCTGTGGACTCCCTCCATTTGAGCCATGCTGCATTAATCCGTCCCTGACCGCCTGATCCACGCTTTCTTCCTCGGATAGGTCGCTTCCGAGGTAGCGGAATTCTTCCACCTTTTCGATCATCTCCCCATGGCAGTCTAGGATCGGTTCGGTGCACTGCTCGGAGCTGATCAACTTCGTCTTCCTCACGTTCACCCGCAGGCCGTTGTCTGCGAGGGCTCCTTGCCACAACTGCACCTTCTCTTCCAGCCCTCTCGGCTGTCGGCTAGGGCGATATCGTCCGCGTTGAGGATGGTCCTGAGGGGACCTTCCTCAAGTTGATTCACTGTGCAATCAAGCGTCAGCACGAAGAGAAACAGACTCAGAGCTGACCATTGATCACCTCCATTGTGATATCCATCTTTATTGTCATTCCGTGTGGAGTTCGTACCGCCGCTTTCGAGTCCTCGTACATGTCCATTATGACCGAGATGAGACGTTCCGGAACACCCCTGCCTCGAAGGTATTTCCAGAGCACGGCCCGGGGTAGCCTGTCGTATGCTTTCTCCAAGTCCAGGAATGCCAGGTAGCAGGGCTTTCGTTTCTCCCGATACTTCTCCATCACCTGGCGAGCGATAAAGATCGCGTCCGTGGTGGACCTCTAAGGCATGAAGCCCCATTGCTCCTGGGATATGTTGACCATCTCCCTCAGCCTCGAGTCGACCAGTCGTTCGTAGACCTTCATCGTATGTGAGATCAGTTTGATCCCGCGGTAATTAGAGCAGTCGGACTCGTCCCCCTTCTGCTTAAAGATGGTCACTATGATGCTGTTCCTCCAGTCATCTGGCATCTTACCCTCTATCGTGACTCTATTGAAGAACTGTGTCAGCCAATTGACTCCGCAGTTCCCAAGCACCTTCCAGGCCTCTACTGGCACCCCATCAGGGCCTTCCCGAGCTTCATCTTCCCCATGGCACTGCGAACCTCTTCCTGCGTCCATGACGGGATGGGTCCTTCCGTTTGCTGTTCTTCTTAGACTTCCCGACGCGGGAATTCCTCATTCAGCAGTTCCTTGAAGTACTCCTCCCATATTTTCCGACCTCGACCGGTTTCCGTACCCCACCGTCAGCACTCTTCGCAGTCTTCACTACTCGAATGTCGAGGCTAGCTCTATGACGTGCCTTGGCCAGACGGATGGCGAACTTCTCTCCCTGTGGCTCGTCCAGCTTCTCGTATAGGGCATCCATCTCTGCGTTTGCTGCCGCTGCTTTTGTCAGCCTATTCAGCTTCCTGTAAGCTGTAAGGTGCTCGGGTGCCCTTGTATTCTGCCACTGCCTATAGGCCTCCTTCTTTTTCCTCACCGCAGCCTGCACCTCTTCATTCCAGAACCATGTAGCCTTATCTCCTCTGGTTCCTCCCTTTGTTTCGCCGAGGGTTTGCTTGGCACATCGCAGGATCGTTTGGGTCACCCTCCTCCAGGTCTCGTTTACGGGGCCGGTTGGATCGGGAAGACCTGCTTCGAGCACTGCCCTTCTTAGCTCGTTGCGCTCTGTGCCCCGCAACCTCCACCATCGGATTCTGGGTTCTGTCCTTACTTTCGGTTTGCTGGGTAGAGGAATGTTCAGGTCCGCTATCAAGGTCCTATGCTGTGATGCGACTTCTTCTCCCGGAAGGATTTTTACATCCCGGACGGTTTTCAGGTCAAGCCTTTTCACTAGAATGTGGTAGGCTTCCGCCCTTCTTCCTCCGCTAGCATAAGTCACCTTCTGGCTCTCCCTCTTCGCGAAGAAGATGCCACAGATAACCAGGGGGCGACAGCCAGGTCGATAATCCTTTCTCCATCTGGGTTTACCATGCCGACCCCTTTACCTCCATGAACCCTTTCCACTCCTTTTCTTCGACTTCCCACATGTCCGTTCATGTCCCTTGCTACGGATAGATAGTCGCCTTCTGGTACGGACCTTATGGCGTCCTCGAGCGTGAGGTAGAATTCATCCTTTTCGTGCTCGGGGCATCCGGTCTGCGGAGCGTAGACGGACATGACGGTCCAGTAACCCTCCTTCGTATCCAGCCGCAGAGACATGATGCGGTCGCTTATCCTTTGGGCAGCAGCTACCGAATCCTTGAGAGACTCTGCCACACAGCTATCCCGACACCGTTCCTCTTCGTGTCCTCTCCGTTGTACAACAGCTTGATCCCTTCTCCAATCTCCTTGGCCTTCGTACCTTTCCATCTCGTTTCCTGCAGGCATAGGACTTCTATCCTTCTGCGCTTCATCAGGTCGGCCACTTCCCTGGATCTTCCGGTCATTGTTCCCACATTCAGAGTTCCCATTCGAACTAGCTTCTTTGGCCGAGGTCGTTCTGCCCTCGGTAGCCCTCGCATACTGACCACAGAACTCGGGCGGGGGTTCCGCGCGTCACTTCCGGGTGACGTCCTAGCCTTCACACTGATTCCATTGCGACTCTTGATCATGATTTGTGACAGGTTTCTCCATCAGCCGGCCTGTAATCTGGGCCTGACGCTGGAACCATTGCCATTTTTGCACTTCCTGCAGGGCATGGCGAGCCGGACATCACATGAGGAGACATCACCTAGCGATAACCGTTTGTGGTGTCTACTATACCTTTGTCCTTGGGAAAAAATTTCGAATTTCGAACAATCGAATAATATTCGTTTTTCAAAATTTCGAATTTCGAATGATCGAGTAATATTCGATTTCCAAAATTTCGAATTTCGAATGATCGAATAATATTCGATTTTCAAAATTTCGAATTTCGAATGATCGAATATTATTCGATGCTCAAAATTTCGGATTTCGAATAATCGAATTTCGAATTGTCGAGTATTCGAATAATCAAATGAACACCTTGCTTATTGTGCTTACCCAATGATTGACATTTACTTATTTTTTATTATCCACTGTAAACTGCGTTCGACATAGCGGCATATACGAAGGCTTCAGACTGTCATTACTATTCTGCCAGTTGGTTAATTGCGAAAAGGATCGGAGGACCGAACCGAGGGTGTGGAAGTCGGTGTCCAGGCTCAGATGCCGTTGTTCAAGCGCCGCGAAGGCTGCTCCATCCATTTCCTTCACGAGACCAAAAGACGGTGACAAAGCTATAACGAAGAACCCTTGCTTCCCTAAGAATACGTGATCCGAGAAGAGAGAAACACTTTGGATAGGCAGAGCTAGATTGTTACAGATTTTTCTCCATAGCTTATTGCCTTTCCTTAGGTTATACCGAAGCTTCTAGGTGGTAAAAGAATGGCTAGCACGGACGAAGAAGTAACACAAAGGCGATCTGGTGCGGAAAAGGCACATTGGAGGTGTAGTTACAATGTAATCGGCGCCTCACAAGTTCGGCGGTCTTGTATGCCCGCGATGCCTCTGCCGCAAGCGGGTCGCAGCGCAGTGGATAGAGACGTTGCTTCAATCGAGGGAGATCGAGGGTACCAATTTTCCTGCGCTGCTGCACTTTTGCATTTCAAGTCATTGTTGAGATTTGATGGATTCTGACGTCTATACCTTCACGAGACGTCTATACCTTTCTACTAATTTTTCCAGCTGCATGCAGTGGTATTCAACATAATGATGTATAAACGTTCAACATCAGTGATACACAGGCACAACGTGCATGAAGAAGAAGCACTGGTCATAATACGGACGGCGTATAAAGGCTACAGGCTCCTCACAGTTTGTTTACCTAGATGGATCGATGACCTCGGGAAAAACCATCCTGCTCGGATTTTCAAAGACTAGGAGTCGAGAGTGATGTCGGAAGTGGTTCAAATGAAGAAACGAGGTCTGTGGATCCCGCAAACTGACGTTAACGGCAATCGATACCTCTTTCTCTCATCTTTGACTGTCAACTGGAAATCAGAGGTCTGCTGAAGGTCTCCTAAAACCTAACACCAACAATGTCCGCCGATGCTGGAGTGGTGATCCACCTGCTTACGCTGAAGCGTGGCCCACCTTTAGGCAAGGAACCTTCGAGGGAAGAAAGCAAGCTGGCCGAACGGATGGCCAGCATACTCAAGGACTTCGAAGCACGTCAACTTGAGGCTGACGAAGACAAACAGCTGGACGTGGTGGAAGAAGAAGATTGAGATCAGCAAGATAAACTGATAGACGTGGAGAGGTAAGTAAGCTGTGGACATATGATAACGTTTTCGAGTGGAATGATTTCACTCGCACGTCATTGTGCACGACCCTGCTTTTGACCTGCAAAAACGGGACAACATCCTTAAGGTAGATGTCGAAGCTGCTAGTAGCTGAAGGAGAACGGATTTGTTATAATGGCATTGAAGGTGGTGTCGCTGGTACACTTGTGAGGAGCCTGTAGCTTTTATACGCTGCCCGATTGTCACCAGTGCTTCTGTTTCATGCACTTTGAGCCTGTGCATCACTGGTGTTGAACGATTCAAATCAGTTTCTTGAAGCCTCAATTGGCTGGTACCGAGGATAGAAGCCGTTACAATGATGTTTTGTTGCGATCAAAACTTCTAGCGCCAGGCGGGACTCGAACTCGCACCTCCCTCTGACCGGACGGGAATGCTCTACGCCATTGCACCACCGGCGTTGTTTGATCGAACGCAACATCCGCTATCAGCGGCCGGCTCATCTCGACCAAACAGCGCCGGTGGTGTAATGGCGTAGAGCATTCCCGCCCTGTCAGAGGGAGGTGCGGGTTCGAGTCCCGCCTGGCGCTAGAAGTTTTGATCGCAACAAAACATCGTTGTAACGGCTTACTGGTGTTGAACGTTTATACATCGTTGAGTAGCTTTCTCATTGCCTTGTGGTTAAAAAACCGGTCAGTAATGAACAAGGGGCAAGAAATTTCTTCTCGGCGTACAACTGGGAAATTAGGCAAAAACATCTGAAATGGTATAGATATCAGAACCGTTCAACTCTCAACCAAACATATGAAATGCAAAAACTCAGCAGAGCAGGAGAACCGAACCCCCGGCCTCCCACCCATGAAACAACGTCTCATCCACTGCGCTCCGAGCCACTTGCCGAGCGTACAATACCCATGCATTTTATTGTAACAGACTCCCTACTCCTTGTGTTTAACGACTTGTCAAAAATAAACCCATTTTTACACTAATTGAGGGGTGGGGATTCTCCCTGTATGACTCGCTCTCCCCTTTCAGACATACGCTCCAGGCCCTTCCCTTGTCAGATTGCATACACACAATTCGGCCACTTTGAATGACGCGCGAAACAAAACATCGTTCTTACCAAAGGTCACAATTCCTTGGTTTTCGAAGAAGAGTGCCATTAACTTGTTAAGAGGTTGATAAAAAATATTCGAAATTCGATTATTCGAAATTCGAAGCCTTCGAATATTCGAATAAACGAATAATTCGAATATTGGACTTTCTCGAATATTCGAATATTGGACTTTCTCGAATATTCGACTAAACGAATACTTCGAATATTCGAAATTCGATTTTATTCGAAATTCGACTATTTGAAATTCGAAAAGGACAAAGGTTTAGTGTCTACCTCCTCCCACACCCCGTGCGGAGTTCATATCACCCCTTTCCTACCTTCGGGGCGTGGTATGATTCACATTTGCCATATTAAAAGGAAAAGGTATTATTTCAACGATTAATCTGCAAAAAATGCCGCACATAACATATTATGTCGTACAAAGCCCGTAAAACTCACAGACGCGCGTTCATGTGTGAATTTTGGAACAGCACCTACATCGCAAGTGAAAAGGACCTTCGAGATGAAGTATAGCTGTCGTCGTTCAGGAAAAAATCACAACTATGAAGGCAAATTTGAGCCATGGCTTAGCTATGAGGAGGAGCAGAAATTTAACGAAAGCGCCAATTGTGTAATCAACGTCTTCAACAAAACAAAGGCAGGCACACACGGGCCTAGTAAAGGCATGTTACCTACTACCGCAGCGTAATCGATCTCCTTCAGGATTCGGCCACAGATGAGTATCTAGACGGAGAGCGAACCTTGCCTGATAACTTGGCTGATTTCGAAGGCGTTAAATATGCTTTGGAGGTTAGTGTTTGAGATCCGATCCGTGATCACTCTAATCCTCGATCCCGATTTTTTGCTGAAACAAGTACCTTAACAGTGAATAACAACAATGTAAGAAAAACAACTTAACATTATATAACATTCTAAACAACTTCAGGCTTATAAACTATCGAAGAAGGATGAGTATTTACCAATGGAGGGATTAGAAGAGTTCACTGACATACAGCTGTTTTTCATTGGAGTAGCATTGGTGCGTTCTTGACGCATTTTTTGAAAGAGAGAATGAGAATAAAGGATAAAGCAGAAAGGTCGGCGTAAGTTACTTCCTTACTTCCTTGCGAGATGCGCCACGCATTATTCTTCCTCAAAATATAGTTAAGGCAATTTTGGCCAACGAAATGACTTGCAGTGGCTAAGGCCACGGAAGAGCGCTAGAGTTCAGCGACGAGAGCAGCGACGGTGTTGGGCGGGGGCGAGAGTTGGCGCTGGGGCGCGGTTAAGGCCCTCGCAGACTTCTGCGGCCAGTGGCGAGCGTCGGACGGCGAAATCGATGAGTCACGCCGTTCAACGGCGGCTGCCGGCCGGCCAGCGGCGCCGCTGAGCGGCGACGGTGAGGTACTGTAGCCTTTCTAGTCGGGACCAACTGGTGCTGCTCTGGATCCCCGCCGCAAAAGGGCAGAGCGCAGACTGACTCTCCCGGCGCCGCTGGAGCGGCGCCGTCTCGAGTGATTCGAATCGTTTTCGGCGGTGTCGCTCCAGCGGCGCCCTCTGCGTCCCTGCCCTATGATGAAGGATAGGACAGCGCCAACGCCGCAGAAGTCTGGGGGGCCTTTTAGGTAACGCTTGCGTGCCTGCGGGCGGGGTGCAAATGGTCGGGTGACAGGTGGCCGCCGTGCACAGCGCAGCGACGACCGGTCTCTGGCCAAGCCTACCCCAATTTACCAATCCGGATAGGTTGGAAGGCTTGTTTAGTTCGGTCGGGAAATCCGAAGGAAAACCCCAAGAACCTGGAATCTACCGCACGTGACGTCCGGTGTATACTCCGACTACGCTATAATGCGCCTTTCAATCGGGTTATATTTAATTTGAAGAAAATGTAAAACAAAGATTGAATGACTTGACATGAATACAATAGTATGTTAAACTCGCATTTGTGTTTGATTGCAAACACTATAAGATCATCAGTTTTTAAGCGTGTGACCTCTTAATATCTATCACGTAGGCAGAGGAGCGGCGAACACAATGTTTTTAGGATGGTTGAAAATATGTTTTTTGAGCCGAAGAATGGTTTTTGAAAAATAGTCGAAAACTGAAAGAGCTTTCCTTGTAACCTAATACCATAATATTTTGTGACTGACAAAACATGACGCGAATGAATGTTTGTTCTTTCAGAAGCATTGCAGTAAAGAGCCGCTGTCGCAAATGGAGTACGAGATTGCGACGTCTGACCATGCACCGCACAGCTACAGGTACGGCGACTACGAGATACACGACGCTTCGTTTTAAGATTGAAGATTCACCAAATCACTCCCCACTCCGACAAGCTCCTAGTATTAGGAGATATCACTCCACATTCGGCAAGATCCAAACACTACCAACTAGAAAACTGAATATTCTTTGTCTCAATTGTCATTAATTACTGCAACTATATTTGTTATTGTTCCACATTATTGCGGGTCGACATTCTTCGCCCGTTAACACGCCTCGAGTGGTATGCGTCGCGCCCGAATCTTCCAGACCGACGGTAGTATAATACTGTCAGTAGACATCGATGACGGCCGTTGGTTGGTCGGTGGCTGACCGCGACTATTCCACCTCCGCTACTCGAGAGAGGAACCGCATCTCGGAGTTCCTTCCTTTACATTTAACCCAACTGGGCTTTCTTCTGGTGAGCTGTGAGAGCAGTTTTAGTATGGGAAGCTTAGATGGATCGCATCCTGGAGTTCCGCTTGGAAAGCGCTCCCCGCTGAACGATGTTAGCGGTTTGGGCGAAGTGCTCTGTTCACATTGCACCATAGTGAAAACATTAGTGCTTCCTTCCCCTAGACAAAAGCACCACCGACTGCAAAATTGGTTGTCTTGATGGCCAGCAGTTTCAAATGCCTTCAGGTTCACGCATGCAACGCAAACAAGTAGGTGCAGTTCCCGTCGTGCCGCAGTGCAGTGCTCATTTCCTTTCTGGCGAATTTTTTCCTTGCGATTTTACACAGTGTGCTTTGGTAGATTGTGGCGGACCTTTCTTAAGAAGTGCAGAAATTTTGCACCACAGGAGTATCGAATCACAAATCAATCCGTTTCACCAGGCCTCACCTCTGCTCGGCAGCCGGCGCTGTTTCCAGACTACCTGAGCTCGTTCTCTTATGATTGTAGGTACACAACTCCGCTCCCAGATGCGTTTAGCAGATATGGAACACACATTTAGAATAGGTGTTCGATTTTGCATCCAGTAATGTACATCTCAACGCGAAGCGCCATCTGGTATCCTTGAATTGTAAGAAGCTAGCTAGGATTTCACGCTCCATTGGCAAGATGCTTGAGAACGACCGCTGTGCTGAAGTTCGTCGGGAGTCGCAGTTCGCCCAAATATTGCGGCCGCTCTCGCTTTTATCTTCACGCGTTTTAGGTGTCCCAGATCATGTCTTGAAGATTCCTGCAGTCTAGAGCGTGCTCTAAACGCGTGAAAGCAAAAATGCGTGCGGCAAATACGTGAGTACAATGACGGTACCCGGGGTAGAGGAGGGGGGGGGGAAGAATGGCAATCCTTATTGAGTTACCCTTCCCACGTCCAAAATTGCGTCTACTCTTTGTTATTGCTCTGTCCCGTCGGCCCAGGTTCCTAGCACCGTACGGTTATTCATAGTGGTGGATGTATTTCAGTATAAATAAACAAGGAGAAAACGGATAATAACAGGGAATCATAAGGAACCGGTATTCTTTTGTTGTGAAAGAAACACATAAAAGGGGAGTGTCTTTTTCGGAACCCCTCGGTAAAGGGGAAAACTTTTGTGCATCTGAAAAACTCACTAAATGGAATAAATTCAACAAATAATGTTCCAGCCATAGAGCAATCCAATACAATTAAACATCATCTGAGTAATACAATGGAACGAATAGTTATAAAAATATATCTTGATCTGAGGAAGCTATAATTTTGGTGAGCACCAAAAAATCACCATCACCACGTATATATAAAAGAGTTTGTCCGTCGAGTGATCTAACCTAAGTGAGATACGCCACATCATCCACAGCGAGAGCGGTCGAGTGATTCAACTCAAGTGAGATACGCCGCATCATCCACAGCGAGAGCGGTCGAATGATCTAACCTGAGTGAGATACGCTTCATCATCTACAGCGCGGGCAAAATTTTCTATTGAACGTGGGATGTTGCCGCAGCAGGGGAAGCGCAGCCTTTTACAGCTTAACACAACAGCACCTACGTGCGTTTTTGAGCGTCCAGATCCAAAAGCCGTGACCCCGATTTCGTGCTATGAGCATAGGAGGACCACTAAAGGGGTAAGAGTGGAAGGGGACTTCGATAGCGACCAGGAAGGAGCGACCTGGGGCTGGATTCATCAGCGACTCACGTGACTTTAAGGCCGATGGTATAGTCCCGCGTAAGTATCGGCGGAACGGGAATAATCTAGTCGGAAACCAAAGCGCCCAATAGCCGCAGTCCGCAACACCCATTTTCCGCGGATCGTGGGCGGTGGTCGGTGGACGGGCTGGTATACTTCCCGTCCACGGGACGACCCCGCCGACCGACAACCTCCCGCAGTGCAATGCACCGCGGGAGGCTGTCGGTCGGCGTTATCAAAAACGCTATCAAAAAATAAACGTGAACCAATTCGAAAGCGACCGATTCCGTGAACTTGGAACGTTCCTAGATCACGGAATGATAAGCGCGCTCCAATGCGATTATCATTCAGCGGCCCGCCGACCGTACTGGTCGGCGACCGCCTTCCGCGGTGCACTTTCCGTCCGCGGACGTCCCGCAGGTACTCCCGCGGGACTATACCATGGGCCTAACGGAGAATTGCAAGCTTACCAAGCGATATGGTGAGAGATAAGCCGCGTTATCTGAGCCTTGAGTAAGCGAAAAGCTCAGATAACGCGGTTTATCGCTTACCATATCCCTTCATAAGCTTAAAATCCTCCGTTAAAGTTACGCAATTCGTTGATGAATTCGGCCCCTGGAGG
The DNA here is from genome assembly GCA_947359475.1 of Heligmosomoides polygyrus bakeri. NCBI lineage: Eukaryota > Metazoa > Nematoda > Chromadorea > Rhabditida > Heligmosomidae > Heligmosomoides > Heligmosomoides polygyrus. The sequence continues at coordinate 89,589,487 of OX375866.1, read as the reverse complement.
AGGCATCGGGATAGGGGGGGGGGGGTCGATAGGGGGAACAAAGAAGCAGGCCAGGAGGTGGTACCGAGAAGGGTTTAGGCAATAAGGAGAGACAAGTAGGGAGTTATCAATAAGGGGGGGGGGGCAGTAATGAGGACCAGCAAGGGGATTCATTACGAGAAGACCAGTAAGGGTGACGGATTTAGAAGATGTGACACCGATGTCGCGCAGTTGGCGTTCGCTTGCCGTCGTCGTGTCATGAGTGTGCGAGGGCTACTTAGTAGGGGTAGAGTAGTAAGGAGGACCACGAGAGAGGGAGGGATCGACAGGAGGAAGAAACCTGGGAGCGGGACCAGGACAGAAACCAGCAAGCAGGGAGCCGTAAAGTAATTCATACGAGGAACAGGAATTTGCCATCTGTGCGGCCTCTTCAAGCTCAACACAGCGGCAACTGCGTGCGCTTCTGTGCTTTTGCTTCCAGAAGACGGGTCCTCTGCGTCGCGTCGCGCGAAGAATCTAGGTAATGAAAATGTGTCTCCGGCGTAGTGCGGCGAGCGTAGAATTCAGAATTCAACATGGGATGCTGGTGTTGCAGAGGAAGTGCACCCTACTCCTGTTTCACACAGGGGCAACTGCACGCCTTTCTGAGCGTCTTGATTCAGAAGACCGCTTCTCTACGCTTTGCTAGAAGCATCTGGATTAGAAGATGTATCACCGGCATCATGCGACGAGCAGCCGCCTTCAGAATTCAACGTGGGACTCCACTGCAGGAGAGGAAGTGCAGCCTCTTCCTGCTTGACACAGCGGAAGCTGTTCGCGTTTTTTAGCTTCTAAATTTAGAATAAGTTTCGCTACTACTGTGTGCGTTTCTAGCGTCCTGATTCAACACTCGTGTCACCGACTTCGTGCCATGAACACGGGAGGACCACTAAAGGGGTAAGAGTTGTAAGGGGACTTCGAGGGTGGGGGTGGACAGGAGAGAGACCAGCAGTGAGTGACCTGAAGGAGGGATCAGGATGGGCACAATAGTCAATAGGAGGGACACATACAGCAATGAAGCAGACCAGGAGGTGGCGCCAAGAAGGGTGGAGGCAGTAAGGAGGGACCATTAGGCAGTTAAAATAGGTGGGAGCAGTAAGGAGGACCAGCTAGGAGATCCATTACGAGTGGACCAATAAGGGAGAGAAAGCGTGCGGGTTTAGGAGATGTGACAGATGTCGCGCTATGGGCGTCCGCTCACTGTCAACGTGCCATAAGCGTGGGAGGGCAACTTTATGAAGTAGAGAAGCAAGGGGACTACGACGGGGGGGGGGGGGGGGACATGGAGAGGGATCCAGGGGTCGGATTCGTCAACGACTTACATAACTTTAACATAGAAATCGCAGCGGAAAACTCAGATAGCGCGGCTTATCGTTCAGCTTATCGCTTGACAAGGCGCTCTATCAGGGGTCTCGGCTGTAATGTTCTCTGTGAAATTGCTGTAAGTCGTTAATGAAGCCGGCTCCAGGACGGTGAACCAGGAAGCTGTAAGGGGAATTAATACGGAGAACAAGAAATATACCATCTGCGCAGCCTCTTCCTGCTTCACGTAACAATGATTTGACTTAATGGGAAGGGGTGCAGAGGAGCAACCTGAGGGGCAGAAGTACTAAGCAGCACAAAGCAGTGACGTTAATGGACGGTCCAGTGAGGATTCCTATGACGGAAGTAGTGAACGGGCTCACGCCGATAATGTACGCAGCAAAACCTAGATGTTGGCGAATTTTATGTTTTATCGATATTGCTTTTCGTAAGTCAGTGCAAGGCCGCGCGAATCGCGCAAGTAGGAGACATGCCGTTAGGCGTGTCGGAGCATTTGTATGATATAAATAAAAAACTATGAATACAAGATGCATCTAGGGAACTGTATTTGAGAAGCATGGAGCAAATCTACGCACTTTAAAAAGAGGTGCGTATTTATGCCCATAGCAAAATATGAGACAGTTTAGCACTTAGCTTCTGTTCGAAAATCCAACAATCTCGACACAATTCTATGATTTTCACATCTCGACTGATATTCTTTCGCGAAAAATGACTCATTGGAGCCCATTGTTTGTAAACTCGTTAACATGCATTTTATCTCTTTCGAGGAATGGTAAACATTTAGAAGGCTGAGAGCTCATATTGTTCCTAAAACTTGCCAATAAAATTTTACGTTTACTTTCTCAAAGCCATCACTATCATGTAGGATCGTTGACCAATTGGTTGCTGAACAGCGTTTCGGGAGTGCTTGTGTTTCTTTTAAAATGTAGACTGTGTTATGGAATTAACTATTTAATACCTACTGCTTGCCCTGCATATGTCTCCATTTTGATAAAATTGATTTCAGGGTGAACTACGCAGTGGCAAACCGACCTGATTTTGCTGCAGCATTTCGATGCAAACCCGGTTCGCGCATGAATCCGAATAATCGATGCACATTGTGGTTTTAACTCACTATGTTTTACTAACATTTGCTGAAAGAGCTTTACTAACTTATCGTCTTTGGTCTTAGAATACGCAGGTTTCAAACCTATTTCGAACGGAATAAAGAATTTTTTGAGCCTTTCATTTTACGGCAACAAGCAAGTCAATGGGAAGACAAAGAAACCAATGATCCCTGGCCTCATTCGCTTTTTGACAGTGGAAAAGATGAAACACCATACTTACTAGTCATCGAGTATTCATTAGAACACAGTCAATTTAATCCGTTTTTAAAATCTATTACATAAGCAATGCCATTTTCTTCGTTGAACCTCAAGTGGATGCTACTGAGGTCGTTGATCACTACACGACTGACATGAACAGTTTTTACCGCCTTTTGTCAAGCTCAAACAAACAGGTGTGCTATCGCTCAGTGAAGAGTTCGCGTTTGAGCGCGACTTGTCACCATTTGCAGCTGGGCTAGAACGGTCTGCTTTTTTAATTATTGCTTAACTCACAAGTTTCAAGGCGCAATTCTAATAGGAGGGATGAAGACTGCAATATATCAGTGACGAAGAAAAGTGATCACGTAATCCTGCGATCAATTGTGTTCAACATCGGATGGCATCTCTCTTAACCCATTGACGACCGCGCGGGTCGATTTTGGATCGCAGTTTTTCTGTCGTGTGGGGCCGCGCTGGCCGATTTTGGCCCGCGGTTATAAAACGGGTTCGCTGCGGCCAATTTCTCGCTTTTTCATAGTTTACTAGTATTCATTAGATGTGTTGGATCCTATCAATGCTATTTGCGCAGTGGTCCAGGAGTAATTTATTTCTAAGCATTGATAAAAACAAATAATCAACACTACACACTATTCAAGCTTCGCAAAAATCGATACTATTCACAAATTCCTCACGTTTTACAAAAATGGTTATGCACAAAAGAACTAGTGACATTTCTTGTAAAAATTCTGAAAACAATCTAGACTAAAATACTTAAATACGAACACTGGCTACATCATGTGGTCACCTTCTTTGCACGATTCGTGGCGAACTTGCGCTTTTTTTCTTTGCAGACCTTCTGACAGCAGCAAATACATCTTCTACGTCCTGCTTTTGGACCCTTCTCCTATATTTGGCTAAACCATTAAGAGGGAGTATCGTGAAGTAGTGATTTCATGAGATTCATGCCTCAGCGCGGTCCCACGCGGCAGACACGCGATTTCTCGCGCGGTCGTCAATGGGTTAAAATAGGAACGATGCAACCTGTCGCGGCGGATTGGAGCACATTATTGCTACTCCAGCTGTTCTTGGCAGGGTGGACCACCAATGCTGATATTTTTGCTTTGTTCTTGTTGTCTTCTCGACTAATTTTGCTCCATTTTAAGATCGACAACATGCATATTCGAAAGAGGCGAGCCGTTATATTGTACATAATTAGTGTGCGCAAATACGTAGTTGTGACTACGTCCTTGTCTGTTCGAAGTGTTCATCATCGTCCAAAACAGTTCGATTCGCGTCACACGACGATAGAACTATAAAAGGTCCTTATAGCGCTAAGTCCGATATTAACGGAAGATGCCGATAATTCCTTGAAATCGTTAATTGTTAACTGTGCTTCAAATTGGCAGCTGATTTAACGCGATCTGGGCTTAATTCCGGACCTGAACTAAAATTGAAGAGCTGCGTTTTTAAATCAGATCTACCTTTTATTGGCTTCGTTCGTAGTTATAAGCGGCGCGTGAGACAATATTGTATGTGTTTCCCAAGGTCTTTCCGTGCGTGATGTCTATAAAAGTGTTTATAGTCAGCAATACCTCAATAACAGTGGAAAAGACCCAAAAGTCATTAAAAGGTTCCGTAAACTAGAAGTGTTATGCTATCGCACTTAGGGAGGAACGCTCTTATAAAAAGTTCCAACAATGCAAGAAAAACGAGACGGACTGTTGGTGAAGAAAACATGGAAACAGGGCTTCACCAATATGCTAGTCGTGCTGTGTTCTGAGTGGTAGCCAAACTAATGCACCCGTGCTAAAATTGCTCACATCCTGAGGCCGGATTCTTCAATCACTCAGCTATTTAACGGAGGAAATGCTATTACCGAAATTACTGATAGCACGGGTTATCAGCCATATGCTGAAACTTCACAATATCGCTTGTTGATAAGCGGTGCTAACAGGGGTTCAAGTATTTTCTCCGTTAAATTGCTGTAAATCGTTGATGAATCTGGCTCCTGGAGTTCCTTCCCATTCCCAACACGGAAACAGATATAAAGGATGTGTCTGCATACGAAAATGAGGAGATAACAGTGCACTGTCTTTCGTTCTATGTAGCAACACATCACGTATGCGCTCCTTGTAGAGTATGATGATGCAACGACAAAAACGAATACAACAGCAAGAAACTCAAATTTACAGCAAGAATCTCCACATTTTAGGTAGTGGATTAGAACCTCCCATTTTGGCATGATCTTTGAACCTACGGAACTGGTTGATCCAATAGCTTCCTATGGAATCCAGACGAGCACATGAAAATGCCTTCCAAATATCAAATATGAAAAACAGATCGCCAATGTGCTGCAAGCAAGGAGCAGAGCACCTAGCCCTGGCTACATTGCTTTCGACATCAAGTCCATTCTGGCGAGTGTCCCTCATACGTGCCCGACATGTTTCACACGCAAATGTCATAACGGTACTTATGCTGCACTGGTGTAGTACACGTCTACCAAACGCCTTTAGCCGTAAATTCCAGGACATTAGTAATGCTGCACCTGAAATGAATAAGACGGTCTTCATTGGTGTGTATTTACCGCGATGGCGGTCTCCCCGCGGTCGTGCGCGCTATCGCTCATCACCTGTTGCAGATGCAGGTTTGAAAGCTGGAGAGCTATTAAGGGAGAAATGCTGGAGCCACATCGCGTTTGGTTCTGTGCTTTCCGTCGCGTAATAACCAAGGGAAGGAACTCCAAAAGCCGGATTCATCAACGACTTACAGCAATTTAACAGAGAAAACACAGTCAAAATCGCAGAGAGCATGGCTTATCAAGCGATATGGTAAAACAATTCGCCGCGCTATCAGGGATTTCGACTGTACTTTCTCTGTTAAATTGTTGTAAGTCGTTATTGAATTCGGCCCCAGGACAACACGATCCGCATCCCGAAGTGGAACTAAAGTGAATTTGATCCCGGTATTTCTCTCCCTTGATCTGCCGTCGGTATCCCTTCCCGCAATTTGCGGGATTCTCGGGAAGGAATATCGGCAATTAAACCAAAGTTGGTGCTCAATCAACCTTCAGGGCCGGTATGCATATCTCGCTCGGGACCTCCCGTCGGGGAATAGTTTAAAGGGCGGTGGAATATCGCGATGCACACCTCCGGGGAGATATCGTATTCCCCAGCCCCTCAGGGTCGGGGGCCCCTACTCCGACATAAGGGGAATGCTGCAGACGGCAAAGCAAAACGTACGAATCGTGCGGAATTTCGCCGGCTGGGTGAGGAAAAGGAGTTTTAGCTGTATTTTTCTATAATTTGAACCTCACTTTTCACTATTCTCACTTTATTGAGCACTACTGACCTGCTTCCTTCAGTGAACAATATTTGTTATTCCAGTTTTCGATTTTTCGAGGTTTTAAAGGCATTGTTATTGTATTGCAAAATCATCAATTCACCATAACAGATGAGCCTCGTAACGCAGTAGACGGCAGTAAAGTAGCGCATTGTGTCGCACTGCCAGATACATTCAGCTGATATGCGGCTTTTTTGAGGACCCAATGGCGCGCTGCCTAGAGTGTTAGAAAATTAAGGACTGTCGTTTGTATGTTTTGTGTGTTGTTTTAAAGCGGAGGCCCATCCTTACTATGCGGTCTCACAAAGATGTGAAAGATTATGACATGATATTTCTTAAGCTATGGAGTTCCTCTAGAGCAAGAAATTTTTTTTTGCAAAGTTTGTGTCCTGAAATGGTAGCGTCTAAGAATAGTCGTGCCTAAAAGGGAACTGAAGCTTTCATGAATTTCCGAAAAACCTAGCTTTACACACCTTCCTCATGTCAAATTATATTTTCTTATACATGGAGTAGCTTACTCAAACTTTAGCACTACCACTTATAAAAACGAAAAACAGACGGATAAATTAAAACTTGCACATATAAACACGCAATCGATTTAACACCAGTAAAATGGTTACCTGAACATTAAAAATGTTGCTAACACTGCGACCTAATTCTCAGCTCACTGTGCCCCCTGTCTTCCTTTATCGCTCTTCTTTCACCAAACGCACATGAGCGCGCAACACCGAACAGGTGATATTTCCGCCAAGAAATGAACAACCTAATCTGTGCCTACGTATGAGGCGATTAGATACGGTTCGGAAGTTCCCCGAGCGTGGTGGGAGCCATATGCATCGCGGTTGGGGGCCCCAAACACGCCGGACAAGACCTGCAGAAGGGGCAATCCGCGTTGGACGACGTCTTCAGCACGTATTCTGAATCCCGGCGCTCGTCACTTGATCGTCATACATACTTTTTTGTACACCAAAAATATGTTGCCCGCCCAAAATATCGTAAACCTGGGCGATCTGTCTCCAAGGATATGGTTCGCCATCAATCGCCCATAGTTAAGCTCAAAGAAAGCCCGGCTAGCATACGAAGCACTGTCGTAGGCATCTCTTGGCCCCTCAAGGAGAGCCTCCAGAGTGGCGGTGAGCTTTTGCAATGCAATTTTTACAGGATGTAGAGTCCCGTGTGGTGAGTCCAAAACCATAGTTACCTTTTTCGGAGTGCTCTTCGGTGGTCGGAAATACCGTGTGAACGTGTGAGCGCAAAGTTCATGGCGCCCTGCTTCCGCCCAACCCGATGTGGTCAGTTGGCGTAGTGGTACAGAGGTCGCCTCTTGAGCGCACCGAGCGGATTTGATGGTTCGGTCCCCGATGTGGCCGATGTTTTTGCACACTTCTGACCGTTATTACTACGGGCGTGCCAGTGATCACGGGAGTCAATTTATAAACAATTAATGCTTTTATTTTCGTCAGGCCCTCCGGTCACAATCCTTTTTGTCGATAGCTGGGCTGGATTTAAGGACCACACCAATGTGCTGTCAGAGGTGTCAGTTCGCCTGATGACCATTCCAGCTGGTGCAACCTACCTTTGCCAGCCATTGGATGTGTACTTCTTTCGATTGTTCGAGCGGTACATCCGACGGGTGTACCGCTTAACGAAGATGAGGTAGTGATGCCTTGTCAAGGAGAGGAAGATTGGTCGCCTTTAGGGTTTATAAGACTTCTGGCGTGATAATTGATTATGTTCTAAATATTTCATAGTTCTATATCATAATTGTTGATTATCATTGCCAGCACAGTTATTCATGTGAGCAAGAAATTTTTTTTATGTTATCGATCCATTAGAATAATACACTGCAAATACGATCCATTGAGAGGTAACTCAAATGAAAGCCCAAAAAGGCTAGGTTTGAATACTAAAAGCAATAATCGTGTACAAATTGACTCCTGTGATCACTGGCAAGCCCATAATAATAACGGTCCGATGTGGGCAAAAACATCGGTCACACCGGGGACCGAACCATCAAATCTGCTCGGTGCGCTCGAGAGGCGACCTCTGTACCATTACGCCAACCGACGACACGTGCTGGCGGCAGCAGGGCTCCATGAGCTTTGCGCTCACGCGTCCACACGTTTTTTTCGACCACAGCAGAGCATTCCGAAAAAAGTAACTATGGTTTTGGACTCCCCACACGGGACACTTCTTCCTGTAAAAATTGCATCGCAAAAGCTCACCGCCACTCTGAAGGCTCTCCTTGTCCGTCTCCCCTCCCCGTGACGGATATCTGTGGAACGTCCTCTGTATTTGCACGTTCTTTGCGCTACGTCTGTGACACGTCTTCTGAGCCATTTGCGCGAATCCAGAGACACGTTTTCTGAATCTCGATGCCTATTGGGTGACGTCTGCGGCACGTCTTCTGAATCCCGCTCCTCTGCGCCGATCCCCATCCGCACCCAGACGCCTTGCCCGCTCAACATATAAACTATGCTTGGGTGATTCCTTGCCAAACTATGAAATCGCCGTTCAATCCCAGGACGGAACACTAAATGGAGTTGAACACTTGCAACATAACATGCTTACCTGATCCGCTCCTGTGACTATTGCCGTCTACTTCCTGAAATAAAGAGAAAATTTAAACGAAAAGCACCTAAATCCCCCAACCACCTCCCGCTGCCCCCGGCCGCAACGCATGCGTGCGCGTCACTGTGGCGATACGTTCAGGGACGCCTGCGGACCACGGCCACTGTACGGCTATCCCTGTACGCATCGCCATAGTGAATCTCTCGACGCGCACGCATGCGCTGCGGCCGGAGGGCGCCCTGCCCTCCCCCCCCCCCCTCCCGCCTTGGGATTGAACCGAAATCGCCAGCAATCATGCTTAAGGTCAAAGAAAGGCCGGTTGGCATGTGAAGGACGCGGATTACACCCACATCTGACGGTGTATGAGTCCAATGACGTGTACCAACGTGTAGCGAACGTGTCGAAGATTCCCCAAAATTTACTTGGTGTCTAAACGGATCAAGACCCTAACTCTACGTACATAAGCCGGCATTTTTGCTTTTCTGCACTTTCGATGATTCCACAGTAAGATTTAAACTACCGTATATTTATAGGTTAAAATCTTTGCAACAACAGAACATATTTGTCTACTATTTGAGGGGTGCAGATTCTCGCAACGGTGTTCATTTTCGCAGTCTAGGCCTCGTTGAGAGGTTCACGTAGCAACACGGAGTCTAGTGTCGCTGCAAGGCGATCCTTGCGTCGCACCCTTCTGCGAATGGGATGGTTTGCTATGAACATCACGCCTTTGAAACGAGAGTGTTGTAGCGCATCACCAAGAAACGAGCAAATCGCGCAACAATGAACACCGAATCAGCACAAAAGTGCAGCACCATTGCGCTATTCAGAGCCCTCACTTTATTTTCGAAATGGGAAGGGTTGAGAAAGGCGCAGTTGGCCGTAAAGGCCTACGCACACGTTTGCGGAAACACGACACACAGACGGCAGAAAAACTGCCTCATGAGCCGCAAAACTACCGCGTAGGAGGCACTCATCCTTAAGCGGCTTTCACACTGCCGTTGCTCTGTTAAGGGCTCCGCACACTTCTGCGGCGTTGCCGCAGCCGGCAGCCGGCAAAAGTGGGACGGAGCCTTCAAGTTGCGGCGCTCCTCCCCACTGTGACGGCCCATTCTCCGGCGTTGCCGCAGCACGGCGCCGTCGCAGCGAACTCCAGTCGGGACCTACTCGCATAGAAGGAAAGCGCGCTCCGATGAGAGACGCGCGCCCGAATGAAGAACTCAGCTGAGAATCTCCATCGTCATCAGCTCTCCGGCAACGTCAGCTCTCCCCAAGGAAACTAAACTTAGAAAAAGGAAACTAAACAAGCGAAACAGCTAAATCCAACACAAGAACGAAAGAAATCAACCCAGACGTCGCCCGGATCCTCGAGAAATAATCAGCTGATAGCCATAATCGATCTCCTAATTTAAAGGACGCATGTGTTTCCACTTCCTGTTCCCCGTCGCGATCGGCTAGAGCGCAGAGTCTCTGCCTGCGGCATTGCCGCACCGACGTCGATGCGGCAATGCCGGAAAAGTGTGCTGGTGCGGGACGGTGCCGGCTGCCGTTGCCGGCGGCCGCTGCGTCCTTGCCCCATTTTGAAGGATAGGGCTGCGGCAACGCCGCAGAAGTGTGCGGAGCCCTTTACAGCAACAAGCAACGAAAAAGGGGTGGAGTTCGATGCTTGCTGCACCCACGTGAGATAAGATAATGAGATAAGACATGTGATATGCCTCCGTTGACGAGCATCAGCAACAAGAAATGATGGCCATCATTCCTTGTTGCTGAGGCCGCGCAACCGTTGCGCAACCGATGCCGGTATTGCCGATGGGGTTGCAGCAACAGCAGTATGAAATCCCCCTCGTTGCTGTTGTTGCTCATCTGCGTCTCTGAGGTATGCTTAATCTTTACGGCATCGGATGCGCAACAGCAGCAATGGCAGTGTGAAAGGATGGCGGCTATTCTTCCTTCGCTGCGCCGCGAGCGGTCGCGTCGCGGACACGTGGCAAACTGGAAAACGAGGTCAGCGCGGTCAGTCGATGTGGAAGGCGGCCGATGGTCGGTCGGTGGCTGCTCACTGCTCCGTGGACTCTCCCTGAGCGACGAAAGCAGTGGAGACTGCAGTGGACAGCAGTGGAAATGTGGAAACATGTGTAGTTTGGATGGCACACACCCTGGAGTCCCTTCCCTAGCCTGATTCTGCGCTCGAAGAGCGCAGAATCCATCCTCGGACTCTCCCTGAGCGACAAAAGCAGTTCCCACAGGGGCACTCTTCCTGAGCGCGCACAGCTATGAAGGAAAGATTTCGCGCTCTGTCGCAAAGATGCGTGAGAATATTGCGGCGGGTGCGTACGTGCGATGAGCGCTCGCGGCGTAGCGAAGGAAGAATAACCGCGATCGAGTGAAAGCCGCTTTAGCTTTGCCACCCTACTCCATTGCCAATGCGGCTTCATTATCATTATCAGCTTCCACGGCAAAGCGACTGCAGCGGCAATAATGACCGCGGTTATCGTTCCTCCGCCAAGCCGCGAGGGCCCACCGCACGCGCGCACCCGCCGCAATATTTCGGCTACGAATTGACACGCGATCGTTCTCACGCACCTTTGCGACTTGGCGCGAAATCTTTCCTTCTTGGCTCTGCGCGCTCAAGGGGAGACCGCGGCTGGGTTCTGCGTTCTTCAAGCGCAAAGACAGGATAGGGAAGGGACTCCAGGGTGTGTGCGACCAAACTGCTTGTGCTAGAACTGCTCCCGTCTCCCATAGGTCTCCTGTAGCGGCGGTGGAGGAGCCGCAATCCGCAGCCGACCGCTCAACGACCTTCCTCCATATCACTGACCGTGGTGTCGGTGAATATCGAAAATTGAAACGTCGACACGACGCGACCGCGCGCGGCTTGGCGGAGGAAGAAGAGCCGCCACTGGCAATAATGCTTTGGATAATTATTGCCACAGCCGCATTAGCGGCACATCAGTGCTTGCTCTGTGTCTCTGCCCTATACTTACGGTTACTGATAGATAAAAATAGGGCTGCCGCGTTGCCGCAAATAAGTGCGGAGGCCTTAAGTCCACACCAAATAGCGTTTGAGTTCGTGTAAGGACTAGACCAGTGAACAAAATAATGGTCGTAATAGTAGCTGCCAATACACATGTAGTTGTTATTTATCGAAGAAGAAAAAATATGGAATATGAAATTGTTCCGATCCGTGTCCGACATTCTATGCCTTTATTGCAGTGCGCATCCTGAAAGTGAAACAGTGAACACTCAGACCATGAAGTCAAGGTTTTCTCCTTGGGTAAAAACCTACTGGGTGATTTTCTTTTTCTTATCGTCCTTTTTAGCTGCATTTACGTTTGATGGTACTTTTGGAGCTGCAGGCCCGAAATCGTCATATGGATTTTTTTCGTGCTCTGAAATGAGGAGCTAGTTTTTTGTGACTCAACTTTGAGTTTCGTCGCTTCCTAAGTACATGTTTTGGTGATTCTCGAATCAGTACTGCTCTTGTGTTCACATTCATTTTGTTGTCCCCTACTTGCAATTATAAACCTGCTAGTACCGCCTGTTACCCCGTTGATCATCGAGTTGTTGGACCCAGCGTCAATAACTTCTCCATTCCTCCCTGTCGCGTGCCAGAGTGCTCCTATGGATCCGCGTGGCTCCTGGGGCGCAAAGAGTGTCATATCTTTCGATCAAGGTTTTCGGGAAAATGTTTGAGCATTGCGTTGATGGGTGTGACCTGGTGTTCTCTTGAATCTTGTCGGTGACTATTATCGTTCATCATGCGTCTGCGAAGCGCCGCTCCACCTAATTTCCGACGACATGTTCTGTACGATGGCGCCTCTGATTTTCGGGCGTCTATGAAGCTCGAAACTCCGTGTGTCTTCTCTTATTTTCCGCCACACCTAGCATCGTACTGTTTCCTCGTTGCGCGGCCCCGATTGAGTGTTCATCCTGATTTCGTATGGTCCAGGTCTCTGAGGCATACGTTAGCACAGGAACAGTAGAGTCGAATAGGTGGTCACAGCGACTGATGTTTTTCGTCTTCTTCAATTCTTACAAGGAAAGGGTCCCGCTCACGGTGAGCTTATGCGATGCAATTTTGACAGGATGTAGGTCCCTGTGAGCGGAGTTCAAAACCACAGTCAGTTTCTGCTTAACGCTTTTGTAAATACCTGAAAAGGAGGTGTGAAGGCGTGTGCGTAACACTCATCAACCTCTACGACACCCCTCTAGCTTGCCTCGGTGGCGCAGTCGGAAGAGGTGCCGCCTCATAGGAGCACACCGATGGGCTTTGAGCCGGCGAACTGCCGATATTTTTGCACGTATTAGTTTGTTGTTTTTACGCTTTCTCATGATCACAGGAAGCAATTTTAGACCATAATGCCTACAACAAACCAAGGCTGTCTATTTGCCCTTTATATGTGCTAGTTTTTCAACTATTCGTATCTGTTCCATCACCATATCATACCGTATCACCAATGATAACGTAATTGCACACAAACACGCTTATCTTACGGTTGAATATTATGAACCGGGCCATATCGGTACATAAGTCCAGTAAAAGTCTCGTTGTCACCCGAACGTGTTGTCGGCCGACTACTTTCCATCCGGAATATGCTACATGCAGCCGAGACAGTGTATTGAAAGTAGGTCACTGGGATAAAACATCATACAAAACACCCTTGACTTTTCCTTTGATTGCAGACTATAAACCAGCCTACCGACAGTCTCGCACTCCGGTGTTTCGGCCGTGTTTGTCATACGCGTGGGTGGCAGCTGGTTACGTACGTGATCACCCAGGACCCTTCTCTCCTTTTCTATACCATGATTACGCAGTCAACGAAGAAGAAGTGGTCATTCCTTGCCATGGAGAAGATTGTTTCTCACTGGCTTTTGTAAGATACTGCTGGTGTGACACGCCTTGTTTTTTTGTTTTTTCGTTGTTTTATACCATAGCTGTTGACTAAAAGAGAAATAATAAATATAAGACTTTTAATTTAATAGTATATATAGCTTTTATTCCTAGGGAAACAATGTTGTGCAGATATGAAATGTTGAAAAACCAGCACATATGAAGGCGCAAATAGACAGCCTTGGTTTCTTGAAAGCATTGATGTTCTAAAATGGCCCCCTGTGATCATGAGAAAGCGTAATAACAACAAACTAAAACGTGCAAAAGTATTGGCTGTACTCGGACTCGAACTGAAAAACCTTCCGGTGTGCTCCTACGAGGCGGCGCACCTACCGTCTGTGCCACCGAGTCACATCTCGTAGAGGTTGATGAGTGTTGCGAACACGCCTTCACACCTCCTTTTCAGGTCTTTAAAAAAGCGTTCAGCAGAAACTGACTGTGGTTCTGGACTCCGCTCACAGGGCCCTACATCCTGTCAAAATAGCATCGCAAAAGCTCACCATGAGTTGGGAACCTTTCCTTGTTAGAAGATCTTGAAAAGCAACATCGCTTCCGTTATAGAGGTCCAGCTCGACTTGTCAGAGACTCGTTGGATGTTCATGGCTAATTGCGCGTTGGCGAGGACACCAAGGCCGCCTACTTCCCTGCCGTCGCATTCCCAGAAACAATTCTTCTCCGCAGACGTAAGCGGCATGTAGGGGTGGTGTCTCGGTCAGTCTGATGATATTGTACTTGACTTTCCTGGCTTGCATCATCGGATCCTCGACGGATGCTTCCGATGCGAGCGTCGTTATGGGTACAGATCGTCATCCTTGTCCTTATCAATGTTCACAGCCTTGTTAGGCCCTGAGATTTTTGCAGCCTCTATTTACTCGCCGAGATCCATCTAACAAAGGAGTCCGAAGACTCTCTAAAAGAAGAACATTCGTGGGCAATTATATACATACGTAAAATTACAGCTCAAAGGAACGGTAGATACTAAGAGCGTAAGTAGATTTGATTGTTTGATCCATTTCGAAGTTCCCTATCGTTGAAGTCTTAATGGACCGGCTCATTTACTTTGAGCGTATGTTTGGATGAGAACATGAGCTCAAGATCGTCGTCTCATGAACATCGCCTTTAAAACATTCAGTGCAGTCCAGGGGTCCGACATACGCGATCGAAGTTGGACAGCATTCGCTACGCCTGGCTGATACTCGGTGTTACGAGCAGATATCGTCAGCGAAGCGAAGATGGTGCAGTTGCCGGTCGTCGACCTTCACTCCTATGTCTTCCCATTCTAGTTCGAGCATGATATTATCGAAGGTGGTACCGAAGACCCCCGAAGGTATGGCGCGTGTGATGACCACGTCAGGTTGTTGCTGAGGACTGGCGAGAGATTGTTCAGGTGTTCGGATCTGATCCTTTCAGGACCGGGTGCTGAAGGAGTCTTCACCTACGAGATGGCGTGTCGGAACTCAATAGGGAAGGGTTTCGACCTCCCATGGAACTTTAAGTTGAGACCAGGATCATTAGAAAGAGCTCGGAATGCTGATTACGAGTATGTGTGTCAAAATTGCAAAATGAAACTCCTGAGCGAGTTATGGCCTGCCGAAATCGGAAGCCTTACCATAGGTTGGCTGTGAGCCGCACCGGGCGCGGGAGTGGTGAGTCATCAGGGCTCCGTAAGAAGAGCCCGCCAGCTGCGGCGGTGGCGCAGGGCTAGCGCTCGCGCTCGTTGGGCGCGTGGTCGTTGGTTCGGTTTCCGTTGCTGCCCGTTTTTTGCAAATCATAATTCATCTTCGAAATGACCTTTTGTTCTGAATTAAGACAGGTGTCTGATTAAATTGCCGGGAAAACTACCATACACTTTTGTAAAAATTCTTGAAGGCAAAAAACTGCTACAGTGACTATTTTATCTACTATTTTGCACAAATAGATTCTAAATCATATATTGAATAACTAGAGGTGTTTCCAACAACCTTGGCATTCATGGAAAAAAGCAAAAAAAATGTGTAAAGTAAAAGGGTAAGTAGAATGTATGATAAGGAAGAACTAAATGTCGTTGATCTACTGCTTTTTCTTCACTCACTATGTCCTTTTCACCAGCAAAGGTGGTGTCCATTCTTTTCGCTGAATTTGGGGTGCCAGAGTAAATAAAAATGTCAACGTAGCAGTTTTTTGCCTTCAAGCATTTTTACAAACATGTATGGTAGTTTTCCCGGCAATCTAATCAGACACCTGTCTTAATTCAGAACAAAAGGTCATTTCGAAGATGAATTATGATTTGCAAAAAAC